>OX393550.1:105908849-106318849 GCA_947650365.1 Chamaelirium japonicum
TTCTTCCCTTCCCTAGTCTTATCACTAGGATATTCCAGTACTTTCGTGTTCCCTTCCCTCTAGGTCTAGATGTTGCCCGTCCTTTGCAGCCCATAGGGGCTGAGTCTCTTTTGAGGGTCACTCGGGCAGTCGGGCCCAATGGGTGAGTATCGATCTTGTCTCTGATGACGAGGGTGAGGAGTTCGTCCCGGATGAGGTTGCAGACGGCGACGACGAGAAGGACGAGGACGAGGAGGGGGACGAGGACGCGGACGACTAGGAGGAGATGGACAAGGACCAGGCTGCCGCTGCGCCACAGCCAGAAGGTCTGATGATTCTTGAGGCTCTCTCTGCACAGATGGCCCAAATATGGGCTTACTAATAGGAGTCTCACCGGTCTTACCAGAAGTACCTCAAGCACTTCTACGACGAGCAGCTCGCCCAGCGCGAGGCACTTGAGAGGTTGGATCGGCGGTCTAGGAGGTAGGAGCGGATGATTAGGGCACTGTAAACCACCCTGGTTCCCAGAGAGCAGGACGTCGACACTGACTCTGAGGAGTAAGCAGTGGACCTTGAGCAGCTGGCTCGGGTTCGTTTTTGTAGTTGGTAGCACGCTGAAATGTTGTATTTGTAGTTTGTTTTCTATCGTGTGTTCTTTTTTTATGTAATTTTGTTAGTAGTTGTGATGCATCTGGCTTTGTACTGCCCTTTGAGGCTTATGCATGAGACTCTGTTCTTATATTAGGTCTCTTTATGTTGCCATTAGTTCTAAGAGACTTAAAACAAGCCTACTTTACCGGTGTAGTGAGTAGCTGCGAGTTAAAGTCAGGAGGGTAAAGTTAGGTTTGGCTCATTTGCAATAAAGATGTATCGTTGCGGTCAAAACCACTTCTATCGTCCTCTCCCATCATGTTTATGCATGGAAGGTACTATTCTAACTCTTTGGGAAAAGACTTTACTCAGGTGGTTAGGGTTTGGGTGCATGACTAGCTAGCGCGCACACACACACACACATCTGGTTCCGTTTGATGTTTTTTATCGTTTTAGCCTAATGCATGCATGTTCATTCTAGATACAATGTTAAAGATGTATATACATCTTTTTAGATTAGGAATGACCACATGGACATGCTAGACTTCAAGCGTTTCACCTCGCTCGGAACAAGGGCTGAAGCCCTATTTAGTTGTGTATAGCAAGCTAGTCGTGCACACGATCTAACAGTCGTGTGCACGACTTTTCCTTAGTCTTTGGTGAACAAAGAAGGGTGTCTGCCAAGACTAAAGTCGTGCACACGCCTTTCACAAGTCGTGCGCACGTTCCTAGTCGGTAAAACACTATTTGATGTTCACCTTATGCCCCACATACGATCCTATGGCACGCCGACACGTGGTCAATCGTGTGCACGACGACTTTAAAGTCGTGCGCACGACTTGACTTGGAACATTCAGGAAGGCCTGAGTCGGTTGGCTCGATCTATCCCCTTGTGCCACGTGTAGGGCATGCTTATGACTTGGCTGAGAGTCTGAGACAGACCCTTAGAAATAAGAATCCCTTGTTTGGTTTTAGCCATCCACCTAAGGGCTCCCTTGGGCTATTAATAGTTCACCCCTACACCCTATTGCTGCTAATGAGTCGATGGATAATAGATCCATGTTTATTAATTAGTGAGAAATTACAAGAAGGCCTTAGGGTTTAGTGAGTTCATTCTTGAGCTCCATCTCCTCTCTTCTTTCCCTTCTCTCTTCAACCTTCTACCTAGATCAAGTCTATAGAGGTTGGACTCATAGCTTGAATGATCATTTGAGAGTCATCAAACTCCTTGTGTTCTTTCAATTTAGAGAGGGCAAAACTAGCTAAGGATCTATGGTGGCATCCAACCTAGATCTAGAACTAGTATTTGAGGAATTTTCTTAGAGCTTGAATCTCTTGAGTGTACTAGGTTTAGGAGCTTGATCGAAGGTCTTGTAAGAGGTCAATATCACCTTTTATTCTAGCTACTATTTAGATCCAAGTTCTTTTTTCTTTTCTTTTTGTTTTCCCCCACTTCACTTGCACAAACCTTGTCCATCCACCGCCATGTGGAAGGCTCTTGTGAGAGCGCTCTTAGCGACGCCACTCGTTTTGGGAGGCCTCTTTGGAGAGAAGGACAAGCGTAGAAGAGGAACGACGACGGATGTGCAAGAGTCAGCTCCATTCAGCACCTATGAAATGAGAACGCTGCCTCTACTTCATCGAAAGTGCGGGTCGCGGACCTAGGGGGCAAAGGGGTGATCTCTGTGTAATCACATCTAGTTTGCTTGTAACGTTGTCCTGATCTTCTAAGGGAAGCTAGACCCCTCTGTGTGAAGGGTCTAGGCCCGGTTCGACCAGAGGGTGGTTTTCATCCATGTTAAGGGTTTCCACCTTATATATGCTTGTGTGCTCTTTAGCGTTATAACTCGTGATCACTACTCATAAATTCCGCTATTTTTTGGATTGTGCGATTTAACCCGTGCTTGTATCTGTTCATTGTTGGGTGTCCAACTAGATTCAACTAGTGGATTTGCTTTAGCACGGTTATTAGAACTAATATTTTAAAAAATTTCATATTTTATCGAATAAATTTTTAATAGAAATGCCGATTTGCTTTTGCAAGCTTTACATCATGACCAACAACCAATATTTTGACCAGGTGTTCAAGGCTTTTCAAACATAACATTGTTTCTTGTGACTCTAAACCCGCTCTACATAGAATTCTCAAACCAACACAAAGTCACACCTACATGTAAACATTTGTTTACCCAATTGAAAATGATCTTATACATATGATAGACAAAGGTCTTTTAGTTTTCCTATTATCTTTCTTATTCTGATATACAGTTTTGGACTAGAAACAATAAGTCAACCTATATAGAAATTGGTTAATCCAGCACCCCCTTAAACCATTTTTTAGTACCATCGAATGTTGAAGTGGTCTATAATCCACATGATCTGCCTTGACCAAGCATATTTCGAACTTTCATTTCCTTCGTACTTTCATGGATTTTGAAGCAACAAAATTCACTCCATCATGCATCTTGATCTAGCCAACAAACTGAAGTATGTCTGGAACAAATTAACTTTATCACATACATGAATTGTCCACTGATCATGTTTTTTGTCAAACTGTCTGACGCAGTGAGTAATCAAGCTTTGATTGTTCTCATACAAAAGTTTCCAACTTGTCATGATCGAAAATCTCATATTTCTCGATGTCCTCAGTATTTTAAGTATCAACTTTTGAGTGATTTGATATGTTTTCCTAGATCTATCAAGAAATAAGCGGTATCAGAGCCAAGCCAGTCTGGGAGAGCTTGGTAGTTTGAGAAAGCTAGCGATATTTAGTGCGAGGAAAGTCCAAATTTGTGTGACCATGAGTTGGGTGAAGATGAGAATATGTTCGAGCTAAAGAATGACTATACAAAGGCAATCGATGAACGAGAGTATCACACTACCAGAGACACAAAAGAATTCACTTCTTGAGACTCGAAAGAAGGTCAATGAGCTCCTCTATTTATATTTAGAGCACTGGACGAGTAAATGTTTTGAAACACAATAGGCATCAACAAAAGAGAGTGGGATGCGCTGAAGAAGGATTATAACAAAAAAAGGCAGAAAAGGAAAAGGGTTGTTTGCAAACATTCCAAGGAGAAAAATCATGTGAAGCAAAATAAGTACAAGACATTAGCCACTGTAGTCAAGGTAGTGCCTAGGTGTTGTAGGGTCCCATCGCCTAAATGGCAGCCTAGTCGGTCGATCTTTCCTGGGCAGTCGCCGAAACACTTGGGTGATGCCTTAGGCATTGGACGGGTGCTTGGGCAACCATAACCAAATTTTTACCTTTTTTTCTTCAATCGATGTTTGTTTTTCTAGCCTTTAGTTTTTAATAGTGTTCCTTTATATGGTTGTTAAATTATATATTTTAATTCAGTTTTTTAACTTTTTTTTTCTTAATTATCGTTATTCTTTTTACAATTAACACTTTTTTTTACCATTTTTCGTTCTCAATTGAAGTTATTTCCAGATTTGCACAACCACAAAAACCAAAAACTAAGGAATAGCTTTTAGATGACTCCCAAGGTTTGGATGGAAAATAATATATTGATTTTGGTGGTTATTCTGATGGGGAGGGGAATGTTTCATACAAAATAGACTTTCCTGAAAATGGTGATGTTGTTTTTGATGTATAAATAGAGAAAATTTGACTTCTATATGTTTAAGTAACTTTTGATTGCTTATAGAAATTAGATAGTTAAGTGCTCATAAATTTTAATGATTTGTGGTATTGTATATTGTGTCAAGCTACGAAACTTGCTTACATTGACAGCTTTCATTTGATATTTGTTTGAATATTCATAATTTCATCTACTTGAGCATTTAAATATCTATTTTATATATTTTTGTCATGCTACAATTCTTGTATGTATATATATATATATATATATATATATATATATATATATATATATATATATATATATATATATATATATATATGTGTGTGTGTGGGTGTGCGTGCGTGTGTGTGTGTGTGTGTGCGTGTGCGCACGTGCTCTTTATGCCTAGACTGACCAAACCTCCTAGGTGTCACCTTGACTATTTTGATATTTGCTAAGGTGAACAAACCTCCTGGTAGGGAGAATGAATTCGATGAAATGTTTAGAGCATTGGTCAGAAATAATCTCGGTAGAGTGGGCCTCATATTTCAGTTGATGGGTTCATTGGGTTGGCAAAGAGGATTTTGAGAACTTGGTGCATGCCATTTGTAGATAAATTTTGCATTATGAAACTAGTGAGTGATCAAATGTTAAACTGGGATTATGGAATTTCTTGGGAATAACTCAATAGAGGTTCCAAACTTAGATAACTTATGGATATAATGGATCCTATGTTGTTGCAACTTGCAACTGCTACACCAAACTACAGTTCTTAAAACACCATATCTTTTATATGGCATTCAATTGGTTACTAAGAGTTCTGCTGTATCTCAAGGTGGAATGTTTTAATAAGCATGATTTGACTATTCTGTTATACAATGCTAAAAACACTGTCAATAGTTTAATACTTTGATTGGACTGACTTCTTTCTTTCTCTAGCTTCTAAATAATGTCTCTCCTGTAAAAACTTGCCAAATTTCTTATTGCAGTTATGGTCGTATGTATCGAGATGTAAGAGCTGCAGTTGACTTGTGCCACCGTGATGGAACTTTGAAGCAAATGGTTGCAAAGGATCCTAAAAGGCAAGTGACGAGTGGAGTGGGTAATGCCTTTCCAGTTCCAAATTATTAATTGAAATGTTTGATTTAGGCTTGCAATATATATCAAATGATTGGGTACTGTGTCATATTAGACAAAAATTTACCCGAATGTTTCAAATTTAAAACTGACAGTTTGTTGCAGTACAATAAAGTATAGATTGCCTCCATGTACTAAGATACCAGATGAAATTACCAGTCTTATTTCCAAATTAAAAAGCAAAATCAATCACTTTATGTGAAAAGTTTTTCCCTTGTATCTCCCATTTTATTCCTGCTGTCAAGCTATGAAGATGCAATTCGTTTCTAAACAACCTGTAACTATTTGGAGTCTGCTTGATTAAAGTTGTGTTCTGCAGCTGAACCCATTTTTATTGTTGTTGATGGTGGCGGTGTTATTTTTGTTGTTGACTCAGCTATGTTTGTTTCTTGATTAGGCACTCTCTTTCAACTTTCGTAGAACAATGACACTCACCTGATATAACTCAGGGACATGTTGATTTGCCTTGCTAACCTTGCTATTAAGGGATTTGGATAAGAAATAATAATAGGTGTGGAGAGACTTGTGCAAAGCTTGAGGCAATGGTACCTGCGAAGAAATCCAGCAGGACATTTATTTATTCAATATTCTCTATGTATCAAATAATAGAAAAAGACAATTTTTATGTGAAACCCCAAAAATACTATAAAGTAGCTACCCTGATTTAGGTGAGAAGTCGATAACCATGAAGCTAAGATTTATTAGATTATAATGGAGTCCTTATAGTTTCTCTTCCTTTGCTTGTTAAACCAGCCATAATTTGTTCATTGCAACTTGGTTTTGAGTTAGAGCTTATTTGGAGTACTTGCCAATGATATAGAGCTAAACTTCAAATCTCTCTAGAGTAAAACCATATCCGTGCTCTTATTGCTACTGAACTTTGTACCCAAATTTCACCATGTATTACCTTCACTATAATGAAGCTGTTCTTTAAGCTTAGCCTTGAACTTCTAACAGCTAAACCCTTTTCTAAAGAATAAAAAAACCTTAGATGGCACATAAGTTCAACTCTAATGATTATAATTTTTTTCATTTGATTGAGTGGTATGACTACTAAGAAGGAGATGCAAAAGAAAGAGAGAAAAAAAAGAGAACGCAAAGAAAGAAAAGGAATGACGATAAAAACAAAAAAAAAAAGAAATTTTTTGTGTCCACCACATTGCCAATCATTCTTAAAGAATACCCATCAAACTTTCCAGAACATCCAACATTTTAAGCACCACCACTTACAATTGAAATGATTTGCCTTTATTTACAATACTTAATGAACTACCATTGTGTTGCGTTTGAGCTATTTAAATTCCTCCAAAAGAAAAAGTTCTTCGATTCTTTGCTATATAACATTATAGGAGAATATGGAACAATGGTGTATGGACCTTAGCATCAATAATCTATGGCATATGGACCTCTTTTTCGGAAGGCGCATCAATGCTCCCCTAGGGCCGAGGATAAGTCACTAAGTCTAGGTCTGGTCCCACCCCTGTACAGCTTAGATATGAGCTTGTTTATTGTCAATTTTTCAATGATAATTAATGGCGGTGTAGAAATTTCGCAGCTTCCCCTCGTTTTTATAATTTAAAATTTGAAGATTCCACTAGTCCTATTGGCTCCTCTCCTAAGGCAGGTGTAACACCAAATGCCTCCCTTGTGATCCCATTATCAAAGGACCCCCGTTCATCCTTTCCGAAGATGGGTCAATTCTCTGATGTTCCTCGTGGTCCGCAAGATCGCTTCCTCCTGGGTTATCCCTCGTTTTGGTCCAATTGGAGACAGTTTTGCCGCTCCTGTCGGTTGCTTTTGGTGTTTGGTTTTTTTATTTGGGTTCAGACCGGTATTAACCCTGATCACACTTGGTTACGTGATTCATGATAACCTTCCATTAGTGGGGACATGGAGGACCATCATCATCAACCTTTTCCCTCGATGGATGCTGCACGGGTCGACTCGAGGATGGTGGTCAAAAGAAACTTCAGACAAGTGGCGAAGGCGACTAAATGGAAGGGATGTTAGCGTGATCGAGATTTTTTGATGGGACTACTTAGGTCACCCTTGAAGGAAGGACCAAAGGATGACTTGGCTCAGCTGCTTTGCATCCAGGAGACGCAACAATTTTGGTGTTTGTTGCAGAATGTGGCTGTGTGAATATGACGCTTGGAGAGAAGGCACAAGGCTTCCTCAGCAAAGCTCGGCATCTCGAGAGGGAGAGGCCGGGGCCCCTCCCTTGAATGTTTCTGCTTGGGTTACTTGGGTCTGGCAGTTGGTGCAGTCCATGTGTTTGTCTTTGTTCCGATGAAAGTATTGACTTGGAACATTCGTGGGTTGGGTCTGTAAAAAAGAGGAAGACAATAAGCATGTACCTCTCTATTCTCAATGTAGATATTCTTTACTGGCAATAAACTAAGTGTTCTTCCTTCACTAGCGATTACCTTCATTCCATAGCACGGCATGGGTTTGTAGGTGGGAGTCCTTGAATGTGGTGGGCACTGCTGGAGGATTGCTTATCGGTTGAAATGATTTAGTTTTCACGTTTCTCTCTAAATTTGTACTCTTTTCTTTATTACGTTTGCCTCGCTCAATTTGGCTGATAAAAATATGTGCATGAGTAGGAATGCTTACGACCTTAATGATCCATTGTTGAGGAAGGATTTCTAGGAAGAATTGGGACACATTAGATTGGCCTTCCTGAGATCTTGAGCAGTAGGAGGGGGCTTCAATCTTACGAGATTTTCCTACGAGAGGAGTGGGAGGATAATAAATCGACAGGTGATGGAGCTGTTCGCCGAGGTGGTTAAAGATCTTTGTTTGGTGGTTTTACTTTTACTTATGAGTGGTAGCAAGTTCACTTGGAGAAATAAGAGAGATATTTGCCCGCATCGACATATTCTTCATCTCGGATGATTGGGACACATTCGAGATCTTCTTAATCAGAAGTGACGACTCTGTTTGGACCATGTTCCTATTTTCCATGCGACTTTTTCGGACACGAATCCTCTTGCATGATTTTTTTGGTTCGAGAAGATGTTGTTGCAAGACCAATCCTTCGATTAGCTTGTGGAGGCTTGGTGGACTGAAGCTGGGAGCCTCAATCACTCGGTGAAGATCATAGTGCACAAACTCCTATTCCGATTCGTCGTTGGGAGAAATATCAGTTTGGGAGTATCAGGAAGATCACTGGTCCTTGGGATTCTGTTATTAGAGAGGAAATTAGAATCTACGGATCTACCAAACTCTCAGCCTCGGACAGGGAGTCTCTCGCCAAGCTCTTTGATGATTATGACCTTGGTGAATGAGGAGACCATGTGGAAACAACGATCTCAACATAAATGAAAAAAAAGGAGACCGTAACACTGCCAATTGTTATCAAGTTGGCCAGGCGATGCCTAGGCGGTCAGACCTGCTTAGGCGAATTTTTTTAAAAAAATTTAAATTATATATATGGGATAATATTCGGATTTGAACAAATAATCATCATAATACCATTAAAAACTTCATATGAAATTAATCAAACAACTGAAACCAAACATTCTTATCGAAAAAGAATATTCATGTAATCATTGTCATGCTAAATCATTGAAATGCGAATACGTAAAATTATATATGTCATACATTATCAATATGTAACAATCAATGAATCAAATTACGTTATTGTTAAAAAGTTATAATCTTGTTAGAACATTAAAAACACTAGGTCCCTAACATTCATTATGAAACAAATCAAGCATAATAAACAAATCATAAAAAATTTGCATAATCCTAAAATTGGAGAAATAGAAGCACTAGAGAGGATAAATGATTTATAAATCACATGTATATAAAAAGATAATTCAAAGATGAAAAAGATTCCATAAGCAAACAATAACATTAACCCTAGTAAATGAACATGATACACACTCTAACTAAGGAGATATAGATAGATAGGTAAGAAAAAAGACATAGGAAATGTTAGTTAAGTATGTGAATCATACGTATATTGAAAAGGAAACAAGAAGAGAAAAAAAAACAAAAAAACCTTTTTTATATAGGTTGCCTGTCTAGGTTATGGCCTAGGCGACCGGGCCTGAATAGGCCTAGGCGACGCCTTGACAACACTGAACACTGCTTACTTCCACATGGTTGCAAATGGTAGGGGGTGGAGGAACACCGTCCAATCCATCGCCATTGTTTGCAATCTCAGGGATAATCTTAAGGCAATTCTGGTGTGGATTTCTAATCATTTTAAGAACAATTTTTTCTGCGATGTTACTTTTGATAATCCGAAGACAATTTTAGGAGTGGCTGGCCTAGACGCCCCCTTTTACTGAAGGGGATTTTTGCATAGCAACCTTCGATATAAACCCCAATGGTTACTAGGACCGGATAAGTTCCTCATGTACTTCTACAATTTTACCAGAAACATTGTGAAGTCATTAAGGTGGACCTCTGCAAGTTCTTGATATATTACTTTGAGGAGAGAGTTTCGTTGATTGGGGTTAATTATTCCTAGCTCATCCTCCTACCCAAGTGGGAGGGAGCTAAGGCCATTGCGTATTTCCACCCCATCAGTCTGTGTAACTGTGTTTGTAAGATCATCACAAAGATCCTCTGAATAGGCTAGCAAGGACTATGGACGTCATTGTCGGTAGGAATCAAACAACATTTATCAATGGCATGATTATCTTGGACAACGTGATGACAACTCTAGAGCTAATTTACCATTTGAAACAGAAAGAGGAAGGTGTCTGAAGCTAGATTTTGAGGACTTCGCTAGGCTTAGTAGGGATTTCCCCCTCCAAGCTGTAGACGCCAAGGGGTTTTCCCCTAAGGAGGCTTAATTTTATTGGGGATTACCTATCGACCTCTAGGCTCTCGTGCCTTGTTAACAGGGAAAATGGGAGCCACTTTAAGATGGGGAGAGGAGTGAAGCATGGCCGCCCTCTTTCCCCTTTTTTCTTCAACCTTGCGGTGGATGCCTTTAATTCGATCATTGGGTCTGTTGTGCATTTGTATGACTTCAAGGGCATCAGAGACTCGTTTGGGAGGGTTCCAATCTCCACTTTGCGAACAATACCATCCTTTTTTGTGAGGCAGATATTTACCCATATTGCGATGTTGAATATCATTCTTTATTCGGTGGAGCTTTGCACTGGACTTGAGATAAATTTTGCTAAGTCATCTAACTTGAGGGCGAACCCTGATAGGGGGAGAATCTTTGTGAAGTTTCTCAACTGCAAGCTCGACTGTCCTCCTATCAGGTACTTAGGGCTTTCAATGAATGACAAGAGGCTTTGCCGCAACAACTAGTTCAAGATTGTCAAGAAAGTGAAGAGCCATCTGGAGGGATGGAAAAGCAAAAACCTTTCTATTGGGGGACGTCTCACGTTGGCGAATTCAGTGCTATCAACTATCCATTCCTATCGCTTGGTATTTTACTATTTTCCTTACTGGGTAGTGAAGAAGATCGACTCAATTTGTAGTTCATTTCCATGGAAAGGCTCCAACGGGCACCGTCTACAAATCCAAGGAGCAGGGAGGCCTGGGTGTGGTCATCCTCAGGGACCATAACAGTGCTCTATTGGGGAAGTGGTGGTGGACATTACAAAATGATCATGGTGACTCATGGAGTATAGTTATCAGTGGTAGATACTTCAAGAGATTCTCCGGGTTGCAAGCCCGCAGTAGGACTTCTGGCAAGCTCTCTCCCTTTTGGAGAGGGATCTTGAAGATTTGTAGACTCTACAAATGTGGTGATAAACTGACCATTTGTAATGTGAAGATCATGTTATGGCATGACAACTGGCTTGGGAAAGGCTTTCTAAGGAATCTTTTTCTGGCTCTTTGCCCCATTGTGTGGAAGGAGAATGTCATGGTCATCTCCCAAAGCCATATTACGGGAAAACACACAACTTGGGATGTTCAATTCCACAGTACTATTCCACTATTGTTATCACTGAACTGCAGGAGCTGATAGATCTGCTGAGCTTCATCACCATCACTGGCCAACCGGATATGGCCACTTGGAGATGGAATTCTCTTGTTATCTTTTCGGTGAAATCCTTTTACAGATTCATAAACTCAGGGGGAATCATCTGTCCTATTACCTAGGCCTTGTGGAAGACGAAGGCACCACTAAAGACAAGGATCTTTATGTGGCTTATCACGAAGAACAAGATCCTTTCCCGCTGCAATCTTAGGAGGAGAAAGAACCCGAATATTACAGATCTTTTGTGTATCTTGTGTGGAGCCCCCAGGGAGGATGTCGATTATCTGTTTCTTCATTGTCCCTTCACCAACTAGATTTGGAAGAAGATTAGGGACCCCCTGGGCATCAACGAGAGACCAAGTAGCTTGACGTCGCTTTGGACTACGTGTAGGCACAAGAGGATCAGGAAACCTTGGAGGAAGGTATGGAACGTCAGAATAATGGTGACATGCTAGAGCATCTGGAAGGAGCAGAACATCAAAATTTCTTGAAGAAGTCTGATGACAAATAGGTTGTTCTTAGGGTAATTGACAGCCAGCTGAGATTCTGGAAGATAACTCTTCAAGGAGAGGAATAAAGGACACTAGGACTTATTTGTAAATTTTTTGAGCATTATTTTTTTCTTTGGGGGTTTGTTCTCCTCCCCCCCCCCCCTTTCCATTTTCTTCTCCTTTCTAATAAACTGGTAGGGGTCTAGGCCGAATCCCCTTCAGACTATTGAGTGGTTTAAAAAAAAAAAACTATGGAATATTCTTTCATGGTCATTAGGGTTACAAATGAGCTGAGCTTTGGTCTGTTTGAGCTTGGCTTGTTTATTAAACGAGCCTAAACTTTTCGGGCTTGGGCTTGACTTGTTTAATAATCGAGTCGAGCCGAGCTTTGGTTTGTTTGAGTTTAGCTTGTTTATTAAACTAGGCTAAACTTCATGCTAGGGTTGGCTCAATTAGTAATCGTACAAACTCGAACTATCCCTTGTCAAGCTTGTTCACGAATTGCAGAATTAGTCGAAAGTTGACTGTATATGTTAGACCCGGGTGATCTATCCATGACCAGGATGAAGCTTGGGTGAAACTAAGTGGAGGTCCGAACCGACTGATGTTGAAGAATCAATGGATGAGTTGTGGTTAGGGTCTTTTCAAGCCTTTTCTGAGCCTATTCATGAGCCTACTCACTTGCTTGTTCACGAGCCCTAAACAAGCATGTTCACGAGCCCAACCGAGCCGAGCTTTGCTCTGCTTAAACGAACCTAATCTCTAGGCATGGGTTTGGTTCGATTAGGAATCGAATAACCACACAAACAAGTTTTTATTGAGCTTGTTTGCCAACTGCTCACGAACAGCTTGGTTCGCTTGCAGTCCTAATGGTCATATAGTTGGCTGCCTTGACATTGGGATGTTTTTCATCATGGATTGATCATGTAGATGTCTGACTCCCTTCTATTTATGTGAAGCTCTAATGGGAAATTTGTTATCATCACATCTGACTTCTTGAAGATATTCAAGCTCTTCCTGGAACAATATTTTTGATTCGAAAATTCTGGAATAAATATTATAGACAGGTGAATCAGTTAGATCTTGAGCATCCATGATGTAACCCATTTGAACCTTTTTCATGACATGAATATCCATACTATTTTTTCGTATTCTACCCGAACCAATTTACGGACAAATACTCATATGAGAAATTGAATCCTTTGTTACATGGATCAGAAACTAATTCCTTTCCACATGCATCTCCCTTTGAGAATTTACTATGTGCAAGATGATTGGCAACACTGGATTGTTCATAGGAAGATGCTATTTTTGTCACGTTTAGTAATAGACGCCTCTTCAGTAAAATGATGTGAAGCAATTTGAACTATAAAAAATGAAGTATAATCGTTTTGGTTGAATTATTAGGACAATCAATTACATCAGAAAGAATCGTACTCTGTCTAACGTGAAAGTTATAAAATGGTCAAATTGAGTCTCTCTAAGGTGTCTTATTTTCTGCAACTTGTTGATGTATTGCTTAGTTGTTGAAATGTTCCCACCATGCTCATGAAGACTTTACTGCAGTTGTCATTCTCTAAGAAGTGGTCTTGCAGGCATGTAGTCAAAATCTTTACTTGAACATGCAAAGTTGGGAACATTTTGACAGGTTCTAACCTGCTGAGGTACTGAGCAAGCTATTCTGTGGAGTTTTACCAGATGTGTATACTCTGCCCTTACAGATTACTGGGCACCCACAGTCATAGCTCGAATGGTTGAGTTTTGTCTGAATCAGCTTTCTAAAGAGGACAAAACTACAAAATTCCTAGGGGCAGACATGTACGTTGCCTCTTGGATTTTGAAAATCACCAAGGATCTTAGGAAGTTGATGCAAAGCTCAAAATGGAATTTTAGGGGGTAACCTGCAAATAAAAATCCTTTACTTATCAACCATATAATCTGTCAAACCCTACAAAATATGGGACTTTACATGAAAACATCAATGAAACTATTAATCAGACTGTTTATTGAAGAGAAGGACCAAACAGTTGACTTCTTCCTTTTTAGGGGGTGCACAAAATTTCAGATCATTTTATGTGAATCACTTTACTATTTGATAAAATCTTCAACCTTTTATACATGTCTGTCAACTACTACATAAACTTTATAGTTTGTATGACCAGCAAAAGTATTTTAATTGAGGGCATTATTAATTGATACCTTGGAATTGAACCCTATCAATGGTTTCTTTTTTGGATAGTATAATTTCTCATTGCAGACTCGCATCACCTTTTGGTGGTTATTCTTTTTAGTGCTAAATATATCATTCTGTTGAATATTGTTATTGAAAGTCTTTTCTGCACACAACTGTATCCTAATTCCGTAGATCGACATGCAACTCACTGTCTGGTATTCTAATTCTTAGGTACATTAATGAGGATTCATCAATTGTACCTATGCTTAAAATGCTTCGAGACTCGGGTCGTGCTACATTCTTGGTGACAAACAGGTATTGTTTGTTCTTAATTCTTCCCCTGTACCACGGAGAAGATTTTTTGTGAGTAGCATCTTTCTGTGCGAACTAATTGAAGTAATTATCGCTATGAATATCATGCCGAACCAAATATGTTAGTAAAGTAGGTTATATTAGCATAACTGTGTTTTATACAAGGAAGTTGTGGTGAGATAGAAAATTTGCAGAAGACAATTTTTGGCGGTTTTGAAGCTTTTTACTATGTGCTTAGTAAGTTGTCGGTCCTGCATGATGACGAGTTGTGTGAGAACACGATGATTGCGTTTTGTTTTGAGTTTTTCTCTTTTCTTCCTTATCTATATAATAAGGGAAGACGGTCTATAAACGGGGGACAAACAAGCCGGGATAACGTAAACTGTTCGATGGGCTGATGATAAACAAAAGATAAAGATAGTCATCCGATCCTTTCTCTCTTTATCTGCATTCTCCCCCCCTCCCCCTTTCCATAATAGGAATGCATTTTTTTTGTTTCATCCATGCATTAAATAAGCCCATTAAGGACATCAGCACATGGGGTAAAGGAAACATCTTTTAAATTAGGGTTTTAAGCGATAAAAGTGCTCCTCCAACTTTCTCTCTCGCTCTCCCTCACTCTCGGATCTCTCTTTCTCTCGCCCTATTTAAGCATACTAAACATCGATTTGCACACCACAAAAACAAACATGATACATGGACTATTAGAAAAGATTTGAGATGAAACTTGAAATATCCTCCCATTTGATTTCAATAAAAATATGTAAATATGCAAATACCCCCCAATTTGATTTCAATAAAAATATCAAAAAAATAAAAAACCAAAGGAATCAAAAAGTAAACTTTCAGGTTTAGTAGGAGAAAACAGTTTTCATGGTTTTTATAAAATCTACATGGTGAGAAAGTGATTAAATCAACTCCTTTTTAGCTCAAAAAATTCCACAAGATGTAGAAGTGCGAGTGCATCTAGAAAACCATGGTCCGTTTTAGGAAATTTTGAATGTATAAAAACTTTTCTATATAAAAACTGTTTTTTCCAGACTTAGTAAAAAAACAGTATTTCACATTTCAGCATAATTTTTGCACAATTTTAAACTTGCATAACTTTCTTGTATTAAGTCCGCTTTCAAAATCGTTTGAAACATTATTTTAACAATCAACTAATCTTTATTTTGAAAATATTTTATAAAAAAAAAAGTTTAAAAAACATTTGAAAAAGATATATCAAAACCGAACCCAATAAGATTGCACAAGACTCACAGACTCAATATATTAAATACATGCTATGTGAAGCTCTACACCCCTAGATAGGGTTCAAATATTATTTGAGTGTTCCAAAGTGTGTATCTATACTTGGTTTATAATTATCCAGAGTTTCACTAAAAAATTTCATCAAAAAATCAATATTTCCACCATTTCTACAAAATTGTAATATTTCCACACTGTGGAAATATTTCCACGAAATATTTCCATATCCATGAAATATTTTATATATAAATATGGTTAATAATTAAGTAAAATCTAGCTAGCCTCTTTCCTTTTAGAGAACTCATTCACAATTTTTTGGAGACCAACCTCGAACAAAAAGAGGAACACCTAAAGAACATGAGGAAAAGAGAGACGGACTTTCTTTCCTTTGAGGCGAGAAAATCTGGAACTCCCACCTCCCGTTAACAGTGTTCAGCAGAGTAGATTCCCGTAACTTCTCTCTCCCATTGGAAATGGATCTAACCCTTTCCTCATGCCATTTAAGCCCTCAAAAGGGGACCCGTGGTTGAAGGATGGTGAGGACTTCATGTTCTAAAAAGTTTATGTCCTAGTCTCCCCATATGTGATTTTTTGCTTGAAATCTGCATCATTTATGCTCTCCAATCCCAAAAAATACACTAAAATTTTGAATAATAGGATTGTGGTGATTTAAGATACCTATTTTAAGTAGGTTCTAGTTGTGAAAATTTAGTCATATATTGGTTGTAGGTATCATAAACCGACCCTAAACAAGGATATGCCCTCCATCCATTATAAATCAAATTTTTATTGAATTTGTTTCAGATATCAGTATATACTGAATTTTTCCTGTAACATCCACATTTTGGCTTTCTAGTCCTCTTCTACTTATTTTTCATGCGTTCTTGCTGAATGTATGCTTTGATTGCTCAATTTTCCAGATCCTATCTCCATTAATTTTGGTATCGGGCCATTTGTTTTGTTGGAAAAATGGTCCCGAATCAATGACAGAAAGATGCAGAGGTGCAATTGCCTCGAGTAAATTAAGGCAATGGATGATGAGAAGACATATCGAGGAGCTCATGCCCTAGATGCATAATCTGCGGCATCACTAACGAGTGGGGGACCGAGGCCGTGGTCAGCGAGGAATGCCATCTATCCAGATTTTGTCAGAAAGGGAATCCATTCTCTTTGCGCTTGTTCACGACAAAGTGGTGTGGAGGGTGTCAAATCTAGTTTATTCAGTCATGTTACAACTACTCCAGACGTAAAGATTTGACTTTAATTGAAAGCCAACGTTTGGATCACATGGCACTCCTGTGGTTCTCTTGTCGCATGGTACGGAGGCTGCTTTTGTTCAAAAACCTTTCTCCCAAAACCTCGCTTGATTCAACTTTTGGAAGGGCATGGTGCGTATGAATGTGGTTCCTTTCCTGCTTATTTATGAGGGTGAGTGGATTTCAAGGGAGGGGATTATAGTCTTTAAACTCATTTGGAATGTCACAGAGCAACATAGCTGTTTCAGGTCACGGATGCAGTCCTATCTATATATCTATACTAAAATGGAAGCCTCTCTCGTGTTGTGACACGTGGATGTCTTTTGAAGAGCTAGAATTGGATTTCTTTTAAAGAGCTAGAATTCTTCTTCCGTGTGTGAACGAGGTTCTCTTTTAAATTTATTTAAAAACCTACCATAAAGATGACAAATTTTCATTCAATGACATTAATGTTAATCTCTCTCTCGCTCTAACAAATGAATCACAATCACTTCAGATTTCACACTTCTTCGAACAGTTGCAATGCATCAAACACATTCGGACATTGTCCGGGTTTCTTACTAGTCATCATTAATAGGTTAAAATGACAACGAGAGCTTCACCAAAAGGCCTCAGAAGTTATATCTTAGCGCTGGTGTTTGACAACGACAATATCCAGATTATTGTGCCCAAATTCAAAATCAGATACACCTGGAGGTCTGTCTCGACTATGAACCAGTCTCCATAATTATTTGGGGTGGAAGTCCCTTGCATGTGTTTTTCTATCTTTTGCTGCAAATTTTCTGCATTTATGTTCTCGAATTCCCAGAAAACACAAAAAATCAGAAAAGTAGACTCAGGTGATTATGGAGACCGGTTTTAATTTGTATCTAGTTTCTGGAATTTAATCCAAGTCCTAGTTGGGTTGGTGGCATCCTATGCCGAGCCTGTATAAAGATGGGGCCTTCATTCATTGTAAATGATTTTAGTTGTATCAATTCCAGATTTTCTTCTTTGCTGAAATTTTCCTAGGAGAGCTCTGCTTTGGCTTTCTAGTTTCTTTTCCTCTTCTAATTAACTTTTCATGTGCTATTGCTGATTGTAGGCTTTGATTGTTCATGATCCCAGATCCTATCTATGTTATTATGGTTTTCACTTGTGGTTGAGGAGTCCCACACTCTTTCATCCTGTTATCTTATCTTCCTTCTAATGACACCCTTCTGTCCCTTCTCCCGTTCATAAAAGTCGTATGTTAACCAAACCCTCCGTCAAAGGTTCTGCTATACTGTTTTCGTATCAGAGCTCTTTCATTATGGCTTCACTACATCTTGCTTTTGCAGATGGGTTGTAATCTATGATATGTAGACACGGACACGGGATGTCGGACACGGCAACATCATAAAAGATGGATACGGAGACACGTGGGTATATATATATATATATATATATATATATATATATAAATTATGAAATTGATATAAATTGAAAATTACTACCCTTTTGGAATTCGATTCCTACACGGTCTACCATTTTCCTCTGTTCACCCGATTGGAGAAGGGAGAGACTCACAACATTCGTTTTAATAACATGAAGCGATGGCATCATGCCGTGTTGACACGCGTGGACACGGGAATCCATGTCGACACCCGGGTTGACATGGCTCTGAGGGCTCAATTAGAGGTGTCCCCCATATCAAAGGTGGTAATACTAGGATAGATAGATCGAGAAAGTTCACTGTAACACGAATAGATCGATGTCAAGGGTGAACCATGAATGATCGTTAGCCTATATTCGATTTAGGGCCAACAACAATCCCCTTTAAAGGCGGTCTTAATATACATTTTGAGGGTAAAAAAGGGGGATAAGAAAACTAGCTAATCGAAGCAGTGCAAGGAAAAAATGGTAAACTAGACCACTAATATGTTATTGCTTGTTACATCAAGATTAAATGACTTACATGAATGAAGTGTCTCTCCTTACATCGGATTTAGATGTTTATTTGACCATCTTAACCAATATATAAACCAACAAAAAAAAAACCCAATATATATATTTTTTGACTTGTCATGTTTAGATGTTTTTCATAGTTAATATAGTTTTGATTCAACACATTGATTCCTTACAATATCATGCAAATGTTTATTTAACCTTGATCTAATTGATAATCCTCATTATTTCTTTCTCCTTTATTACTAATCGCAGCTTATGGGACTACACGAATGTCGTTATGAATTTTCTTTGCGGGACCCATAACTCTGATGATATCTCCCCTTGCAATTATGATTGGCTTGAAAACTTTGACGTGGTTATCACAGGCAGGTTTGGATCTCTCTTCAGAAACATTGATTCACACAACTATATCTCAATAAATTTTTTGATAAATTCATGTTACAATTGTTCAATGCCATTGGTTACTCTTATGTGATTCTTTATGATAAACCGAGTTTCTGTTTTCACTTTACTGATGCCAGAGCATTGTATTGCAATATGAGAAATAGCATAAACTTTTCGTCTCTATTTGTTTGAAGAATGTGCTTTATGTTCATCAAGTATGCGAACCAGCATAAACTTACTAATGTTCTTTAATAGTAACTTTAGAAGATTATGGTTTATAGCATAAGGTTTTTATAATTTTTCATTAAAGTAAATAATATCAATTGCCCTTCCACTTAGCAGTTCTTGATGAATATTTTGTACAATTCACGTTTCTAAAACCACAAATCATAGATTCATAACCACCAAGACTCAGGTCATCTATTTCTGGTTAGTTTTGTGATCCTTATTGTTGAACAAAAATAATTTCTTTCAGGTAATAAATGAAGCAAATTACAAAATATTTCAACCACAAAACATTAACATAATATTCTCGCAATTGTTTTTTGGAAAGCTTAAAATTGATCGAGAAACCCTTCTATTGATCCTTTATCATCATTATTCAAAAGGATTTAGTAAATCAAATTCTACCTGTTTTCAATCATTAATATTCTGTCAATTGGAAGCGAAGTTCTGTATAGCTATCTTTTCGTATAGCTCTGAAAAATTCAGTGGATTGTGAGTTTTTTTTATGGTTAGCAGTGGGTTGTGAGTTTGCCAATGCCTTGCTGTTTCATTCAAAGTGGATTGCAATTTTTTTTTACAATTCAAAGAATAAGTTCTTTATGGTCTTCATTCATCACCTTCTCTGTTTGTTAACACATCTTGTTGAACAGCATATTGTTAATTTCTTTTATCAGGACATGAGTTGTGACATGTCAATTACATGGTGTGCTTTTTCGACAAAAGATCCATCATAGACTATTCGTAAATTCACATCCATTATATGACTGTCATCAACCTTCCTTATTATTTCCTATGGGTTTGGCGCACACTGTTTCTCTTTGGTTAGATGTGTCTGTGGTTGGATGTCTATGGTAGAAACATTTCTGCCCTCTATCTTACTTCTTATTTTACATGCATCGAAGATTCTATGACATAATAGGTTCATTATCTATGATAATTTCATCCTATGAAATATATTACGATTTTTTATAACCCCTTGGAAGTATTTGCCAGTGGACGAGAAAAGACCCCATCAATATGGTTGTCTTTAGCTGAAATTTTGTGCTGACTCTTGCTCTAATTCCAACTTTTGTCTATCAGAGAACCAAAATTCATGTATTGTTACTTGCTAGATGGTACTCTCCCCCCATTGAAACTGAAAAAGTGCAAGTAGCAATGATTTGAAAACTATAAATGTTTTAAGGATACCTGGCTTTAGACGCTGAAGAATCTTCAATGCATTAGCTTCTCATTTCATGCTTGACGCGAAAAAAAAAGAATTGTTTCTTTTCCTTTCTTATGTGATGCTGTGGTTGTAACAACCATCTACGTGTTGGATTAATTTGATCCCTTGTTTAGTTGGTAAATCAGGCCGTTGCTGGAAGTTTCTGCAGCTGTTATGTCCTTTTACTTGTGTCTTGTCTGATACCTTATAGCCTCCTGAAGTGCCACTTTTTCACTTTTGTTTTGTTTGAGAATCTGTCATCTGAACGAGGGTAGGGTAGCTTACCACTACCACCCCCTCCTTTTTTTTTTTTTCTGTGAAGGTGGGGTTCAATCCAAGGTCTCTGATGCTACCACCAAGAGACTTTACCAACTAAGCTAGCCAGCACTCTCGTTATTCATTTTATTGTCTAAATAAGGTTTTCTTAGGTTCCGTTTGTTCAGGATTAAATTTTGGTAAGTTGTTTTTTGGTAAATATTTGGGAATTCCACAGTAAAATACTTCTTTTGGTTTGAAGTATGTCATGCTGTAAAGTACTCTTAATACTTGGGGAGTTTCCTTGAGCACAAAAACTGGGGTATGACAAAATTCCACAAGAACTCCACAAAATTCGGATATTTGGGTGAAATACTTACATCGATTTTTTCTCCAAAACAAACAAGGTAATATATTTTTTTTAATCAGGCATATATTCTACAAATAGAGATAGTATCCCACTTTTTACTTTAAAATAACCAGAGCCTTACAAATATTACATTCACTTTGCAGTTGTGGCATGCAATACAAGGTGAATTTCTATATTTTTCACCGTAAAAACTATCTGAATTATCAATTTTCTAGTGCTATTACAGCCTTTTCTTTGTATGTTTATGTGTTAACATAGACAGTTGACTATAACATTAATCCTGTTGCTTCCTATGTAAACTTTGGTGGTTGCTATGACAAATTCAAGTATAATTAGTTTTTTTGGCTTCTGAGTCCAAACATTTGACTCTGACAAAATTCATGAATGGATGATTGTCTTGGGCCTCTTGGCCTGAGGACAAGTGACCTGATATTTAACAGCATGAGTTATGAAGCACTAGTTTTTATGGACTATTTTTTGTTATAATATGGGAGCTGACCTGACATTCCACAGCATCCATCTATAAAGCATCATTTTTCCTGGATATATATAGTATTCTTTCTAAGTTGCTATTTTATTCTTCACTGTTTAAAAGATGGGATCATGGTCCTATGTTTACTGGTACAACCTTCTGAAGAAGTTTCCTTCACATTTTTTTTTTGACAATGATCAGCAGTTCAATAGAGAAGATGAGAAAGTATTGCTTGGTGTTAATTAAGAGTTGTATGCAGATTCAAACCTTGTAGTGTACAACCCCCCCCCCCCCCCCCCCTCCCCAACCCCCAAAAAAAAAACCCTTGTAATATATTGTTTGGTGTATGGTTGCTTTGTAGGTTAGATCATGCAGAGGTTTCAAAGTAAGCAGCTGGGAGGGCCTGCCCTTGTTGTGCTTTGATAACTACGGTGATGGTGTCTTGAACGAAGTTGAAGTTCAGGTACTTTCCCACATGAGCAAGATAAAAGGAGGGAGTTGTGGTTTCCTATTCTGGTTGAAGGTTGATCTTTTAGTTAGATAACTTCACAAGGGCACAAGGCCGTAAAAGTTGCCTAAAAGAGTCAATTAAGTGAATTGATGGCCTCCCTTCCATGAATGTTGTATCTTTTTATAATGCAAGGGCAGGTAAGACGGTAGATTTAGAATTTTCATCTGTGGGCTTTGTTGATATAGTGGGGGGGGGCGGGGGGGAGGGGGGGTTGAGAATTATAGGATTGGGGCATGGGTAGTGAAGACTTAGAGATGGCCTTCAAAGGTGAGATGATCAGTTTTTTTGAAGTAGAGGAACAATGAGAGGAAAATTTATGTGAAGCTTGATTAAAGTAGTTAGAATGGGGTTTAGAAAAGTGGGCATTGAAAGAAAGATAACATAAAGCCTACTCCAAGTTGTTGGGTAAGGCTTGTTGGTACGCAAGCCAACTCCAAGTTGATAGTGTGAGGCTTGTTGGTATGCTCATGCTTAAGTTTACTCTATTGACCAGCTTTAAATAGATGCAAGTGCTGACAAATGTGAGGGCCTCCTTTAACTTCTATATGCGAACGTACCTTGTACCATGACTTCAATATCCTGAAATTTTGGTTTTGGTTTTGTTAAGGAGTGTGGTAGGAAACAGTAACATCCTGATTACTAATTGTGCATTGACGTGTGGTAAGTATTTCTTGGCTAATAAGCTGGAATTTTTCTGGGTTTTGATTTGAGTTTTCTGTGATTACCCTTTTGGCATTGCTGAACACATTTATTTCTTGGCTGCTCATATGATATTATGATCACATCAGCAATGCAATGTTTGCTAACTCAGCTATAGCTTATGGAATCTTTTAAATTTTTACAGCTCAAAGCCAAGCTTTTTCCATGAGGAAAATCGGGCAAGCCTCTTTGAAGTTGAACCTGAATCTGGGATGCTGCTTAATACTGATAATGGCACTCTTCTTCCACAGGCTAGTAGTAATAAGTTTAAAGTTGCTGCCTAGTCTTTGCGTCTAGCATTTGCTCTCTTCTATCTCTCTGACTTAATCACTTGGTAAAAAGATCGGAAGTACTTCACCAAGATTGCCTTCGAGAAGGTTAAAAAAAGCTTGTAGAGTTTTCCAGGTACTTATCAACCTAGTTATTATTGTTTACTGGAAATTTCTGAAGACTGCTTTTCTGCTAGAAATTTATCTTTCAATCTCTTTAGTTCTTGATTTTCCTAATATACTACTTGAAAATTTTCTTTAGATCTTGAGTTTGATTTGCAGATATTAACTTGCATTTTCAGGGAGGGAGTGTTGCTCATCTGCATAAGCTGCTCTCGATTGAAGCAAGTTCTCAGGTGCCGTGTTGCTTGATCTATTTAGAATTACACTGTTAATTTAACTTGTGCATATATTGTAAACATGGGTACAATCTGTTATTTTGCTTAAGTTCAGTGTTTGGAGTGAACTACTTCACACTTGGCTGCATTCGAATTTCTGTACACAATATCTGACATAGATCTTGCATTCCTGGTCTGGACATCTATTACGGTGTCCTGTTGTCTTGAGTTTCACTCCAAACACTGAACTGTAGCAAGTGTTGGGATTTTGGTTTCTTAATTTTTTGGTGCCCTACAAATTTTTATTTTCCCTTGAAGCGATATTTTCTTGATTATTGTTTGAAAGAACTGAAGAGTCTAGTAATCAAGAACAAGACAGGAGGCTTGCTTTTCTTTTGGCTGTAGTGTCCCTTTGACTCGTATGTCCCACTCCATCTCAGCGTCCTACACTTCACGTATTACAGTTACTCAACTTTACTTCTCGAGAAGACTTGATTTTTTTCCCGGAAAGTAATCTAACTCGATATAAGGCATCAGAGATCCATAATTTTATGTTATATTTGAGTCAAGTTGTAAGATTTATATCTCAGATCTTCTGTTCTGGAAAAAAAGAACATCGGGTGAGATGGCTTATTCTAATGGACAATCTTCTTCTTTCTTCTTTTTAAATGTAGCAGAAATTTTGTTCATTATTAAGTACAATGAAAAATGGGATTTTTTTCAGAAATTATCAGACAGTTTGTTTCCTGGATTTACCTGCTTTTTTCACACAGTGCAAAGCCTTGCTAAAAATGGTGAAAATAAACACTACTCTGGTTTATTTGAAATAGGACTGGTCTTCATATTGCTTGAGTCAGCGACAACATGTGTGGGCACCATTGTTTCTAGTTATATCATATATGCAGCACACAAGGATGATCTCTTTCTTGCTTGCTTTTTCCCTTATTGTGTTTGCCTTTGGTTCAATTTTTTTTTTATGGAAGAACCAAGGTAGTTATTTGAGAATCGTTTTTCTGTTTGTAATTGTCGTTAGGTTGTAAAATTCAACCCTATAGTTTTGCTTGTCTTCCAAAGATAATTTCCCATAACTTGTGTGATATTTTACTTTGACTTTGTATATTCAAAATTTCAAATCAAGCAATGCAAATCTTATTTGCCAACAAATTATTTTGTGTTGGATTATTGCCAACTAAATCTTTGAGTTTTTATCGCCTTGGAAATGCTTACATGTTGTTTACATGTTCATAGGTCCTCTATGTTGGAGACCACATTTATGGAGATATCTTGCGCAGCAAGAAAGTTCTTGGTACTTCTTTTGATTTAATGATGTTAAAGCTTCATTTGTAATATATATTTTTTATTTCAAGACTTAGTTATATGAAACATCATGTTAGGACGTCATTACCCTTTCATTTTAGATATAGTGAAAACCCTTGAATCACCAAATTCGGTGGAAATCAAACACGATTATACATTGTTAGAGATACTTTTTACATAAGCATTTATTGGCTTATTTATAAAAATGTACCTTTGCTGTCCATACATATTCTTTTTGAAAGGTTTAATTTATATTGTAAGTGTGTATTTTGAGAATTTTCCTCATTGATATCATATCATTGCATAAGAGGAAAGCTCCGCTGGAGGTGGAGCCTCCTCAGATGGTGTTGGTGAAGTCGGGGGCTCCAGAGGAGGTGGAGACTTTGTTTAAGATGGTGGCTTACTGTGTCTGGAAAGCCTTGTGTTCTCTCGTCTCGCTACCCTCAACTATGCCTCAATCTTATTGATAATGATTTTTGACCTCCCAATCTTTGACTTCTATGATAAGGATGGGTGAGCACCTAAGAAGCACTGACACTGGTACAGGGACACGGGTACGACACGACACAGGTTCGCCGACACAGCAAATCCTAAAAAAGGACACGGTTCGACGAGGACACGGCAAAATAAATTAATTCTTTTTTTATTTATATTCTATGTGTATTTACAATTCATATATATTTCAATAACTGAGAAAACCTCATAGAAAACAACTAAAATGAAATTTTAATGCATACTGAATCGCAATCGTTAGTTACATACTTACATCCAGCCCGATCGGTGAATCGCACACAACTCTAAATGGTATGAAAGAGAACGGTTGTGTTTCTGTTTTGGCTTCAACCTATCAGAAACCTTAGAGGATCAGATAAATTAAAGCCAAATCTGAATCGTAACCATCCGTTACAACCAACTTGACAAGTGAGTCGCACTCAGGCTCAAATGGCGTGCAAAAGAACAGTTGCGATTCAGTTTTGCCTTCAACCTATCTGATCCTCTGAGGTTATTACCTCAAAGGATCAGATAGGTTGATACCAAAACTGAATCACAACATTTGTAACTCGACCCTATATCGAACAGTCCGTCAACCAGCCGTGTTCGGTGCGTGTACGATGAGTGTCTAAGGAGTGGCCGGCCGTGTTCGGCTCTCGGAAGCACGTTGCACACGACACATGCGTGCTCGGTGTGTGTCCGACGAGTGTCGATGTCCGACACGGGTATGGGGGGCCTAGGGAAGTGTACGTGCTTCCTAGGTGGGCACACAAAAGCCGTTTAATGAAAGGCTTCATGGGTAGGCCTAGAGCAAGAGTGTGTTCCTAATGAGAGAACAACATAAGTGATCTATTTTGGATTGTGGAGAGAATGAAAAGGGAACTATGGCTCTTATGTAGTCGGATAAAATATTTATAGAAATTCGTATCACGGGGATGAAGAGAATAAATTGATCGGAGCTATGATGGGACATGACGTCAGATTACTCTGATACCAACTTGATGTAGCAATTTTCTCATTAACTAAAATTATGTACTTCATCCATCAACCGTAATACGGATTTTCTGACTATCAATTGTTCAGAAGATACGAAGCAACTTTATGTCTCAGATCAATAGAAGGAACTTCAGGAAGTTTCTTATAAAGCTCATGAAACAGTACAAGTTGACTAGTTACCATCGTAGTGTTGTCTGTTAATCTCCTTCAACCTCAACCTCAACTAGACCTTCCTCCCCATCTAATTCTGACTCAACCATCTCTTTGTTGTCTTCATGGTCAATCATGTTATTGAAATGTCTCCTTGGACACTCGGCTGACTTATGGCCTAGATGGTTACATTTGAAGCACTTTTTTGTACAAGGGTTAGTCCGTAGTACTCCTTTTGCTCTTTCAGTAGTGTTCTTCATGTGAGCTGAACTAGGGTATGTGTTATTATGAGAAACGGTAGGGGTGGCTCTTGGAAGGTTAGCTGACGTACTATATGTTCCAAGGGTAATCCTAGCACTCTTGGTGCATCTGAATGCCCAACATTATAAGGTTTCCTTAACTTTCTTGACTCCTATGGGCATCACTAACCCGATGTAAATCATGCAAAGCCACAACTTCCTGATCTGATACTTAAGTCCAGTTGCATACCTTGATACGCTTTCTTCTTCATCTTTCTGTAAATGATTCCTAACTTGTATAGCTTGTAAAACTCATGGGTATATTCTTCTACAAACTTGTTCTCTTGCCTCAAATTTTGGAATTTCTGGATCACAGTCTTCTTGAAGTCACTAGGAAGGAATTTTGTTCCATTTTAATCATTGTATGTTCCCACTACATTATCTTTTCCTTCCTTTTCCGCATTCTAGAAGCTTGCAGTTGCTTACACCTAATTACCATGTGATCATTCAACTTCAGACTCACAATTTTTATTGGCTTATCAAATGCAAGCTCTTTTCATTCAAAGTACTGAACTATCCTATCGAACTGATCAAGAAACCTTTTAGGTCCATTGTTCCATCAAATAGTGTCACATCTATCTTTATGCCCTAATCCCCATTTCTATGACTTCCAAACATGGAATCAAATGTTGACAAATTTCCTACGAAATCACTGAAATATGTTTTTTTTAAGGGTCCGACATAAAAATTGACTGGATTTTTAATAATACAAAATATCCATCCGATATAACCAAATGTCGACCAAAATGAACAACATTTGATCGAAATCCGACATTTTGTCTTTGTTCTATACAATTCATTGTAAATTTTTATCTTTTTTAGTAAAACAAAACTCATCTTTATCAGGGAGAAATTATATTTTTCCTCAATTTTAAATTTTTTTTTCATAATATACAATAATTTACTGACATTTGAACTAGAATTGATCGAAATTTGACCAATATTTGATGAATTTTCACCGAAATATTTCCTTGAAAATTACAAAATTTCCATTGACATTTAACCGAAATCCAACAAATTTTGTTTTTTGGACTAACGAAAACCGACATGGAAATCAACATTTAAAACCTTGCTTCCAAATCTATCTCGATGCTCTCCATGTATCGAGTCATTTTCTTCACCTGACCCTCAGCTATCCACACTAACATTGGTAAGTGCCTTTGCCAACTCGGGAAGGATTGGCAATGTACTACTCGATGTATTGGCAATGTACTACTCGATGTATGAAGATGTGTATGTCGATATAACATTGTGTGTATGTGTGTGTGCGTGTGTTCCTACTAATGTGCAATTACTACTGCTATCATGTGAAATAGGAAAAAATTAGAATTAAGGGCACAAGTCGCACAAGCATGCAATTAAATACAACTACAATGATCAACCAATTTGATGCAACACAACGACACCTTGCTTTGATACCAACTTGATGTAGGCACGCTTACTGATGGCCTAATTAGATGCAAATATCATTATGGTATGATGGAATGTAAATCTCATCATGAGATTATAGATTATTGAGCTATTTTAATAATAAAGTATACTTTAACTTTCTATTTCACCTAGGAGTGCATAAACAAGCAATTCTAGAGAACTTCTATATCAGTCGTGAGCATGTCATATTCAACACACAATTTAGATCGAACAAGATTCGCACAAGTTCAATAATATTTATTTCAAAACTGAAAGTAAAAGACATAATCATTAGAAGAAGTATGAGATCAACATGCGAAAAGTAAAAGCACGTGCATTAAATGATTTATTTCGGATTATATAAAAGCCTAAGAAGGATTGAATCATGTAAAATATGTGATGCTGCAATAAGAGGAGAATGAGTAGAAAGATGTTCAAATCAAACCTATATGGCCCACAAAACAGTATCATGGTGAAGAAGGGTTCGAATACTGCACTGGGACAATGTCAGTGATGTCGTTGATGTAGATTTATCTCGGAAAGTACGCAACTGTCACCATAATTCCGTCAATGTCGTCCGGAACGAGAATGAAGTGGTGGAATGGGAGAAAATAGACTAGAATATGAAGGGTAGAAGCCGAGATGAATATTGAATAAGGATGGAGATGATCACGTGCCAATTTTCCACTAGATTCAGAGAAAGTGCTAGTGGAGGGGTGAGAAGCGCAAGTAGATGAGCGTTACAAGAAGCCAAAACGAAGGTCGATGAAGATGTGTGAACCGAGCGAGAACTCTCCTTCCAATTGGGCTCCTTCTCAAAGAAATCATATTTGAAATTAAGTTTCTCATTTATTTCATTTTGTAGGCAAATAGGTGAAGGAAGGAATAATGCAACTGAGCAAGGGAGAAAGAAGGATCGTTGGATGCCTCTACAGAAGGAAGAAGAGTGAGAGATTGGGGAATTACGTGAAAAAGAGAGAGGGATGTGGGATGTGCGGTTTTTGAGACATCTCTCGGGGGCCTTTGGATTTGCACTGTTGTGCACAAAGAAAGGGGCGACGGCTTGTGAGAGATTAGATTTGTTCTGATTTGTCAGGGCTTCTTGAAGGCCTTGAATCCCATCCATTGATCTCCTTACATCGCAGCCGGTTCACCTTGATTGCAACTTAAGTGGGTTTTAATCCTGGCCCTCCGTTGCAATTTAAAAGCCTCTTTTATTCTCAGTCTTTTATCACGACTTAAAGGCCCTTTATCCCATCCTTTCGATGAGATCAGCTGGCGACGCTTATTGATTTCATTAATAACCTGCTAGTGGGCTTGGGCTATGCCAAGTCCCAACTATCAATATGGTGCAAACATCCCTCGCACCAAGGCCAATTAAGAAATAAAATAATGATACCTAACAATCCAAGTGTTCGATTAATGTGAAAGAAAGTGTCATAAAGATAAGTCGATATAGCCATGAAATAAAAATACAAGTAATCTGATGATATGTAGGTGTGGATCCAACTGCATCATCAACTTATAAAAAATGATATATAAATATAATGAAATAATTTCTTCATGGTTCTGAGTCTACTCGGGTGTCTTTGCAAATGAAGTGCACATAAGCAGCTTTTACTGTAATAAAATTAACCATAACCATCAAACCATGTCCCATCTACTTGGGGACTGATAAAGTTAACCCAGAAAGCAAATTCCTTGCTAGTACCTTATCTTGGAAATTTAAAAGTTCCTTAATGGATTTTGTAATGCACATTATGTGTTATTTGATTTTGATTTATTGTTATAGCCTCTACAATAACCAGTTCAAAAGCTCTTTTTTTTTGGGTTATGGTTAACATACTTTACTTGATATGCCTTGCTATTTATTTTAAGAAAGTTTTTTCAATTTGAAACTTCACTAGGTTTTCTTACATGCAATATGCTAGTTTGATCATGAAAGTGATGAAACTTGTACGGGTAAATTTTTATGTTTCTTTTTCATTCTAAGCCATGACATTATTGCTTTCATATTATTTTATTAATGTAGAGTACATAATTGCCAGTTCAAAACATAACCATTAAAAACTGCTGATTGTTGAATCCATAGGTGGACCCTTTCATGAACTCTTAGTTCATGATTAGTCATTTTTCTTCTAGCAGTTATATTTAAAGGTTAGGCGATTCCTGTATTTAAAGGTGGTCATCTGAGAAGTCTAGCAATGTTCTGTAACTTCCGTTATACCATCAGTTTGTGTGTTTAAGCTCCGTTAGCTGCGAATATCAGTGTTATGTTTGTCATCACAAATAGGGGTCTTGATTCATCCCTGACAATGTGCTGAATCTGTTACTGTTAGTTGTTACCAATATAAAATTTATCTGGATCGTATAATTGGCCTTTCTAAACTACATTTCATGTAATTTATTATTTTATGAAGAAAAATTAAACAGTAGTTTTTAGTTCCAGTTATACACCTGTTCGGGTGCTATTCTTCCAGAAATATGGTTGAGCTTATGCTAATGTCAAAGTTTTGGGTTAGGTTGGAGAACTATGCTTGTTGTTCCGGAGCTTGAGAAGGAAGTTGAGCTTCTTTGGGAGTCAAGGAATACCCGTAAGGTATCAACTGTAACATCCTCTTATTTCTATTCTTGAAGTATCTTTAGTATGATTGACATCGAGTGCTGAAAAGTAAGAAGCAAAATCCTGTATGTCGACATGAAAAATAAGCCTAATACCACCTCTGAACCAATCAGCAATACTTTCTCCCACCATTTAATTGCCATTTATCAATGGTAACTATTTAGTTTATGTAAGTTGTAATTTCATCTGGCTTCGAAAATGCATGTTCGATTTGCTATCCATGTGTATTTCTTTATTCTTTGTACGAGGTTCTACATTGATTGTATATCATAGTCTCAAGATGTGTTTTTTACGTGTACCTTTGTATATTTGATTTTGATTTCCAATGAGCCTTCTGACCGTTGCTCCATATAGTCCATGGCATTGGAGCATGAAACTGCCATTTTGATACATGATCTGACCGTCAGTGAATTAAAGAGATCATTTCACCTTGAAATCAGATAACTTGTTATCAACTGGCCATTGGCTAGTAAGACAGATTCTTTGAAACCTTGGGGGTTTACACATCGTCATCAACCCTTGTGATCTCTAGCCTCCAATAAACGAACCAACCTCCCTATAGCTAGATTTATCCGATTTTGTTTCACCTCATCATCATCCAAGTATTATCCCATTAAGATAAGGTGGACTATGGGACACAAATTTAATTAAGAAGGATTAACAAAAAAAAGATGGCAAATTCTTTCCGACTGGATCTTAAGCTGATGTCAATCCTCTAACGTTATTGCGCAAAGTCTCACCAAGGTAAACTTGGCAAGGAAGGGGTGCCAAGGAACCTAAAAGACCAATTGGTGTGTTAGGGGACCTACCTTCTTAGTACACAACTTAAGATCATTGGACCAGAGGGTAATCCTCTAAGGGTCCCTTATAGTAACAAATATTCTAGACAAAGAGGGTGGTAGAAGGCATATTTGATATAACACTTCACATTCATGTGGCACAAATTTGCCAAAGAGTCCAATCGAAACAATATTACGGGAAATGGTTTCGCCATTTTTATCACTTGATCATCATCAAAGTTCCGATTAGGCTCACAATTTGTTTTTACTCATCTTCCTTATTAAAAGTTTCTTCAAATATTATTTATTTTAGACATCATTAGTTATACTAATTTCCTCTTTCCGGTTCAATTTGGTTTGGTTTGCTCTTATCTAGCTAAGTTTTGATTTGCCACTAGGACATTAAAGGATAGATATATATGGTCCTTAGCATCTTTTGCACCCTTTGAGTTTCCTTGCTAATTTGAGGTCTTTTTCTCTCACATGTGCTTGTTTTTATTTCTTAGACATGCATCCTTATTACCTTATAATTCTTGATAATTTATTCTACCTCTAAACTTGCATTCATCTTTTGAAGCCAACTAGTTGTTGAATTCATCTTTTCAAGTCTTCTTGGATCTGTCTTGGAGCTGCCTTTTTCTTTCTTTAGTCTGATTCCGATTTGAGAGTTTACCATTTCCTTCCCCATTTCGCTGCCTAAATATTTTATTCTTGACATGTTGGGATCTTTACTGAGGTCACAATTTTGTTTTCTCGAGAAGATCCTCTCTGAGAGAGAGAGGAGGGGTTTAAGCTATATTATTTATAATAGAAAAGAGAACATGTTTAATCTAATTTACATAGCACTAGAACAATTTTTACAACCAATTTATCTGAGAACCCGGACAACCAATTCTCTTAGCAATGGACATGATGGAGTCCCAAACCGCGCCAGTTGAGCTTTTTTATCGAGGAAAATCCTAGCATCTCTCCCTCCATATGCCCAACACACGCTTATGACGAGATAGTCACAGGAGCACTTCAATGGCTTGTTGATCCTGCGTGATCTCCACATCGTCCACAGAAATGAATGGCCTCGTACTGATAGACGATCCTTCATAATTTCGCCAAATAGTCTTAGAGATGAAGCTGTGGAGGAACAAATGATTAATGTCCTCCCTCTTCGAACCGCAGAGAACATAAGATAAGTCAGAAACATCGGGATTTTTTATTCGATGAAGATGAATCCTTGTAAGGAGACGCTCTTTGATCGCTAGCTACATAAAGATATGCGTCTTCAATGGGACCGATTCTTTCCAAAGAGACTTCACAATAGGGTAGACAACCCCACCAACGTTAAAAAACCTATAGAAGGATTTAACGATGAAAATCCATGAGGAACTCCACTTCCAGTTAGATGAGTCAGTGCAAGTGCTTACCGAGAAGGCACCCAATATCGAGTAAAGATCTTGAAGCTGCGATTGAAGAGAGCTTAAAATATTTCTACGAAATTTAACGGTCCACGTTGTCCTGCCCCCTACCATTATAACCTGGGCATGAACTTACGCGTCTTATCCCAAGCTAGGTTGTAGAGGTCTTCAAAAAGGGTAGCCAGGCTGATATCATCTACCCATTGATCTAGCCAAAATTTGATATTCTGCGCATCTCCCAGCAAAAGGTGCATCCTACATTTGAAAGGGGCCACCACCTTGCATCTGCATGCCTTTCAAAAAGGGAGATATTTTACCCGAGACTCTGCTTAGCTTGAAGGGGGAAGAAACGGCTAAAATATCTATCTTTAATGACTTGAGACCAATGATTACCTTACTCATTCTGAAGTCTCCACCACCACTTTCCCAACAAACCTTTGTTGAAGTCCTTGAGATTAATAACACCCAAGCTGCCTTGTTCCTTAGATTTGCAAGCAACTCCCCAACTAGCAAGATGATAGTATCCTGAGAGTCTGTAAGCCCCCTTCCAATGAAAAGAGCTCTTTATGCCATCTATACGCTTGATGACCCCAACTGAGACGAAGTAGAAAGTCAGATAATAGGAAGGGATTGCAGATAGACCTGCATTGATCAGCATCAGACACCCCCCGATCGAGAGATGTTTCCCTTTCCAACCTACTAGTTTGTGCTCCACCTTCTTGATTATCTTATGTCAATCCGCCTTAGAAAGTTGCTCATCGCTAATGGAAATCCTATATACTTCATTGGTAGAACCTCCAATTTGCAATTGAGGATGGCATCAAGCCACTTTCCTTTAATCTCGTTGCTCCCAACATAGTACATAGAGCTTTTAGAGAAATTGATGCGCATGCCCAAGCAGAATTCTAGGGTATAAAGAATAATCTTGAGAACTGCTACCTGCTCAATCTTAGCTTCACGGAAAAGAATGGTGTCATCAGCAAAATGTAAGTTGGAAATGTACTGATGTCTGAGGTCACAATTAGTTATATTATTTTGATAGTTCATAAGATTTGCTATAGTACCTAACCTTTTAGTTCAGAGTGAAATTCTTTTCAACTTTAAAAGTTAAACTAACTATATCTATTACTGGTTTGTACATATTAACATCTCTAGTGGCTACCCTTAGGATATTAGTTGATCCAAACTCTTGTTTCATGTGATCTAATTTCCTTGGTAGTATTTGAACTTTGCTGTCAGCCTGACACAACCTTCTTTCGGTTTGGTCTATCCAGTCGCTTCTTCAGGGTTGGCATATGTCATTATATTTGTCAAATTTTAAATTCATTTTGCAGATTTGATACTTGTCATGCCTCTCGAGTATGTGTATCCTGCCTACTTAAGACCAAAATCAGCTGTTCATTCGGTAACTTCTCTAGTTTCTTACTTCAGACCTTGACACCACATTGATTGTTGTCCAATGTTCTTATCCTTTATATACTCCTACCCAAGTGGCGTCTTGAATTTCCTATCATTTTCACACACAATGTTGATCTTTATTTGGCCCATCACACACAAGATTAATCTGTATTTGGCCCATGACTTGATTTTCTTGGTTGGGTTCAATTCTTTGCCAATCATGTCTCTCTCAATTTTTCCTGAAGTTACTTTCTACTATTTCTATTGTCACTTTTGATGATCTTGATTCAATCTTTTGTCATTCACCTATAAATACATTGAGATTTGAGCATCTATATCCTTTCTGTAATTCTAGTTGGACTTGTTGTTCGTTCTTTAACTTAAGTTAATTGCTCCTGCTTCCTAAAGATTTTGACAACCTTGAGACTGACAACTCCTTGCACATCAACCTCTCTAACAATTATTGTCTATATACTCCCTTTCCCATCTAATGATTATTTCCATGAGACCATTATACTTCTCATAAACATTCTTAACAAAACAACATCCAAACTATTTTAACCTATTATGTTTGAGTTAACTTTAGCTTTCATAACGCCTGAATCATGAAAAAAACCCTTTACCATAAAGTTGTGGGGACGAAATTAGCTTTCGAAATAAGTGTTCACACTCATCAAATGGATGAGTACTAATCAAGCCATGCTTCTGAGAAGACAACATGCCCAAGAATTGGAAATTTCTAAATTTTTTCCACATCAATTTCTTCTAGTGGGTGGTGCTCGACCATGAACTTGTTATGGACCTTGGATGACTCTTAACCGTAACATCTTGATTCAAACTGTACATCAACCAAAATAACCTAAACCAATTAATTTTAGTTCAAACACCTTTCCATGGTCAAATAGGATGACATGCACCATAAGCTTCAACAATTCAAAGTCTTTGCTGATGATGCATTTTATATGATCCTTGGATATATAAGTCAATAAAGAGTTGATCACTAACAAACATAAAGCCATTGGAGAATACTACCAGCAAGGCTCGAAATCTCCATTTCGGTGGAAATTTCGACCTTCTGGATATGGAAATATTTCGACAGTGTGGAAATATTGCAATTTTGTAGAAATGGTGAAAATTTTGATTTTTTGATTGAATTTTTTAGTGAAACTTGGATAGTCATAAACCAAGTATAGATTCACACTTTGGAACACTCAAATAATATATGTACCCTATCTTGGGGTGTAGAGCTTCACGTAACATGTATTCAATGTATTGAGTTTATGAGTCTTGTGCAATCTTGTTTGGTATGGTTTTGATATATATTTTTCAAATGCTTTTTAATCTATTTTTGGATAAAAATATTTTCAAAATAAAGATTAGTTGATTGTTAAAATAACGTTTTAAACAATTTTGAAAGCGGACTTAAAACAAGAAAGTTATGCAAGTTTGAAATGTGCTAAAATTATGCTGAAATGTGAAATACTGTTTTTTTTTACTTAGTCTGGAAAAACGAGTTTTTATATAGGAAAGTTTTTATACATTCAAAATTTTTTAAGACGGACCATGGTTTTCTAGATGCACTTGTACTTCTACTTCTTGTGGAATTTTTTGAGCTAACAAGGAGTTGATTTAATCACTTTTCTCACCATGTGGATTTTATAAAAAACCTTGAAAACTGTTTTCTTCTACTAAAACTGAATGTATACTTTTTTATTCCTTTGGTTTGATATTTTTATTGAATTCAAATAGGGGGTATTTGCTTATTTACATATAATAACTTAAAGTAAATGGAGACATTTACTTAAATGTTATTATATGTAAATACACTGTTGAGAACCAGACCAAAAGCTACCTTTTATAACATAATATCACAATATTTCGTGGAGATGGAAATATTTCACGAAAATATTGGGAAATCACTCGATATTTTGACATTTCCAGTTCGGCTCGAGACTATAGGCGGGATTTCGTATCGGGTTTTCATTTTTCCGATATATTTCGTGATATTTCGTGAAATATTTCGATTTTTTGTACCTTGACTACCAATGCTTACGTGCAATGATCCTTTTTGAAAAGTTATCTTCAAACGACTAAGAGACAAGATATTCAATGCAGAGGACAAAATAGGTATAGACTGGCAACAAAGAGTGTTGTAGCGTCCCTTCATCACAATGTTCAACTTCGATATCATTTTTGACTTCTTTAGGAACATCTTAGAAGGAAACCAGTTACCAAATTTGAAGAGTTTGCCTTCTCTGCATGGTTTTGTTATAAGATCTCAACTGAAGTCGATGGTTGTTCAAACAGAGGGGTTTCCTAAAAATGGGAAAGACAATAAAATGTATACAAGTTTTCGATCCATGTTCCCCAATCATGAAAATTGTTATTGAATCAATTATTAAGACATGGATCTTCATATTGATTTTGTAATATCATAAGATGTTGAATCCTACGTTTTGTTCATTCGATTAAAGATTTTGACGTTATTAGGGGATTGTAAAATCTTACACTAGGATCAACTTAGCGACTCATCATAGAAAAGTGTGATCCAGTAATAAATCTAGACATGATCTTTTGCCATGCCAAACAATTTAGTTTGCTACAACATTAGGGCTCCTAATGATGTCCCAAAATAGTGAAAGAACTACAAAGGGGTGAGCAAGGAGGAGGAGAGAACCTAGAGCCTCCAGGATGGAAATACTTGGAGTTGAAAATCAATATACAATAATTAGGTTCAATTTATATTGTTTGGTTGGGAACCTTAACCCTACATAATTTTGTTACTTCAACACTTAAGATAGAAATTAATCTAGACCCGTTTTTTATATCAAAGAATCTTTTATTATGGAAGCAACCTAAAATAATCCTACTGTGATCCTGATGAGTTTGCTGCCCAACATGGTCACAGTTATTGAACGGATGAGTTTCTACAGAGTTGTTCCTTTGAAGAGGCATCTAGACTCTGTAATTCATAAATAGGCACATTTTGTCCTACATCAGAAGTTGTCATTAACACTCCACATAGAATGTTATATATATATATATATATATATATATATATATATATATATATATATATATATATATATATATAGAGAGAGAGAGAGAGAGAGAGAGAGAGAAAGAGAGAGAGAGAAAGAGAGAAATGCTATGGTGCGGCATGCGGTGCGTGCGACACTGCACCGCAACCGTCTGATGCACTGCTGCGTGCATCAGACGGCTGCGGTGCAGTGCCGCACGCACCGCATGCCGCAACATAGCATGCCCCTATATATATATATATATATATATATATATATATATATATATATATATCTTATAATTTGAAGTTAGCGGATTTTTGCGTTAGACTGAAAAGTACAAGAAATTGTTTATGTTATACTATATCCGTTAATGAGTTGAACAAGCCACACAATGCATTCTTATTATTGTTCTCCCTATGCATATTATGCTCAGGAGCTTCGACAATTAAGGAAAGATCGCGATCTTGTTGAAGACAAAATACATCATCTCAATTGGTCTCTCAAGTAAGCAAGCTTGTGATTAGAATGTCCAAATTCTTGTACTTGATTTCTTTTATATTCTTATACTTCATTTCTTATCGACTTCTGTTACTTGAATTTCGTTCTTTGATTCATTTTTAAGAAATTGCTCCAGAGTTTAATACTCGAGCAGGCTTGTCTAAATTCTTTAAGATGCATTGGGGTGTTATACAAGAAATGCTTTCCTATCCGGAAATAAATATCCAGCAGATTTTTTAGATTCTCGAAGAATTCAAGTTGGTATTGGAAATATAGGGAAGAGCAAAAATTATTATCTATACTCAATGAGTAGTCTTTTAACAATTTGGTATGTGAGTTGGAAACAATTCAAGTATTCTTAGGAGTTTTGTATTGGTACATAAATGCTGTGAATCGGAATCCGAATGATAGCCATCTTCCATTTAATATCGCTATCTCTCTACCTTCAGTAATGTGTAAATCTGAAGTTTTGTTTTTCTTATTTTCTTTGTTAGATGATGGTTATTATTTATTCTGCGATAATTATATTTGTGTGGACTAGTGCAAATCTTCCTTATGAATTTGGATTATCTACTCATCGCAATGTCTAGTCTGTAATGTGTAAGTTTGGATATTTTCATTGAAACAGAGGTGTCTGGTTTGGAGAAAGTGCTTATCAATGCTACAAGTAATTTTTTTCTTGTCTTGTCTTAACTAAAGTAAGTGCAGAAAATAATAGGTAACAGAGGGTCAGGTTGAGAACTAACACTATTATGAATGTGGCATTCTTAAGCATGGTTTTGGAGGTTTGTAGATTTTCCTGATTGTGGAAGGTGATAAAAATAACTTGTTCTGCCAAAGGGCCATGAATGGGAATTTCTACCCTTGATCAGTTATCATTTGTCTCATATTTTGATTTTTTGAAAGAATGAGAGGCTCTTGGGCTATGCCTTTGCTTCAGTACTACCAGCAAGCTCTATTAGATGTACTAAAAGATGGTGTCAGGAAATCACCTTACTAAGTCGGTACCTAAAATATTCAGATTTCCAGTGGAAGGGGAGGTTTCGGTTGCTGACTATAATCAATGTCCAGGAATTCGTTTATTTTAAAGCCCTAGATCTACAAGAACTTGGTGATTGTATCAATAAGTTTGTGGATCTTGTTAATATGATTAAGGTAGGGAAAGGGTGAGTGGACTTGTAGTTTTCTTGCTCGTTTTCAGTATCATCCTTTTATCCTTCCTTGTAGGAGAGAGGACCACCTTTTAGTTTCTTGTATTCTTTATGGTTTGTCCTATTTCTACTTTGTATTTACATAGATGGCTTTCTTGTCAGGATGATCAAGAATCAAACCTTTAAGGCTTCTATGAGAATGTTGCTCCACATCTTTAGTTGGGTCTTTTGGAAGGAATGAATGCTAAATTTTTGAGTTTAAAGGGATATATATCGGTTTAATGATACAAGTTATCTGGGGTAACACGAGAAATTTGGAAGCATGTGCTTTGATTGTTGAAGACCTTTGCAATTCTTGTTGGGGATAGTGGGCCCTCGGTCATAATTGAGCATTTGGAGGATGGGGGTGGGGTTTGTCTTCCCTTTTTAATTTTGTTGATGTCCTCTCGATACCAGTGTAGTCAAGGCGTTAAGGCAGACTCAAGGCGCTCAACCTTACTAGCGCCTGAGGCGAGAGGCGAGGCGAGCGTCTGATTGAAATAAGGCATGCAAAAAATTATATATATATATATATATATATATATATATATTATAAAATAACTAGTTGAAACAAGTGCTGGCAGCTCCTCATGTTGGGATTATTTTTCTAGGGGCCATGGGATGAGTTCGGATCTCCTCCACTCCGTATCCTCAGTCAGTGGGCTCGATGCACATCACAGCTGCATGCAATTGACTGGAGTATGCTTCACTTTCGGATCGCCTGCTAGTGTGCGGTTTTGATGCGCACGGGTCCACTGATCGGGGCTGACCAACTGGAGAAGATCTGAACTCCCATGGGATGAACCCTGATCCGTAGGGGGATATCACGTAAAGGTGGCAGCCCAAAAGTTGGCAAACTAGTTGGCTACCTAGTATTTAATTTTTCCCTATAACTTATATGGTCAATAGGTTAGAGCCAAAACTAAATCACAACTGCCTGACCGGTGAATCACACTTAGCATGCAAAAGAACGAGTGTGATTCAGGTTTGGCTTTAATTTAAATCATTAATTAAATGAGGCGATCGCCTCCATCGCCTCACGCCTGGAGCGCCTCTCGCCTCAGGCGGGCGCCTTGCTCTGCCTAATATGCCTGTTGCCACCTCGATTCAGGCAAGGCGCTCTAGCCTCGCCTCGCCTCAGGCGGGCGCCTTGGGTCGCCTTAACTACACTGCTCGATACTTTTCATTGCCTTTCTGGTTAGAATTTATTGGGTGGCTTTCTGGTTCTTTTGGAGCGGGAGGTTAGGATTTTGTACTTTGTCATCTTGTTGTACGATCTTAGTTATTTATAAACTTTGATGGTGCACCCATTCCTTGGAAGAAAATGATGCAGCCTTATTTGTATCTCGACGCCTGCAATTCTTTGTTTACGATCATGTTTGGATGACTTTCAGGATCAATCCGGTCCAATCCGGGTGTGTTTTGATGGGTTAATATTTAATGCTATAAATAGGTTAGTAGGCATCATGTGGTTAACCGACGATCGAGATTAGAACTCGTTCCGATGACTTCTAAAGAGAGATGCTGCCCCCCCTTTTCTTTTCCATAATCGTACGTTGTACAGAGGAAGCAATGGGGGTCCTCTCTTTCATGTACCCCCCCCCCCCCCCCCCCCACGTCTTTGCCATCTCTCTCTCTCTCTCTCTCTCTCTCTCTCTCTCTCTCTCTATGTACTATCCCATCTAAGCCTTAGATTGTTCCCCTCTTTGATCCCTACCAATGAACATTAACCCCTAATTCTATAAGAATAAATGAAAGAGAAAATGGAAGAATTTTGCTTAATTTTATTGCCTCTTTGTGATAGTTTTTGGGAGAGACTCGAGTCCCCAACCCTTTCCTCGATTTTGCCTTGAGAAGCATTGGCGTCCCCCCTGGGAGTGGTACTGGCTAGCGAACCAAATGTTTCAGTATCTCTGATCGATCGTCCTTGCTCCGTGAAGGACTCACTTGTGTCTTCTTGCAACTCGCAGCTGTTTGAGTATCTCCACCTCCATGTCTTCTTCATCTAACCGCCCTTTTATCTTCTTTTCCATTAAAATATGCTGTATATCTTTTAATTTCAGCTATCATACAAGTGCAAGAAGTATATCTTTTGCCCTCCCTTTTATGCCCAATAATCCATAGGTCATCGTAGTTGAATCGAGACTCATCCGAAGCCCATATGCATGCTTATTTTGTCTTCTTTTCTATATTATTAGCTTCCTGAAATTGAGATATTAATATTGTATACTGATTTTCAGTTTTGTGGTTTGAATAGCAAAATATATTGTCATATGTTAGCTCTTGATGAATATCGAATACATGTGGTAACTAGTTCTCATTGTTCTGAAAGGCTCAAGGCGCACATGAGGCGCAAAGGTCTCCTAGAGCCTAGGCGCAAGGCGCAACTCAAGGCGCGCGCCTGATTGAAGTAAGGCGCATATATATATATATATATATATATATATATATATATATATATATATATATATATATATATATATATATATATATATATTCAAAACATGCATAACTAGACTAAAAAAATGAATCTTAGGACAAAAGATAAATTGGATAGATCGTTGTTGCAACAACACAAATGTTGTAACTTTGTAGGTTTGAATTACGGCTCTAAATAAGCCATTTAAAATATATTAAATCTTCAAATATGTATAGTTCAAATTCAATAACCAGTTATAAGATATTAAATGTGATATTATGTAAATAAAAAATAAATAGTGAATGATTGAATGTGTTATTTTAGCTATGTGCTTGTGCACATGCTTCTAAATCAGTATAAAATGTGCAAATCGAGTAAGAAAAGAGAACACATTGAATCTTATAATAGTTGAAATAATATCAAAGTCATCAAATCCAACCCACAATTGCTCATATGGTCCTACCTAAGAACTATAACAAATAATTTTGAATGTAAATAATATTCAATCAATGTGCCAATATTCAGACTACTGTAATCATGAATCAAATATACTTAATAACTTAATCATATTGCCAAAAAATCAATTGCAAGCACATAATTGCACATGGTTCAACTAGGTGCGCCTTTTTTGCGCCTGGAGCCTGGAGCCTAGGCATGCGCCTTTCTAACAGAGCTTGGCCTTGTGCTTTTTAAGACGCAGGGGGTGAGCCTAGTTGAGCCTGAGCCTAGGCCTAGGACTGTCATTGAATAATCGTGTTTGTTGAATTATGTGGCTTTATTGTGCTATTCTGATAATTATCGCCTAGTTAGTTGGATTGAATTGCCAAAGGGCTTCGGATTGTAGTGTGCCTATTGGTGTACATCAAGTTGGTATCAAAGCTTGAAAGATTCTGTTCGGAGCTCTTTTAAACACTGTAAATCAGCAAGCCTTTTAATTCTTATTTGCTGATTTTGCGTGTTCATTGCATTGCATGCTTGATTGTCGTGTCTAGATCATAAGTGTTCACGTGTCTATCATACTATCTGTTGTCCACATCACTTAGCATCATTAGGAAGAGCACAAAGCCTTCACAAAACATATCCTTTGCTACCTTACATTGCATATAGAGTCTTTCATCATCGAAAACATTATCATTTGGAGTGTCTTTCATCATATAGAGGCCTAGGACCCTAGTGGTTATCCTTTAGGTCCCTACCTACTTCACCCTTCCCGAGAAAGCCCAGTCAGAATATTGTTGTTCCTAGGGTCGAAAATAAAAGTCAATACCAAAATCATAATGAAGATTAAGAATCTCCAACCGAATCTAGAACTGAGTTTGACGAATCTGACGTTGAATTTGAACAAGAAGACACTCAATTCGGTCGTCCAAAGAATCATAGAGTGAGAAGTGCGTGAACAACATGGCATTGAAAAACAATTCATGAGAGCCCTCAAGAGATCTCAGGGATATGGAATTCGTGTTGAAGTTGACAATTTTAGGGGAAACTTTGATGCTAATACTTTTCTAGACTATTTAGAAAGCATCGAGCGTTTCTTTGAATGGAAAGAACTCGTTGATGACAAGAAGGTCAAAGTAGTTGCAACCAAGCTGAAAGGGGCTGCTTTGGTATGGTTGCAAGAGCAACAAGCTAGTAGAGCCATGAGAGGGAAGCGAAAGATTTCCACATTAGTCAAGATACGTGACAAGTTGAGATCCAAGTATATACCTTCTAATTATTGCACCCAAATGTACCATAGGTTGTTGAGTTTGCGACAAGGGAGTAGGTCAGTACAAGAGGATACTGAAGAATTCGATAATCTAACCTTTAAGAATTCAATCCTCGAAGATGTTGAACAAAAGGCAACGTGATATACCATATATCTCTGGATTGTGCATTCAAATTCAGGACACACTTGCGATACAGATAATCCTCACTATCGAGGATACATCGAAGCAAACTCTCAAGGCCGAAAGAGTTGCACAAAGGGCCTTTAGGAGAGACATTGCCGTAAGGAAACCTCCTGGTGTCACTTCAGCTGGAAGAGGTGCATCTCTTAGCAAAGTTACCCCTCATGTTCCAACTCCGGCTAAAACAACTCAGCACCCAGGGTGCAATAAAGTGATGAACAATCGAGTCGTGAGCGAGGTGATGCAGTGATGCATCCTGATCTGCATCACTTGGGCTACCTTTTTCTTTTCTTTTATCAGTTCTATGTACTAGAGTCTTGTTAGTTGGTTTTTAGTTTGTTACTTGCTTAAGAGGCCCGATCTGATGTTTTAAGCCTCTTTTATGTCATTTTCTGCACTTATATGTTCCTATATTGTGAGGGATTGTCAACGACCACTTTTGAAGGCTATTTGGTAGAAATCTGGTTCTCAAAAGGTGTTTATTTGCTGAAAGTTAATAAAATCTGTATGCAGGATAGCAATGGGGCCCATTGGGATGTTTCTGACACTCTCGGGCAACTCTGGCACCCTCTTTAATGACATGACACTTCATTTACAGCTCCATACCCTTTCTGACACCCTCTTAATTGATATGGCAGTATTTGACACCCTCTTAAATGGCGTGGCAACTATTGGGCATTAATGAAGGGTTTAATGGGCTTATTTGAAGTCCATCAAGTCTTTACAAAGGAGATCAACCCCCCCCCCCCCCCTTTCACATGAATCGGCCGCCCCTTCTCTTTTTCTGTGAAAAGAACGCTCCCGTCCCCTCTTTTCTCTCTACTAACCATGACTGCACCCCCCCCCCCCCCCTTTTTTTTTCTCTTGCTTTCATGTGGCCCTCTCTCCTTCCTTTTTTTCTCTCCCTTTTCCGTCCTTCTTTGGCCCGATGCATCCTCACCTTTAGTCCTTTATTTCCTTTGATCCCCACCACTCATCCGAAACCCTAAAGTTATAAAAAGAGTGTCTTCACTTTTATTTTCAGATCTGATTTGTTCGAGAAAAACCTCTACCGGGAACGGCTCGTGCCTCCAATCGTCGCCTCTATTCTTCGACTTCGCCTCGGGACGGTTCTTCCTTGACTTCGCCTCGAGAAGACTTGGCTTCGCTTTTCCAAAGGATCCGGTGTGTTGCGACACTTGGCCTTTCTCTGTAGAGGGATTCAGTCGCATCCTTGCATCCCACAACAGAAATTCCAAGTGGTATATTTTCTTTTCGTCATCTATCATCGTCACTTTTGTTCTTTTACCATCTTCTTTCACTTTTTGATACTTGCACGAGATCCCCGCACCTCGCATTCCTTTTTTGCAACATAATCGCACCCGCGCCCTAACCTTTTCAAAAGCCTTTAGGAATATCATCCCCTCCGTGCAACTGCGACCACACCACATCACGCACCCGCCAATACCCTTTCTATTTCCCCACCTTTATCGTTGTCCTCGGCCTTTTCGTTCTGTGATCGAGTGGTACCCCTGCTATCCTGTATGCATGCTTCTTAGTTAAAATTCTGATTGATGTCCTCTTTTAATTATGTGCTGAATTTCAGTTTTGGATTTTTAGAATCATATATTATTGTTAGAATTTAGTTGTCTAAGCTTTCTATTGCATATCTCTTATAGTTTTGTGATAAATAATCATTAGTTTGACTGCTAGTTGGGTATTTTACATGTTATATTGATAATCATCTCTAGTTAGTTGATCACAAGGGTGCTAGATTAGTAAATGCAGCGATGTCGTCCTGGTTCTTCCTTCTCATATGCACGACGGGATGCTTCAGAGCAGATCGAGGAGGTGGTTGACATCACGGGGATTGCCACCTGACAAGAACTTTTCATATGCTATTTGGTCCGTTGGGTGGGCCAACCTCTTTCAGACTACACTTGGGTGGACAAGCCAGAGCTAACGACGCTAGAGACCGGATCGTCTACAGGAGCTACATGACGGTCCTCAACATGAGTCGAGTTCTTCTAACTTGTAAGGCTAGGGGAGTTGATGCAGCCTGATTTGCATACTGACGACTGTAGTTCTTTATCTTTAGTTATCTTTTATTTATGCATTGTAATAAAGGACTGTGATCAATTTTTTTAATTTTATTTCTACACTTACATTAAAAATTTAAAACGGTTATATTTGATGTCTAGACCATGGTGGATGTTCACGATCACATTTGGATGAATTTCAGGATCAATCCGGATGTGTTTTGATGAGTTAATCAATAAATAGGCTAGTAGGCATTATGTGGGCAACCGACTGTTGAGATTAGAATTCAATCCGATGGCTAATAGTGATAATTTTAAATAAATCTCTGATATGACACTTGGGCTTTAATTTGAGGCTCATTGTGTCTCCTTTTAACCTGCAGCGGTTTGAGTATCTTCACCTATATCTCTTCTTCATCTTTCCACCCTTTTATCTTTTTTCCGTTAAAATCTGCACTATATCTTTTAATTTCAGCCATCATACAAGTGCAGAAATTATATCTTTTGTCCTTTCTTTTATGCCCAATCCTCCATAGGTCATCGTAGTGCAATCGAGACCTGTCTGAAGCACATATGCATGCTTATTTTACCTTCTTTTCTATATGATTAACTTGCAGAAATTGAGATATTATATACTGATTTTTAGTTTTGTGGTTTGAATAACAATATCTATTGTCATTTCTCAGCTCTTGATGAATATCAAATAGATGTGGTAACTAGTTCTATTATTGAATAATCTTATTTACTGAATTATGTGGCTTTATTGAGCTATTCTGATAATTATCGCCTAATTAGTTGGATTTGGATCGCCAAAGCACTTGGATTGTAATGTGCCTACATCAGAAAACCTTGTTTCACTTCCTTTAATATTTGGGAAGTCTATGATTATGTCTATTAATCTTCTAAAATTTATGTGGTTCTTTTTTTCCAAGTTTGCTATACTATTTTTAATTAAACTTTATATAGAATGGTCAGGTCATTTTAGAACCATCTCAACCAATCTATTGGTACAGGTTTGAAGAACTTGGTGTTATCGAAAAGCAGAAGTTGTCTTCCGAACTTTGTGAATTGGAGGTGAGTTTACTTGCAGTAAATTACTGAGAAGTATTCTTCGTAACTAATCGACAGAGTTTGATTTTTACATGATAGTCCAAGCAAGAGCTTATTTGATCATCTATATTGTTAGATTTCACATTCTTAACCATTTCAAAATTATTATACCAATGAAGAAGTAGAACAAATTAACTTATGGAGCTAATCAAGCATGACCTATTATCACTATATGCAATTCTTAAGCCCATTCATGAATGAAATATTGCAGTTAACAGAAGGTAGGAAAAAAAAGTAAAGGAGCATGAGGGTTGAGGGCATCACCATGGCCCATTATATCACATTTTCGTTTATCATTAGCCATATTGTAAGAATTCTTATTCATCTGGCTCATTTGAAGTTCATGAAGTAACATATTTTGTTGAACTCGGATTTTGTTTCATGCTCTTGATAGCCATGCATCCTGTTACAGAGCTATGAGCATACACACACACAAATAGAATCTATACCTAATAGGCAATACAAATACATACTAACTTGTGAAGTGTACCTCTCTTCCCTTGAAGCTAAACATAAATCTTAATATATTCTGATATTCCATAAAGGGTCATATGGGTAGATTGGGACACATCTCGTGCTTGAGGTGGTAAGGTTATTTTACTAGGTTATGTTCACCTTGATGTTGGCAGTTTATGCTATAGTTAAAAAAAATGACTTTGCGTTGTATGAATATAGATATTAAATAAAAAGCTATAACATCTTACAAAATGAGCTGTCAGTGATAAGTAGCTATACTGTTAATCCATTCTTCTATAATTTAAGATGCCCCTTCTACACTCCGTACACCAATCTGAAATCATTTTCAATCCTAAATTTGGATATCTTGATTTTTTTTTATTCGAAATTGCATCTTTTTATTCTACCTCTATAGGCTCTGTTAAGATGTATTCATGTATATCCATACACTTAGTGTATAGTACTTTCATGTATTACCCATATAGTGGCCTATTGGCCTTATGAGAGATTCATTCTATTCTCTCCCCTAACCCTAGCCCTTTATCTCTGTCTTTCTCTCTAGGGTTTGTCACATGGTATCAAAGTAAGGTTGATCGCCGACGTCGTCAAACGGCTACCTCGTATCTGTCGATCCATGAGCCATCCGCAACTCTCGTCCCGTTCTGTGTGATCTCCAGCTAGTTGTCTTTCTTCCCGTCGTGGTCTCCCGATCCCATGAGCAAGCAGCACGTCGCACCTCATCTTGCAATCTCCCGATCCCTCCGTCTCGCGATCTCGTGAGCCCGATCTCCTGCAGCCTGCGCCTTTGTGTCGCGATTTCACAGTGCCACCAGCCTCGCGATCTCCTGCAGCTGGCGTCTCTACGCGATCTCCCGCAGCCAGCGTCTCACTACGCGATCGCCTCCCTGCTTGATCTAATCACTCTACGCGATCCCATATCGCGAGATCCCAATCGCCTCTGCGCCTCCTATCGCGAGCCGCATCACCTCCCTGCGTAACCTGTGCAAGTTGCACCTCAACTACTTCTGCCTCCGTCTCCTACAGATCAGGCCGCATCTGCAGCCTCCGTTGATTTCTCTCGCAGCCGACCGCAACCGAGCTCGCCTGCTCCCTCTGTAGATGTCATGCGACCTCGCACGTTCTCGTGTCTCTCTGTAAGCGCGCAGAGAGTCGCGTGTCGTCTCTTCCCGCACAGACCCGACCCGGTACTGTCCTTTGCCGGCCTCCTCTCCGGGAGCGCCTCACATACTGCAGCCTTGTGCTTGCCTGCAGTACACGCTGTTGTGCTGCCTGCAACACACCAGATGCTTGCTGAATTGCCTAATCCATATTTGGTAGATCGTCGACTTGGATCTCGATATCCTCATTATCGTCCATGACGACTCCGCCGACTTCTGCGGTCGTGACTTCCAATGAAATCCCACAGGATTTGCTCCCTCTTGGTACCGATTTTCTTCTCCGCGATGCCATCGATTGGCCGCATGATTTGCCACGATCGAAGCCGCTATTGATGGTCGCAACCTAATGGGACACTTTGATGGCTCGATCGCCTATTCCCCCTCTGCACACGAATATGGCCCATGGCGACTTCGTGGCCAGTGCATCAAGACCTACCTCGTTCCGTCTGTGGATTGGTCCCTTTATAGGGACGTTGTTGGCCTCCCCACTGCTGCCTCAATCTGGGGACACCTCACGATTTGCATGTTGATTGTTTTGTGGAATAAATTACATTGAAACATACACCACCCGATCTTCGGATCTATGTTTTGCTTCTGCTGCGACTTTGATACTAGGATTTAATTCCAACACGGAGCTCCTGGTCAGAGTGAAGGGCAGTAAGATAGGCAATGAATTGGGGCGAGTAGGAGGTGACAGTGGCAAAGACAAAACGATCAAGCAACCCAGAGGCAAAGCTAAAGTGGTTAGGTGGGTAGTACTCGCACCGAGGGTAGCGGGGCGGTGAGTGAGGATCCTCAACCGACGAAGACTGACTAGGCACAGTAGGCAGACTACCAGAGGTGTTCCAGAGGAACCAAACTGCATCGGAGAGGAGGATAGTAAAGGAGCACAAGTGTCTCGAAGAGTGTAGACATGAGAAAGAGGAGTAACAACCCGATGTGCGGAAGACGACACGAAAGAAGTCCTCGGAAGTCCCCAGAAATGTGGGGAGTGTTAGAGATGACAAGAAAAAAGGATGGAAGAGGCTCAAGAGTTGGAGACGGATTGGGAGAAGTCTCCAGAAAGGTGAGGTCCTGAGTCACAGAGGAGTAGTAAGGGGTATTCTCGATGAAGGACATGTCGGGAGATGCAAAGACGACATGTCAAGGGGTCATAGCAACGATATGTCTTGTGCTTGGCCCTGATCCCCAAGATGACGCACTTAGCAGCCCTTCCAGACAGCTTAGTGTGCTTGTGGAAGGATACAACAGGTGCATCCAAAGGTGTGAGGCAAACGTACTGTAGTCAGGAGGAGTGGAGAAAAGATACTCGTAAGGAGGTAGCGAGGTGTGAACGTATGATATCTGAAAACCAGAGCTCTGCGCCTTTGATACCATGTTAAATGGCCATTAAACCCCAAATGCATACGTTGATAGGGAAGGGACCAACTTTGCATATCAAGTTAACGACTTTTAAATTCATGGGTCGAAGGTTGCTAATGAAAATTGAAGAAGTGCCAGAGAAATAATTTGAGCCATAGTGGAATTCTAATGTTTCTTTTATACTTGTAATTTAATCCAAGACTAAAGGGATAGTTGTTATAAATGAGTAATCATCTCAATTACCTCACCAATACTTGAAATATCCCAAGTAAAAAAGATTCAATTGAAGAGACATATAAAGGCGAGTCAATTCCTCCAGAAGAAATTCTAGAAATTCAAGCCGTAGGAAATCAAGAGTTGTGAAAGAATGAAGATAACATTCAAAAGTCGAAGGATGATGCTATGATATGTAGACACGGACACGAGTGTCGAATGTCGACACAGACACGGGAGTCGGACACGAAAAAATCATAAAAGATGGATACGGAGACACGTGTGTGTGTGTGTGTATATATATATATATAGGGCTGTTAGGATGTGGTGTGCGGTGCGTGCGGCACGACATTGCAGCCGTCAAATGCACCGCTGCGTGCATCACACGCACGCAACGGGTGCATCAGACGGCTGCGGTGTCATGCCGCACGGACCGCACACCACATTTTATCATTTCTCTCTCTTTATATATATATATATATATATATATATATATATATATATATATATATATATATATATATATATATATATATATATATCAACAAAATTATGAAATTGATATAAATTAAAAATTAATACCCCTTTTGAATTCAACTCCTACACGGTCTACCATTTCCCTCTGTTCAACTGATTGGAGAAGGGAGAGACTAACAACATTCGGTTTAATAACATGGATAGATAGTATCATGGTATGTCGACACAGGTGGACACGGGAATCCGTGTCGACACGGGTTGACATAGCTTTGAAGGCTTAATTAGAGGTGTCCCCCATATCATAGGGATGATGTACTCCAAGATACTTCGAACGTGGAAGCTTGCAATGATCACCAACTTCAGAGTATAACGTAGAGAGTTTATATCAATGAAAGGCTCTTTGAGAATTTTTTTGCTCATCCTTCACCACTGGAATATGGGTGTGCATCTTCGGCTGGATAATGAGTATAGGAAGACAGTACACCTTACATTGGATTTAAGAGGTTCTTTGTTGTGAGTCATCATTCGTTGGTGGAACTCATGACTAATTTCTTTGTTACATGAACCATGATCGTGACTAGTCAGACGTTCAAGAACCAGAGTTGAGTTCCCAACAACGGAAGCAAAGAATGTACTTGGTCTCAATGAAGGAGGAACACGGAAGAAGAGAGAGACGTTAAATGTCTTGGAATACAGAACTGCATGGTTAAATTAATTCTTCCGTCTTCCTCCTTGGACGAGGTGGAGGGCAGTTCGCTATCCAAAGAGGCTCATTTCAATTCGATTAAATTTAAAAAATGGTTCATAAATTTCAAATTTTCGCAAGTCTTATTATTATATTGCAAAGCAAGATCTTCTTAATTGAAATTCTCAATTGCTATTTTCTGTGGGATGCAACTAGGAAATAGTGATCTTTCTGGATTACATCATGGGAGTAGCATCTTTCTAATTATTAATTACAGAGTAGATATGATTTTCCTTCGAGGAGTTAGTTGTAGATTTCTTGGTTCAGTTTTCAGGCCTATTGTCAGTTTTTTTGTTATTTGCTTATATATGTTCTCAAATATCATTCCTTCTGATTTACCTTCATCTTCTAGGAAAACCATTCTTTCTTCTGTCATGAGCTTGTAAAGAATGTTGCATGATTTTTTTTTTGTTACTGACAACCTAGAGGATAGAGCTTTACGGTTTCAAACAAATTATCTTGCTGTTTTCTGACATGTTTTGGGAAGTACTATTGTGTAATCATGCGGCAAATGTATTTAACTCTCATTTAAGGAGAACTTGTTTGCTTGTCAAAATTTTTGGACAACTCCATCACAACTAGTTCCTTACTTTTTAGTATAATATTTTCTGTGTCCTAGCTACGAAGGGAGCATGTTCGTAGCCTTCATCAACAGGCTCAGCGGGAATGTCACCAAAAGGTAATTGTAATCACTAAAGAAATGTTAAATGTCTTGGAATACATAACTGCATGGTTTTTTGTCATCATGAATGGAAACCAATTGCAATTTGACCCAGAGCCTTTAGTTCTGGGCCGAGTAACAATGCCGAAGCACATCTATATCCAACTCAGCCGGTGACTGAGTATAGTTCTGTTGACGACGAATAGTCCCACATCGATAAGGGGGGGCACCTATAGGTCGCTTAATATATCCGTTGTGCTCTACTCCCCTCCAAGAGGTTAGCTGTGCAACCGGGGGGCAGCGCTATAGTTGATAAACTACAAGGGGGGCACCTATAGACCTCACACGAGGTGTGTTTGCACACTTTTAGCTCGTGTAACCATGGGGCAGCGCTAGATTAGGAAAGTCTCTACTTGGAGAGGATAGAAGACAACTTTTTTGACATGGGTGCTACATGAAGCAGAACATATTCATAACAATTATTTTAGGAGAACTGCTATTCAGCCATCCAGTTTTCCATCTTGATCGGGCCATCCTGTTGTGGCACCTGATCACACCGCTCTTTTGTCTGCCGACTGGGCATAGTGCGATTTACCAGTTGGGGCTGGTGCAATGGACGGCTGTGATCAGCTGCCACGTCAGGATGGCCCGATCCAGATGGAAAACAGGATGGCTGAATAGCATTTTCCTTGTTTTAGCCTCCATAATGAATATTGTCTGGATAATTATTGCAAGGTTAGAGTGCGACGTTATTCCTGTATGCTAATTCTTTCATTAGGATAATTAAATGCCTTTAGTCTCTTGGGTCCGCGCAATTCTGGTGCAGGTTCTTGCTTCTTGCCTCAGTTCTGACTTGCATTTCTTTTCTTTTCTTTTCTTTTTTTTATGTAGTTTCATAAGGTTTGGGGACAACTCATGAAGACTGGCTACCAAAACTCTCGGTTTGCTCATCAGGTATCTAACTTTTCCTTCCGCCTTTGATGAAACAAAATAATTTCTTTTTTTTTAGCATGCTGATGCATGTGAATGGATCTGTACCCAAAATAAAAGAAAAAACCCCCTAATTCTATCATAATAATATTGTTTAGGGCAAATTACACTTTACCCCCTGAAGTTTAGTCCGAAATCAGTCAACCCCCCCTATAGTTGATAAACTAAACCCCCCCCCCCCCTCTTTGGTATTGTGACCACCGCTGCTTAGTGTAGTTGGTAGTGGTACCGCTCCTTGTGAGCACTAACCCGGGTTCAATACCCGCTTCCCGCTCTATGTGGCGACTTCCTGTGGGCCAGTTGGGCCTTTCCTCTTGGGTGTTTCAGCTCCTGTGGCTGTGTAGCTGTATGCCTGTTGTGGCTCACCATGTAACAAAAAAAAAAAAGGGAGGGGGGGATTGTGGTAGCATTTTAATCTTAGGGACCGATTTAGAACAAAAAAAAAACTTAAGGGAGGTTTTAGTGATTTTGCGCTAAACTTTAAGGGGGTGAAGTGTAATTACCCTATTTTCTACTCTCTACATGTAAATGTGCTTTAATTTCTGGGTGATGTGCAGGTTGAGAGGTTTGCCTGTTTATACACGAGCCAAGTGACGAACTTGGGCTTGTACTCCCCTGACAAGTACTACAGACCAAGTGAAGATTTCATGCCTCATGAATTCGACATTCTTGCGATGTAAGCGATCGTGGCCGTCCAACCGCCGCGAAAGATAGGATCTGGACGTCCAGGGATCTTGTGGAAAATTGTAATTCTAAAAGCTAAGCAAGCATGCGAGGATGCCCCCAAACTGTATCTGCTGCTTCTTAAGGATTCATCTTAACTGGTGAAAATAAAACATAACATCATGTAGTTGTTACTGTCTTACAGTTTTCTTGTTGGTTTCCAAATGGGAAAAGAAAATTGTTTGCTCTCTCTCTCTCTCTCTCTCTCTCTCTCTCTCTCTCTCTCTCATTTTTTGGGTCCGTCGCACATGGTTATCCCAGTCATAGGCAGGGCTCTGCGCTGAACCCCTACACCAGGGATCGATCCATGGCCATATTATTTTTATTTTCGCTACATTGGGCATAATACTTTCGACGAAGCTATAGGGATAACTCGCCACTACGGTAATAGCTGCAAGGGAGCACGATGTTGCACCTAAAGATTTTCGCCCCGCCTGTGATGAGCAAAGTTTCTTGAGGCCTTCAAGCAAAAAACCCGAGCACTTAGAGAACAAAGGTTAACCTGTAATGTTCTACAATTGCATGGAGGCAGTCTAGGTTTTATTCTTAGAAATGTGTGGAGAACTCTAGAATGTTTCAACCGGTTAGAGAGGTCGAGATCGAGGAGCTGAGGGCCTAGGTTGAGGAGAATGATGAGCTCAAGACCAAGACCGCTCTCATGGAGAAGGCAGTCTTTGGGACCATAACGGAGAGATGGTCCCAATGTCAAGATTCTAGAACCTAAAGCCTTCAAGGATGTACGGAATGCCAAAGAGGTGGTGGATTTCCTATGAAACATGGGGCGGTACTTGATAGCGCTCAAGATCAAGGTCGAGGCCGAGAAGGTAAGAACTGCCACTCACTTCCTTGTTGACGTTGCGATGCATTGGTGGAGACGTAGGTGCATAGAGATAGAGAAGGGACTTTGCTCCTTAAGTACATATGGAGAATTGAAGAATAAGATCAAGTATTAGTTTTTCTCTGAGAATAGGGAGCATGATGCTCGGAAGAGACTGAGGCAACTCAAGTACATGGGGTCAATCTGAGACTACATGAAGTTCACAACACTTACTCGGCGTCCTGCCGTACTCGAAGTCGAGAAGTTGATCGAATTCAATATGCCTCACAACTCCAAGTCCAAGCAACTATCAAAGTTTACCGAGGGAGGCAACACGGAAGAAAAGATCATGCCAAAGGAAGGATGTGAGAATCCCAAGGAGAAAGGCAAGCACAACTTCTGGAGACAGAGTTTAGTGCTTCGTATGCAGTCGCAACCACTATACTCAATGTTGGACCAAAAGGGGCGTGAATGCAGTTCGAGCCTAGGAAGGCAAGGACCAAGAAGAGCCAAAGATGGGGCACTTCAACTTGTCAATGCTATCAAGGGGAAGCCAAGGTTGAGTAAAGCCCCTAAAGAAAGAGTTGATGTATGTGGAGGTGCGCATCAACGATAAGACTACGAGGGCTATGGTCGACACCGGCACCACTCACAACTTCATCGACGATAAGGTCAAACACCTAGGTCTTAGGTAGGGTTGCAAACAAGCCGAGCCAAACAGTCCCAAAACTTCAAGCAGAAGCATGAACTATATATGTTAGGTCTATTTGAGCCTATTCACGAGTCTACTCACGAGCTTTACCCACGAGCCCTAAACAAGCATGTTCACGAGCCCAACTAAGCCGAGCTTTGGCCTGCTTGAGCTTGGCCCGTTTATTTACCGTAAACGAGCCTAAACTCTAGGTATGGGCTTGGCATGACTAGTACCCTAACGAACTCAAACGAGCTTTTATCGAGCTTGTTTGCGAGCCGCTCACGAACAGCTTGGACCGTTTGCAGCATTCCTTATAAAAAAAGAAAAGAACCTTATAATTTCAAGATTGGCCTTCATGATTCTAATACAGAGCAGTGGAAACTGGAAAGTAGCATTGGATCTTGCCCTCACTTCGGATTCTTGGCTGTGAACCGGTAGACGGCGACTCCGGTCCGGCGGCCGGGCGACGGAGGATCGGTGTGCACCACGGCGACGTCAAACAGCTTCCTCGCCTTGCGGAAGAACATGGAGTCCCTCTTCTTCCACCTCCTCAGGTGGGCCATCACGAACGCCGCCTCCCCCCTCACGAACCGCCGGAGGGTGTGCAGGAGGGGGTCGAAGAGATGGTCGTAGTAGACCACATCCGATGCCACGACGACGTCGAACGCCGCCTCGTCGCCGCCGCCGAGGAGGGAGGCGGGGGAGTCGTTTTCCCCCCAGCTGAGCTGGCGGACGTCGACGGACCCGCCGCGGGCGGCGATGGCGGGGGCGTTGGACTGGGCGTTGAAGCGGAGGTTGGGGAGGACGTGGGGGAGGTCGGTGAGGGTGACGCGGGCGCCGAGGACGGCGGCGGCGGCGATGCCGACGAGTCCGGTGCCGGAGCCGAGCTCGAGGATGCGGAGGGGGCGGGGGGGAGAGGGGAGGAGCAGGGGGGAGGGGTCGCGGTCGAGGAGGGAGACGAGGGAGGAGGCCGCCGGCCAGAGCTGGAAGGAGAGACCCTGCGATGGTTGCTGCCGGATCACCACCGTTGCATCGATGGATCTCAGATGATGGTGCTGCTCCTCTTTGCCCCGCAATTCCTCACCCTCTAGCCCCCCCTCCTCTTTCCCTTCATCAAGGGTAGCGAGCAGCATCAACTCGCCGTCGCCATCACCATCGCCGTCGCCGTCGCCGCCGCCGTCGGTACCGTTTGCCATCAGCTCGGCCAAATTTAGGGCACTCAATGACTCAAAATTTGACTCGCCACACTGTGACATAGGGGTATTCAAGGGTTGGGTTGGTTCGGTTTTTTGATAAATTTGGAGTGAACCGGAGTTTATCGCTTCTATAAAAAATGGAACCGAACCAAACCATTCTTTAGTAAAAACCAAACCAAACCGAAAAAATTCATTTTGGTTCGATTTTGTGGGTTTTTCAAATCGCCCGACAGCCTCAAAGATCGCCTCTTTAACTATTTCCAAATACTTGATTGACAAAAATAATGAGATTGAATTGGCAGTGAACATTCAACCAAATGTTTTTGAATTGGCAGTGAGGCGTGAATGAATGAGTCGCTGAGTTGGTTCAGATTTCACTTTTAAGTTGTTAACTCCGGGTGCTACTATTTTCCCTCACAGAACTACTAACAACACCCATAACTTATCACTTTGAGATATTTCATAAGTTGGAGCTTGGGGGTGCTAGTTTTTATGTGGGTGCAAATAGCAACACCATTTACTTTTCAATTCATCACATGGTTGAACACTTGAATGTCTTGAATGCACCGAATGGTGATGATTAGGATCACTACCATGTAATGTACAATATTAGTGAGACCGTACAATAGTAACTACTGAGGGTATACAACCAATGGTTTGGGTTGGATTAATTCGGGTTAAAAAACTCAACCCAAAACCGAATCGATCTTAGAGGTTTTTTTTTTTTTCTGGAACCGAATCGAACCGAACAGTCAAAAATACCCAATCCAAACCGAACCAAATAGACCGGTTTGGTTCGGTTTCGCAAGTCAACTCGAACCAATGAACACCCCTACTGTGACATTCATGCTGGTCAACAAGAACCGGGTTTGTTTGTTGGCCCACCTGACAGGTGGGTGAACATTACCTTCCAAACTCAAGGAAAAAGGGTTTTTCCTGGAATGACACCCAACTCCTCCAAATTGCTCAAACTGGCCTCACTTGCTTTTACCTTTACTTTTTTGCCTGTTTATAATTTTTATAACAAAATAGCCCTTAAGATGACTCATATTCTTCCTCCTCCTTGTGAAACGTATTAAATCACAAATGCAAGTTATTTGCGTTCGTTGGAAAAAACCACAAACCTCTGTCCCGTGCTGTCCTCCACACCAAAGTTCTGCCTCCCTCGCTTTCCTCCACACCGGAGTCCCGCATTCTGTGCTTTCCTCCACACCGAAGTCCCGTGGCATATGTCTCGGGCTTTCGATGGTGGAGTTCGTGTGCTTTTCCTTTAATTCAATCTTCTCATCAAGGTATAAACCCCCATTCACCATTTGTCCGGTTTCACAAGCCCTCCTCTGGCCCTGGGTTGTGCTTGGGATTCTCCGGCATTGGTTTTGGTTTCTGGTTTTGTCCCATATTTATTTCCCAAAACCTAGGGTTGGGCAACTCAATCCAATTCCCAGATATATTAACCGATTTCGGGTGTCTGTTCCTCAATTTTCGGTTGCGATCTCACCGCAACGGCGTTTATTTTGAAAGCTATAATCTCATCGGAGCATGACTGCAATTCATTTTTGGTTGCTCGAGGTTTGCATCTTCTAACGTCGGCGGCGTTGATCTGATAAGCCTTATCTAAATAGATAAAGGAATGAGAACAAAATTGTAATCATTCCATTCCCGGATTTACCAAAACCGTGAACCAAACATGACAATGGGAATGAAAATCCCATCCCCCCCTCCCCCGCGGCAAAACCGTGAGCCAAACATGAAAATGAGTCCCATTACTAGGTTTGCCATTCCATGGGAATAAGAATCCCATTCCCAGGCTTTCCAAACCGTGAACCAAACATGCCCTAAACCTTGAGTGCAATGCTCATGTTTTGATGCCTGACAAAAGTGCATCCAATTTTTAGTGCGCCGGCTCAAGATAGTCATAGACCAAGGATCAAAAACTCACCATAAGAGAGAAAAATGCCCCAATTTTTAATAACCCCACAAGCGGGAAGGCTCACCAATCAAATCCCACCTTCATTGAACATATGTGGCAGTTCTTTGACACTTCAAACTGCGGATTGGCAGCCGGATTCCCGAGACATGGATTCCAATTCTTGGCTACTTGGAGCTGTATGAGATGGTTCAGAATCAGAACAAAAGAAATTGGCATGCTCCTCGCCTCCGGATTCAAACCTTTCACGTTCCTCAACAGCGGCCTGGACCTTCCCATCAAACACCTTGTCAGAGCACGCCAGCATTTCCCGCAGCTTGAAGTTTATCCGGTTGGCCACCGCAATCTTGTGCCTTGGAACTATTCTATCATCAAGTGAATAACTAAGGAACCTGCAGATTAACATTTTATTCAGTCGGTAATTACTAAGCTTAATGAGAGAACCAAAATCGAAACGAAACTGAAACAGAAGTGATAGTGGTTACCGTGGAAACTCGATGAGATGCTGCAACGGACGGACCATGATCCGCCTCAAGTACCGATATTTGGGGCGGAGGACATCCAAGTTGTACCTGAGCAGCATCGGGAAGTCCGCGATCATCTCGCCTAGCGATTGGAGGCGAATGCCCAACGACAGGAAATACTTCACGTTAACCTCCAGCTTCTTTATGATACTGCAGCCCACGAGCTGGGGGTCCGACGCAATCACCTTCCCGATCTCCGATTGAGTTACCCCGGCTTTTGTCATCAAGAAGATGACCTGCATACATCAAACCGAATTTTATACGTCAATCAAAATACATTACTGAAAGATGGCTGAGCAACAGAAAATGCACGGTAGCCATCAGTTGGTTCTAGGCTATCAACTCAGCTGAAGGCTAACTTGCCAAACTGTAGCTGATACTGTTTTTTTACTAAACTAGTCTTTTCCAAAAAAAAAAAAACAATAAAAAATGCATCCAACTTGAAATCAGATTATAGAAAGCAGCCCAGACCAATAGAATGATAGAAGTGTTTTCTGAGGTTCAAGAGAAAAAGAACATGAACATTGAAGGGTTGACGAATAATGTAAGAGGAACTGAGGAAGTATCAGGTGTGGACCAGTAGCTAAATCTCAGGTACCAGTTGGGTGTAATCCGATCGTGTATACAGCAAGCTTTGAATAGCATTGATACCACTAGTCAGACTTTATTGCATCTGCTTCCGTCGCCCGATCGCCGCCGCCTCCTCCGTGACATCGCCTCATCGGTCCCCCTCCCCCTCTTGACCGCTCTCCGTCTCCTCTCAAAGGGTTTGAGAGGAGCTCGATATTCAACCTTGTCCATGTCCTACTTTTCAGGGTTTGCCGTGTCCCATGTCTGTGTCCGTGTTCGTGCTAGTGCTTCATGGATGGGAAACATGCCCCCAAATAAATCAACACCTTAGCAATCTTTAATCCATCCACAATCTCAGTAAATCGGAAAACAACGCCGTATAAACAATTAGCAACTGCAAACCATTTTTTTACTATTTTGTATGAGATTGTGCATATGAAAATTTTAAAATCTTTAATCTATTTTATTCTATCAGATTTTTATTTATATTAATTTTTTACTTTATTTTGATTCTTGGTTGAACTAACTTAAATTGCATAACAACCAAGGTAGGCTTACTTAACCGCCAACATGCCTTTTAGGTTTCATGGCATCCTCCTCTCATGCCAACTTGTTTGGTCAGGTTTTCGACAACTATCGTATAGGGTTGATATCAGTCAACAACCAGTCAGAAAAATTATTGTCGATCTTTTAGTCAACTCTATCCATTGGATATAGACTTGAATGATAAAGATGATGATGGAACAATTTTTTCTAATTTTTACAAGTTTAATTAATGGTTTTGACACTAATCGCAAAAAAATGGAGTTACCTTATCCTACTCTAGGTATTGTAGCATCTACCACCAAAGGAAATATTAGTTTCGCACAAATCAAATATCTCTTGAGAAAAAGAGAAACTCTTTCATTTACTTTCTGAACAAAATGCTTCTAAATGTATATCACTCCACGGGAATAAGAAACGAACATATAAAAGCCCCAAATAAAAGTTTCAATTACTTCTCTAGGCCCGGAATTTAAAAATCAAAGTCCTAGAACCCCTTCCGTTCCTTTGAGCCCATTCTATATACAAAAGTATCTCATGAGAGGCCTTCACCCTGAAGGGCTCTCACTTGAGGGGCCTACGACCTAGGTAGCACGGACAGTTCCCCAGCCCCTCGTACCTGTGTCGGACACCAACACGCGCCGGACACGCATGTGCCATGTCCTACGTGCTTCTGGGAGTCGGACACGCGCAGGACACAGCGGGTTGACGGGCTGTTCGATATAGGGTCGGGTCACAGGCTGTTGTGATTCAGTTTTGGCTTCAACCTATCTATAAGTTGAAGCTAAAACTGAATCGCAGCATTTCTTTTGCATGCATTCATGCATATATGCATTATAGAAAATAGTCAACTGTTTTCCTTTTTGATTCTGTTAATGTATAGAGATGGATTGGGTTACATCTACAGTCGGGTCGGGTTGTATGGTCATACATGTACATATATATTGGGCTTGAGTCCCTCAATAGAGAGCATTCTATTCCTCTCCAAACCCTAGCCGTCATCTCCTAACATGGTATCAGAGCTCTAGGGTTCTCCCGCGCGGCGACGACGACGACGACGACGGTCTTCCCCCTCCGGCAACACCTCCCCTCCGGCCTCCCTTCACCCGATCGGCCCCCCCTCCTCCCTTCACCCGATCAGCCCCCCCCCCCCCCCCGCCCCTCCTCCTCACCCGCCCGACCCCCCTCCTCCACCTGCCCACCCCGCCCGGCCCCCCTTCCGCCGCCGGACAGCCCCCTGGCCCCCTCCTCCACCCGCCCGACAGCCCCCCCCCCTTCTTCCGCCGCCCGACAGCCCCCCTCCTCCCCTCTCTCTGTTTGTACGGATTGTAGACTGGCAAAGCATCTAGCTCTTCCATTCTCTGTTAGTGCTTCACAATCTGATGCTTTATTTGATTTAGTACATTCGGATATTTGGGGTCCTGCACATGTTGCATCCATTTCGGGTTACATGTACTATGTGTGTTTTATCGATGACTACTCTAGGTGCACCTGGGTTTATCTTATGCGTCATCAGTCTGAAGTCCCTCACATCTTTAGGAGATTCACCACTATGATACACACTCAGTTTGATCGGCGCATCAAGACCTTTCGGTCTGATTGTGCCAAGGAGTATCTCTCCTCTAAGATGCGTGAGATTCTTCAATCTCACGGCACTCTTCACCAGCAGTCATGTCCCCACACCCATGAGCAGAACGGCGTTGCCGAACGTAAGCATCGTCATGTCCTTGAGACCGCACGAGCCTTGCTTCTCTCTGCGTCTGTTCCTCATTCTTACTGGGCTGAAGCTGTCATGACGGCTGTCCACCTCATCAATATCACTACGTCATCTGCTCTGTCCGGTGTCACCCCATATGAGCGCCTCTACTCCAGCCCACCTGACTACTATTTTCTTCGCACGTTTGGCTGCACGTGCTTCGTTCTTCTTCCTCCCCATAAGCGCACCAAACTCTCTGCGAGGTCTGTTAGGTGTGTTCACTTGGGGCTCAGTCGGGAGCACAAGGGGTATCGTTGTTACAATCCCTTGGCTCGCCGGATCCGTGTCTCCCGTCACGTTTCCTTTGTTGAGGATGTCCCGTACTTTTCCCCTGAGTCTCGGGATCTTTCCTTGCCTCCTGCGTCACCCTCCTCGCCTTCATCACCTCTCCACATCCCAGTTCTACCCCCGTTTTCTGTTGCCCCACCCACGCCTACTCCATCTCCATCTTCCCCGCCACCACCACCACCACCACCTCCTCTGTCTCTCTCGCCGCCTCCACCACCACCTGTTACTCGTGTCTATGTTCGTCGGTCTGCAGCTCCTCCAGAGTCGGTTCACACTGGTAATCCCTCGCCTGATGCTGCTGCCCCCTCCTCCCCGGTCGTGGATCCTGCTCCTGTTCGGCGCTACCCAGCGCGCGAACATCACCCTCCTGACAGATATGACTACTCTCCGGACAGGTTTGGCTACTCTGCCTTTACCTCTGACTCCTCTGGCTACTCTGCCATTGCATCCTATTCTCCAGCTTATCAGGCTTTTCTTACCGCACTTCACACCCACCAGGAGCCCCAGTCGTACCGTGAGGCAGCTTTACACCCAGAGTGGCGGCAGGCCATGTCAGTAGAGCTTGAGGCTTTTCAGCGGACCCAGACATGGGATTTGGTGCCTTGTCCCTCAGGCGTGGTGCTTGTTAGCTGCAAGTGGATCTTCAAGGTCAAAACTCGTCCTGACGAATCCATTGAGCGGCACAAGGCCCGCCTCGTTGCTCGTGGCTTCTCCCAGGAGTATGGGATTGATTACGAGGAGACATTTGCTCCGGTTGTTCGGATGACTACTGTGCGCACCCTCTTAGCTGTGGCAGCTGCTCGAGGGTGGCTTCTCCATCAGATGGATGTCACCAATGCATTCCTCCACGGTGACCTCTCCGAGGAAGTCTACATGGCTCCTCCTCCGGGCGTTTCAGTTCCTCCAAGGCACGTGTGTCGTTTGCGCCGAGCCATCTATGGGCTCAAGCAGGCCCCTCGTGCCTGGTTTGAGCGATTCCGCAGTGCAGTCCTGGCCACCGGGTTTGTTGAGCGCCACTCCGACTATGCCCTGTTCACTCGCTCCTCCAGTCAGGGTATTGCAGTTCTTCTTCTTTATGTGGATGATATGATCATCACCGGGGATGACAGTGCCACCATAGCATCTCTTCAGCGTCACCTCCAGAGTCAGTTTGAGATGAAAGATCTGGGCTCTCTTCGCTACTTTTTGGGTCTCGAGATTGCCCGGTCAGCTCGTGGTCTGTTGGTCTCCCAGTAAAAATACATCTCAGACATCTTTGCTGATGCTGCTCTTACTGACTCTCGTACTGCTGACACACCCATGGAACTCAATTTAAAGCTTCTAGCTACAGATGGTGAGCCGCTCCAGGATGTCTCCCGCTACCAGAGGCTGGTTGGGATGCTCGTCTACCTCACTATGACCCGGCCAGACATTGCCCATCCTGTTGGCATTGTCAGTCAGTTTGTTCAGGCTCCACGTTCAGTTTACTATGCAGCTGTCCTTCGAATTATCCGCTACCTCCGAGGCACCGTCACCCGTTCACTACTGTTTCCCTCCACCTCTCCGTTGGTGCTGCGTGTCTACTCCGATGCAGATTGGGCAGGAGATGTAGCCACTCACCGTTCTACTACAGGATCCTGTGTGTTTCTTGGTGATTCACTTATTTCGTGGCGCAGCAAGAAACAGGAGTCTGTTGCTCGCTCCAGTACCGAAGCCGAATACAGGGCTATGGCTTCCACCACCGCAGAGATTGTCTGGCTTCGCCGCCTTCTGCTCGACTTGGGAGTTGTGATATCCGGGCCCACGCTTCTCTTCTGTGACAACCGGAGTGCTATTCAGATTACTAGCAACCCGGTCTTCCACGAGCGAACAAACCATACTGTGGTTGATTGTCATTATGTTCGCCAGGAGTTTCTCGACCACACCATCTCCTTGCCATTCATTCCATCATCGGAGCAGACTGCTGATTTTCTGACGAAGCCCCTTACGATTGCTCGCTTCCGGCACTTTATCGGCAAACTCTCGGTTCATGATCCACCGTGAGTTTGAAAGGGAGTGTTAATGTATAGAGATGGGTCGGGTTACATGTACAGTCGGGTCGGGTTGTATGGTCATACATGTACATATATATTGGGCTTGAGTCCCTCAATAGAGAGCATTCTATTCCTCTCCAAACCCTAGCCGTCATCTCCTAACATATTCAAATTATCCCTCCATGACCCAGTGGTCGTGCTGTTTCAGATTGCCACCAACGCCAACCACAGATTAGATTTCTCAAACACATGGAACGCAGATAGTCAGTGCTGCTCTCAAGTGTATCGGCGGAAAAGTGATGATGAAACTTAGCACTATATTACAAACATTGATTACAGAAGTAGGAAAAGAATATCAATAATTGCCTGATTTAACTAAATGAGTAACCATTCTAAAAAGTCAAATGAGGAAGCATGTACGCTGTTAGTTGACATGTTCAGTGTCCTTATATTCAAAGTTCACAAAATCACAAAGAAAACAGTGATAAGTGATAACCATAATAATAGCAAATAGAAAAACAGACTTCCATAAACATTGACATTATGATATCAATAAAATATTTTAACCGGGGAATGAAAGGACAAGGACAAACCACTGGTCGAATTTTCTTGTAGAGACTATAGGTTAGCAAATGTGGGAACTTTACGAGGACACCACCAATGGCGTCCTCTCTGATGCCTATGTCTTGCAGAAACCGTACCTAGCCATTAAAAGAAAAGAATTCACATCAGCAAATTCCTAGATATTGATGCATGTAACAGAACTAAAGGGCATCCTCAATCCATATATTCTAAACTATACGTGATATATCCCACTCTAGAGTCCTAAAAGTCGGTCACACAGCATCCATCTACAAAACTGAAACAATTTTGGAACAACTTCAAAACAAATGGACATACTCTATGAAAGTGGCAACCACATATTGGGATGATCATACCTTTGGTGCAATAGTTGTTTCCAAATCAATGCAGAAAACCATAGGTTTGATTTCGAGTATTCTTTTCATACCATCACGGTGAACACCAAGGTAATACAGATATTTAACAAGGGGCTTCCACCTTTCCTCAATGCTGCAACCCATCAGTTGGGGCTTGGAAATTAATATTCGTGCAACATCCTCAGTACTTAAGCCAAACTCCTTGAGATATTTGACCTGGCATAGTGAGTTATATTTTCGCTGTGTCAGCAATCGTAGCAAGAAATAACACAGAGATGCTCTATGATATTGCAGCAAAGTATTCGTACACAGGTACACTTGAAAATAATGTCATGAAAAATGATATCTAAATGTTTATAAGAAAACAGAACATTTCATTTGAGCATGACGTTCAGACATGTAACTAGGAAGTGATGGTCAAAACGCTGCAAAGCAGCACAAGTATCAGACAACGTGCAATCTTTTTTCTAACTTCAAAGCAGATACTAGATAAAATGCCAAATACTACATTCTAATCCTGTAAGCAGTTGTAAACATGCCCTCCTCCCAGTCCAGGAGATTTTCCAAACTCCGATAAGAAGGCTTTACTTCAAACATCTGTTGGGGCTTATGCTTTAAGTTATAGCAATGATTTGACAAAGAACTCCAAAACATTACCAAACTATAACATCCATCCCTTCATAGTCATGAATCACTTCATATGAATTCAGCTTGAGCTGAAAATAAATAAGTGAAACTTGAGGTACAAGTGCTGGAGTCTACACAATAATCCACTAGTAGGAGCAAAGCCTCGATGTAAAGTTAAGACAACTAATGGCCACCAAAATAAACAGCCAGAGAATGTACTCATATGCCCCATAACCTATTGTTACGTGGCGGACTCGGTTATCTTGATTCTTCATCCCAGCTAAAAAGCAAAGAATGCACACATCAGGCTAAGGGGTGACAGGCCTTCTATCACTTCATATCGTACCTGCATTATTTTAATTGACAAGCTATTAAAATTGTTCCGTCAATAGCCATAATTATAAATAAACTGCTTCCCATCTGCTCATATCTTGATTAGAATTCACCTTCACAAGTAAGCAATCATCAATAATGACAACATCCTTACAGGACGCCTTTTGACACCACCACCACCATCATTGTCATTGTTCTCTTACCATGACAATGATATTGAAACTCTCTCTATCTTCTTCTTTTCACTCCTAGATTTTTCCTTACTTCTCTCAACCCCTTTCTCCCAGCCTGAGCTGTCTGACTACTCTTGACCTGACTACTACCATGGCCATGTACTCTAATATTCCAAATCCCAAAGTGTATTACTCAGTCCGACAGGTCTCAATCCCTTGTTGCTTCCCTGACATCCAGTTCATTTTGATAACCAAGATCTAATAGTCAATAGCCAAGACTCATGAGGTTGTGATGCCAAGATGGATGAGGTGAGGTGAGGTGTCCAAGGCCACGAGTTAGTCCCATATCGTCTGGAGAGAAGGAGATCATGAGCTACTAATATAATTTTCGTTCCCGAACATAGAAGATGCATTTTACCGTGCGCTGTTACGGATCCCATAAAAACTCCGTAGTTAAGTGTGCTTGGGCGAGAGTAGTACTAGAATGGATGACCTCTTTGGAAGTCTTCGTGTAGGCACGGGCAAAGCGGACAATATCTTGTGTGTTTGGGGCGGATGTTACAAAATGGTATCGATATCAAAGCCGGCTCTCCTCACGATTTTTTTTTTTTTTGGTGGGAGGGGGGGTGGGGGGGGCTAACCTACACGTGGGCGTGTGGCACTTAAGGGGGGTGGATTGTGACGACCAAAATCCAATAGCCAATAGCCAAGACTCTTGATACTATGATGCTAAAATGGATGAGGTGAGATGTCCAAGGCCACGAATTAGTCCCACATCACCTGGAGAGAAAAAGATATTGAGCTGCTTATATAATTTCTCCTCCCAAACATAGAACACGTTTTAAAACCATGTGCCACTATGGATCCCGGAAGAACTCCGTAGTTAAGCATACTCAGGCAAGAGTAATACTAGGATGGGTGACCTCCTAGGAAGTCCTCGTGCGGGTACGGGCAAAGCGGACAATATCTTGTGTGTTTGAAGCGGATGTTAAACCAATCGTCGCATCCTTCCCAAGTGCTTGAATCAACCATGGATTGTAAATCATCTTACGACCTGACCTCTCTTTAAGCAATCTACTTAAGTTAATTTTCTTACTTTTCAAGCTTCTCACTAATAATGTTGTTCTGTCCCATGGTAAAAGAGGGAGAATGTGGTCCACTTTGCTCACACTGTGTGGCAAAGACCTCCTGAATTAGAATCAAAGTCTATCTTTTGAAAACCCACCAATCAAAATTATTAGGAAGTAACATGTAATACTTATTACACATATTACTAATAAGATCACCATGAATATTATGTTTTATTGTTTTCTGAACATTGGTAGTCCCAAAAGTGCAAAGCCACATTCAATAATGTTGTCCCAAGTCTTAGTAAGAGAGGGAGAATGTGATCCATTACGCTCACACTCAGGCAAAAACCTCCTGACATATAATCAGTGTCAATATCTTTTGGGAACTCACAAGTCACAACTCACAAATATTAAGACGTAACATGTAATACCTACTACACATATTATTAATGAGTAATGAGATCACCATGAGTCTTATGTTTTATTACTTTCTGAACTTCAGCATCTCAAAAAGTGCCACACCTCAATAACATGTAATACCTATTACACATATTACTAATGAGATCACCATGAGGCTTGTGTTTTAATACTTTCTGAACTTCGGCAGCTCCAAAAGTGCCAAGCCTCAATTTGTGCCTATCAATCTATAAATTATTTTTGGTGCTATCTATTCATCTATTATCAAAATAAAAGAACACAATTACCTATTATTAATTATTCACTAATAACCGTCCTAGGTATCAAGGGACCCTCACTAATAACTAGTATCTAAATTTATCATCGTAATTATTTTACTTACTTCCTTATCTGCTTGTATTCAGTTTTGAATATCTTGCTCCAAACTATTGATCAAACGTTGTACGCCGGTAAGAACCACGCTATAATTTGTTACATTTTGCATATATTAGAAATGAGAGTTCAGAAAGCAAGTTGCATATAAGATTCATAAGGCACAATATAAAACCATGAAAATGGAACTAAGTAACAACAGATGAAAATGGAACTAACAACTTGATGGAACGAATGGAAAACATGCATAAACAATGGAGCTACCCGTCGCATCGGCTGCCAATTAGCTTCCAACACTTTTTGTTACCCTTGTAGGAAATCATATAATTATCTTCTTTGCTAGGCCCACAACCTCCTATAAAAACCCATCAAAGGCTTATCATCACCATCTACCATCCTTCGAACCTTCACAGCTCCACAAAGGCTCAAACAATCGAACACAACTCCAATCTTCCTCCAAAATTCCTCACCAAGGAAAAGCCTATAAACTTGTTCACCAACATTGTAATCCTCAAGATTGAACCTATACTGATTTTCAAGACATGTCTCCAAAGTGAACATCTTCCTACGACCATCTTGTTGCCGATAACAAGAAAATGGGTGGCAAATCATGTGATCGCAGATTTGATGAGCTCCTTTTTTTACCTCCTTAACAAACTAAGCACCTAGTATGAAGTATGTCAATGTATAGGCCTGTACCATGATGAGGGTTAATTGAGGCTCCTTTGAAATGTCATCTAGCATCAGAGCAATGCAAAATTAATGCTGCAGATGGAATGCAATAAAAGTGTTACCTGGCTTTTATCAACCACTGCCAATTTGTTTTGAAGTTGGTGACATTATCGATCGGTGCATGAACCATTCTATTCTTCTCAATTTATCTAGAATATATTACAATTTAGTAAAATTGCACCAACGAGAAAATTGATGGTACTACTCATGCTATGTGCAGTCCAAGACTCCACACATCTGATATGGGTTTCATATTATCTTCAATCAAGGCCATTAAGATATTCTAGATAAATTGTAATATATTTTCAGTTCCGGTTCAGTAAATAGGGGCCTTTAGGAACTCTTATTTTAATTTAGGAAGAGCAGAGGTACTTAATTGCAAAATGTAATAGGGTATTTTCACAAAAATTACATATAATTAAAGGGACAATAGGCTATGTTTTAATTGCTAAAAATAGGGTGGGGAGCTTTTAGGAAAGGAGAGGGACATTGGACTCTTCTCCCTATGGGAATGGGGCACAAGACTCCACTTGCTCGATGGGTCCACCCATCACCGCAAGGATCTCCCTCCTTACCCATCAATTCTCAAGAGTAACATATTCTCTTTGGAAAAAATCTCTTTCCTGTTGGTTGTGCAGAAAATAACAAGGAAAATCAGAAAAATTAGAAGTGCAAAAACAGAAATTAAAATTTTTTTAAAAAAATCTGTAATAAAATTCTAGTCATATTTGAATTGGTTTGCTTTGTCGTTTCTAAGAGGAAGGTAGACCTATAAATGAAAGTCGGTTGTAATACTTTAGTTCTTGTTTTCTATGCATCGAATAGTTGAATCCACCAAACCTTGTTTTATGTTTTTATCTAATTTCAGCCTTTTTCAATAGTTCTCTCTTCTCCCTCGAATCTCTATTGCAATTGGGTAAGTTACTGACCCATCTCTTTCGGATTTAGGGCGTGTTTGACTGATCGAAAGTGCAGCCATAATTGATGGAAGTCGGTGAAGTGAGTGAGTTCCGGCGTTTGGTTGCACGGAAGTCCAATCAAAAGTCGGAACTGGGACTTTCGGTGCCCCTCCACTTCCTCCAAATATGTAAGTGTGACTTCGGCCCAAAACACTCTAAAGTTGCACTTCCGGGTGGTTGGGGAAGTGCTCAAAACGCCAAATCATCGAATGAAATTCCTAAATGGTCAAAACCTGCTCACTTCCGGACAACCAAACAATAAAATTGGTGGAAGTCCTGGAAGCCAAAGTTCTGAGCTTGCCCACTTCCTGTTCCTGACAACCAAATAGCTAAACTGGGACTTCCGTCTAGAAGTCCCAATTCATGGAGGTACTAGTTCCACCGGTTCTCCCACTTCTTCATGACTTCAGGCAACCAAACACGCTCTTAATTCTGGCTTCATCATCACGTAGCTACATGCATCAAAAGATTCAAAACTCATCTCAGTTCCTTTTTAATGTGTCAACATGCCAGTATGTTCCCATACCTCAAGATCCAAACATGTGTTGGATATTTCATTAGTAGAGTGTGGTTGTATTCTTGGAGCTTCCTCTAGAGTTACAACAACCATAGGCTTGTAATAAGGTCATAGTCACTATGGAATGAATGTGATTATAATAAAAGAAATCTTGATGTGTTTCAATGCCAATTGAATGTTCCGTTACTTTCTTCCCTACTTTCTATTGCAAAGAATCTTAGGACCAATATATAGACGATCATCAAACAAGGAGAATGACACTGACATGAGCTAGTCATGGCCACAAATCTCCCAAACCTCTTCAAGTATATATCTCCTAAAAAAGGACAGATATACAACATCCACCCAAATCTCGCCACCCCAGTGCAGATGCACGAGATCCAACTACTATCATATTTGTGTTCTCCATAACATTAGAATGTCTGCTATGTCAAAACGCTTACTTGTGATCCCTCAAATATTCATCTTCACCACTATCAGTGTCCCTAGTATCAATATCATCGGAACCAACATCACTCTGGCATACTCATCAAAGACCGGCTACACCGCCACTTATCACCTTCCCACCACGATTCCTCTTCCACCATAGTAAAATGATGCAACCTCATATCCAAGTCCCAAGTCCCTCCTCACTACTACAACGTTGACGTTAAGCCATGATGCCAACAAGTCAAGAACTTACAAATCCAGAACAAATGGATTATGCACATTAAGAAGAAAATACACCATTAACACTTAATCAATTATCTATTTTTTACATCTTTGTAATACTTTAGATTTTTAGCACTAACAATTGATACAACAAGATTACAACTAGATTCCAAGTAACCACGAAGAGACTATAAAGACAAGTCTAATAGACGGGGGCACATGTTAGTAAAATGCAACAACCCAAAGTGAATCCACAGAAGGGGAGCAAATAGCCGAACGTATACAACTACACTAGGTCGTATCCCCACATCTATTACATTACAATATGATATACGTGAATATGTTTTATGTACATACACAATATATCCAAATAAAACCCAATAAAGTACAACTACAAATATCCCATACATGTAATAAATATAAATAGTATTTACAGTGCAAGTTATTAAATATAAACATAGCATGTGTCATTAGGATAGGTCTTCTAATTAGTTGTTGGGCATGTAATTAGAAATTAGAAAATTAGCAAATTAATATAGAAAAAGAATTAATATTAATGCAAAATAGTAAGTAATAACGAAAACGAAGCACAATAACCTTACTATTCATTTCTTCCAGGCTAAAGAACCCGAGCACCCTGGGATAATCAAAGACCATCGTGCCAAAATCCTTCTCGCTCATGCCCATGTCCAAAAAAAACTCCACACGAGACTCCAATTCCTGCATAGTTAACGCCAACACCTGCGGACATCGACTAACAACAAATCCCACCCAATCCCTTCTCACTCCATTTTTCTTGAGATAATTGACAATCTCCTCCAACGTGTCCGAACTGCGCTCCCAAATGGGGCCCGCCTTCACGAGCACAACCCCGAGGGACTCACCTTTCACATGAATGGCCTTCAACCACTCACATATGGGCATCACTTGCTCAAGATCACTAGAACACATGCATATTACCCTCCCGATTTGGGGGAAGGTCAACTGATTGTGCTTCAACCACCTAAAGGATAAAGAACCCAATCAAGATTTCAAACTTGGAAGAAGAAATCAATAACATGATTGTTTTGGAGTAGTAAATAAGAGCAATGTTGATGGTTGAGTGGTAAATTCTGCACCAAAGAGTAAACCAAGTGTTTGGGGCCACCAATGAAGAAGCAAAAAACAGAAGATGCAAGTATGGGAGAAAAGAAGAAAATGTTCACTTGACAAGAGCCACAACGCCGGAGCTCTTGATGTAGCTCTTTGCCCGCGCGTTGAACGACAGATGCGAGGACTCCGGAACTGCTTTCATGGCTGCCGCGGCCACCATGATGCGGTCCACAAATTCCGGCAGGCATGTGACGAGGTTGGCACAGTAAGTGATGCTGAGCTTCCTGGCCCGCAGCGCCTCCTTCAGGACCTCAGCCGCGACCCCCCGCCGGAGCTCGAGGGCCTGGTGGAGGGCCCGGTGGTCGTGGTAAGGAGGGGGCCGGTCGAGCCGCTCGGTCTCAGGGAAGTCGATGGATCCGGGGAATCTAGGGATTCTTCGGGTGGCGAGGGACGCCTCCTCCACGATCTTCTCCCGCAACGGCAGCTCCTCTTGCTGCTCGCCGGCGGGGTTCGGTCGGGGTTCATTTGCGCCGATTCGGGAGCGGGAGCGGAGGAGGAGGCCGGTGGACCGGGTGTTCTGCCACCGTGAGAGGAGGGAGCTGTTTGCTTCGTCTAATTCTTCAGACGATGCAGTTGTTCTGTTGTTGTTGGGTTCGTGGGCATGGATGGAGGAGATGAGAGGTTGGTGGGAAGAGGGAGGGTGGAAATGGAGATTGACGGGAGGCAGGGATGAATTAGGGTTAGGGTTAGGGTTAGAGTTAGGGCTGAGGGGGAAGCGTCCATGGAAGATGGTGGTGGTCGGGGAGTGGAGGTGGTGGTGGGAATGGCACAACATTGGACGAGTTCTGTAGCGGAGGAGGGAGTGGTGAGTACGTTGGGGACTGTTTTTTTATCTTGGGTAAATTACACGTTGCCCCCCTGAAGTTTAGGTAAAAACACTTAACCCCCTATAGTTAAAAAACTACATTTTGCCTCCCTCAATTCAGCTTTGATCAGATAAAAATTGGGTTAATTGGTGATGATTCCCGGACGAAACATATTTTGTATCTGCAGGACAGCTTAACATTTCAATTAACGATAAATCCATGCTTTGTTTCAAAAATCCAAAATTAACCCTCACTTCTTCTCCCATCTCCCTCGTGAGCGGTGGTAACGAGAGCGTCGGAGTGAGTGACGACGATGAGATAGCAGCGGCGCGGCGAGCTCGAGCCCGACGATCTCGACCCCTGGCTATCTCGACAATCCCGGCAACCTTGACAACGACGAGTTGCAGCTGCTTGTCGTCGTCGGGGCGGCGGCAGTGAGCAGCAGTAACGAGAAATGCCACCATTCGGCTCAGGTTAAGAAATCCTAGGTCTAGGGTTCATCCGATGACCCATAGATCTTGGGTTTAAAGTTAGGTTTAGGTTCGGTTTGGTGACGACGAGCAGTGGTTCAATGGTTTTAGGTTCGGTTCGACGGCGGCGATGAACAAATCCGGGCAAGATGGTTCGGAGGTTTGCGGTGGCATACAGAAGAAAATTTGAAATACTGTGGAGGGCATTTTCGTCCATAGTATTTCAAACTCCTTCAACTTAAAATATTTGTTTTGTCGGGGACCACTTACACATTCCCCCATAAAAATTACCAAATGAAGAAATTAAGTAGTACATAAGGGTGTATTGTGCTAACATTTCAAACTTTAGGGAGAGATTTGGATCAAAATAAAGCTTTACCACACAGCCATCCATTTACACCCCATTGGTGCATCGTACTCAGCCCCAAGCGATAGACAAAGTAACAGCTGTGATTTGCCAACGACATTGGCTTCAACTTTGCACTGATCGCTATCGTTTCTTTGCCGATCAGTTGGGGCTTAGTGCAATGCATCGGTCAGGTTTAGGTGCAACAGACGACTATGTGTGAGTGAGATTCAGAGTGAGTAGAATTAATGGATCCATTTTTTTTACACTAGTGATGAGGCTGTTTTTTATTTTTACTTTTTGAGAAGAGAGAGGAGAGAGAGAAGAGAAAGGGAAGAGGAGTTTGAATTCAAATTTAAGGAGGGAAAAGAGTGAAAAGAATGAGTTTAAATTCAAATTTAAAAGAAAAAAAAAAGATAAATCCTGTCCTTCCTTTATCATCTTTCTAAATAAAATTGAACCACCATTTATGTCTCCGAACTATCCCCATGCTTTTCATGTTACAGTAGATGAATGATAATAGAAATAAGTGGTTTTCGTGTATTTCTCCAAATATCAGGAAGGCCAATGTCCTGAACTTTTTTCTTGGATAAATTACACATAGACCCCTATCGTTTGACTAATTATCATTTACTCCCCTCAAGTTTAAAACCCTACAAATGCCCCCCTATAGTTTAAAAATCTATACAAGTTATGTGTTTTTCAAAGGGGGGCATTTGTAGGGTTTGAAAATAAGGGGTGTAAGTGATAATCGACTAAACTATAGGGGGTCTATGTGTAATTTACCCTTTTTTCTTTTAGCTACTGCATCCCTGTACATAGACAGAGGGTGCGGTGTACCACCGTCAGCCTCAACCCAACCAACAGCTCCCTCGGACTTCTTTGGCCGCGACGCCCTCCGGTCGGTCACGTCGGTGCCGAAACTAATGGCAGTGGCGGCCACGAGACTCGCCGTCGCGGCCGGCGCCCTTCATGAATTCCGGAGCGCTTCGCTGAAGTTCCACGCCTTCGCGCCGCGGCGGAGAGGAGCCTCCTTTCGTCCCCGGCGGCACCTCCTCACCTCCACGGCCCTCCACAACCCTGATGTCCTCATCAAGGAGGAGGGCCAGCCGAAGACCCTCGATTACCGCGTATTCTTCCTCGACCCCTCTGGCAAAAAGGTCTCTCTCTCTCTCTCTCTCTCTCTCTCTCTCTCTCTCTCTCTCTCTCTCTCTCTCTCTCTCTCTCTGAGTCTCGGAACAAATCGCATTGAGCGTTTAAACCTTGACAGATTTCGCCTTGGCATGACATCCCGTTGCACTTGGGCGACGGCGTCTTCAATTGCATCGTCGAGATCCCGAAAGACACCAGTGCGAAGATGGAGGTGGCCACCGACGAGCCCTACACTCCCATCAAGCAGGATACGAAGAAGGGGAAGCTTCGATACTACCCGTAAGATTCTGTCTTTATGTTTGACAACTGTCATTTGTCATTGATGATTGATGTTTCAACTAAAAATTACTACAATATATATAAAATATATTTAATAATTGCCATATCCCCGACGTATCGAATCCTACTTTTCCAAAAATTGCCGTATCCCCGTATCCGTATCTGTATCCTGTATCCGTGTCCGTGCTTCATAGCCTGCTAAGGTAAGAAGTTGAGCCTATTTAAGTCACCAGAAATTGCCGTATCCCCAACTTATCGTATCGCCATGTTTTCGTTGTGTAGATACATAGATCTTGTGAATAAATAGTATAGGCATATACTCTCGTATTTGTATCATTGTAAAATGATCTTTTTGTCGGTGGCTTTTTTTAAAAATTTTGTTCAGGACATAATGTATCAACATATGAAGTTGTCTTGCTTTTAATAATGCTTCCAACTGTTAATTGGTTCTGCGCACACTAAATATGACGTTTTCCATAATCGATTGCTTCATCTGCAATTCATCACCCTCAGGTACAACATAAATTGGAATTATGGATTGCTTCCACAGACGTGGGAAGATCCATCTTTTGCCAACGCCGAAGTTGAAGGGGCACTTGGGGATAATGATCCGGGTGAATTACTTAGCACCTTATCTTATTCTTCTGAGCATTGAGAGTGCTTGATTCTTCATACTCTGTAACAGAAGCAAATGCACTCGGTTGGCAACATGCAAGTCCTGATTATTGTTTCTATCTTTTTGTTTTGCAGTTGATGTTGTTGAGATAGGTGAAGCCCGTGCTAAGATTGGTGAAATCCTGAAGGTCAAGCCCTTGGCAGCTTTAGCTATGATTGATGAGGGGGAGCTTGACTGGAAGATAGTTGCTATTTCGTTGGATGATCCTAGAGCATCGCTCATGAATAATTTTAATGATGTTGAGAAGCATTTTCCAGTATGTTCAATGCTCTCAACCTCCTCGTGTTTTTTTTAAAAATATTCTTTTAGAAATCAATTATCAAGTTTCCCATAGTTCCTCATCTACATACCATCATGAATCATCCACATTATTCAAGTCTTATACCATCAAGATGGAGTCGACTATGAGGAAGGTTGACATAGTTTTCCAACCAAACCATAAACTCTCTAGGATTGGTTCCGAAAACCTGGCCAAGTAAACTTGGCAAGAGGGGCATGGCAAGAAACTTAAAAGACCAGGTGGTGTGTAGAGAAACTTACCATGTTGGTTACATAGTTTAAGCTCTTGCAACTAAGGAGCAACCCTCCAATGTTCCCTTAGACTAGAAAAGAGTCTAGACAAAATAAATAGAATTGTTATGGGGAGTTGTGTTCATCTCTGTGGCACAAATTACAAGTCAATGAGTTGACAACATTCTGATAACGGCATGCATGGTACATTCTGTATGGTTATGTGGGCTGGTTGGTTTGGTGGTAGTAGAGACACCCTTCTTTTATCAGGAGATTCAGGAGAGATGGATATAGGATACTCAAAGAGAGATTGCTTTGATACCAATTGTTGCATAAGAAATAGGAGGGACAAAGGCCCATGCTAAGTGCCAGTAGGAGATATAAGATATTTCAAGTAACTAAGACTCGATTCTTATCTCAGTTTCATCTGAATTTGAACTATGTGAGTAAAAAAACCTAAAAAGGATTTTAGAAGCCTTGTATGATCATGTTAATCTTACAACAAAACAGTGATTAAAAATGGAAATCCGAGGAAAGCATGGTTGCTAGAGTTAAATGATTCTAGAATTTAAAGAATTCAAGAGGATTAGATCTGAAAGAAAATTGAAATTACGTTTCTAATTGAATGATCAAATCAATAATCATTGATGAAAGCTTGAAAGGAATCAAGGACTTACACAGACTTTAAAAGAAAACCATAAGAAAAAAAAAATTCTGCACTTAGGAAAGTAGAAAAAAAAGGGGACAAATACTGGACAAGTTGGCAACTCTAGCTAAGGAATCAGTGCTTTATTTTCCATGGCATCTACACCATGAAAGTAAAAAAGTGATACCTTGTTGAAGTCATCGCCACAATAAGCCTAGGAATTAACGCGTAGGTTTCCTCATGGAGTTGTCACCAAAAGAGAGATTGATGTTTGTTCTCACTATGGTTGATGTTCTGATATCAGTTTGTATATCTCATTTCTTGCTAAGTATGTGTTTGTTTGTTCCCCATCCACCCCCCCCCCCCCCCCCCAATCCCCTCCCACACACACACACACATCTCTGGCACCATTTTTTGTTGCCACAAGCCATGAGGTGGGTTGGCGACAATGTGGCAATCATAAAATCCTTGTTCAACCCCTTCGTAACTAGAATTGTGCTACATAAAAGATCCAATCTTGATGGTATAAAGTTTGGTTGGTGATGTATAAACACTTTGCATTTTAGAAGCTATCACAAAATCTACATATGCAATTTTTTTGTTTGGAATTTTCCGTCACTATGTTTTATATTTTCTAGAGGGTGATAAACCAATCATCTATTGTTCCTTAGACTTTACATAACCTTACCGATTTATGAAGCTAAATATTAACAGATAAAGTTAGGCATGGGATTTTCAAGATATAGAACATGAAACTTTTCCTGCTTAAGATCAAATAGTTAGGCATGTTTTCCTGATAGCTATTGGTAGCTCACATCTCTTCATGCATCATCATTTTGCTTCTTTAGCAATGCTGTGCCTGAGGCTCATAGATGGTAATGTACTACCATATAAAAACTCAGCTCTGCATGCATTGCTTCCTCATTTGCTGTATTTCGTTTCGCTCTTTATTATTCGAGTATTTATGAACGTATAGGTTTTTCCTATTGGTTCTCGTACCATATTTTGTCAAATAGACTGATGGATGAGTTAATGTAGGAAGTGTGAACCTCTGTAAGGGTTGTTGATGCAGGACAAAAGGTCGGGTCAAGCCCAAACAAGCCTAGCCGAATGGCCCACATGTAGGATTGATAAGAGGAGACCTGTTATTTAATTTTGAATTTTAGATAAGTTAGGAAGTTTAGTTTTGATTTGGCTAGGATCTGGTTAACACTAGATTGGATTTGATTTTACGATTCAGTTGTCATATTTATCTTTTGGGTGCCTATATAAGGCCACTAGTTGTAATCAGGAGATACTACAGTTGAATCATGAGTGAAAACCACAGGTCCTGGATTTGAGTGGCTCCTTTTCCTTTTCCTCTTTTCCTGGTGGATACCAGGCGGTCGTCCCGGTTTCACTCACTTCAAGTAACCCGTGTCTTTTACTTCTACCTCTATTTGTCTGTCTGACTTCTATCTCTCCCTCAATTTGCCATTCTTCTTCCTCTCGCCGTCTTTTGTCTTTATTATTGGTGTTCTTTGAGCACTAGTTATCATCATGAATAATAAAAAGCAATGAAACACTATCGTCTTTTTAATCCCATCTTCGCCCCCTTCACACACCACCAACAATACCCAAGAACATCTCCACAACCCGTCACATCACTACAACCAATAACCACACAAAATTCCTATCCCATCCTTTGTTACACCACAAAGATAAAGCAAAGAAGATTTCAAAAGAGGGTAAAAAAAATCCCAAAGTCACTAGTCTTCCCTAGCCCACCGGCCAGGCCACTTGCAAGGAATTGATCTTCAAATTTGATTGTAGTGCCACTCCTCCCCACTAACCTAAAGTTCCACATGACCCCATATAACCCTCTTTCCTATGTTAACTCTCTAAAGTATAATTACAATGCCTTTTTGAATCTCACCCTCTAATTTTGATCTAATGGCCATCATACCTCTACACTCCTAAGTCAGACCCAAATTGAAACCTCAACCCGTCCTGAGTTCCAAAACAGACCCAATACCTTTCTTTTATCATCTCTCTCTATCTCATCTTTGAAAAATTGTGGTCATCAAGATTTTCTATATGTGCCTACATCTTGTGCGCTTTTTCTGAGTGTTATCTTCGGAATATCTATAGCGTCACGTGTATATATATATATATATATATATATATATATATATAAAGAGAGAGAGAGAGAGTAGTGATACATTGCGGCCGGGGTTAATGTGCGGCTTCCATGCAGCCGGCCGGGGAGTGTATGGGCCGTCCGATCAATCGATCCAACGATCGGGATTCACCCCCCCCCCCCCCCGACCGCAGCTATTACTGTGGCGGGCACAGTAAGAGCGATTTCGGTGGGGGGTTGAACCCCGGTCGTCCGATCGTCGTGAATCGAACGGCCCAAATCCTTTCCGACCCAGTTTTGGTGGTCCGGATGAACCTTGGCCGTCCGATCGGCTTGAATCGAATGGCCCAAATCCTTTCCGCCTGGTTAAAAATTGTAGTCGTTCGATCGACGCCGATCGGACGGCCGTGGTCTCATCCGTTCAATCATTCGATCGAACGGCTACATCTTTTAACCGGGCGGAAAGAATTTTGGCCGTTCGATTCATGCCAATTGGACGGCCGGGATTCAACCCCCCCACCGAAATCGCTGTTACTGTGCCTGCCACAGTAACAGCTGCGGTCGGTGGGGGGTTGAATCCTGATCGTTGGATCGGTTGATCGGACGGCCCGTACACTCCCCGGCCGGCCGCACGGAAGCCGCACATTAACCCCGCCCGCAATGTATCACTACTCTATATAGGGGCATGCTATAATGCGGTAAGTGTGGCACCACACCGCAACCGTCTGATGCAAACGTTGTGTGCATCGCATGCACGCAGCGGTGCATCAGACAGTTGTAGTGCGGTGCCGCACTTACCGCATGCCGCATTATAGCATGCCCCTATATATATATATATATATATATATATATATATATATATATATATATATATATATATATATATATATATATATATATATATATAGGCCCCCTCTAGTGAGAACCATTGGTGTGATCCGAGCACTGTGGGTCGTCCGATTTCATTTGTTTGGTTGTGATGCATTGTTTGGGCGGTGTATGCATCACACCCAGCCGCGAAAATCTACCTGTTATTGTGCTTCACTACATATGTTGCAGTCCTTCCCAATGTTTAAAAAGGCGAAAGGCGTATCGAAGCGTTTTCCTCTAGAGAGGCGAAGCCTCGAATTTTTTCGAAGCGTTTTGGTAAAAAAAAAGTTAAAAAATAAAAAATTCAAAATAAATACTATTATTGAATGTGTAATAATAATTGAAATAGATATGCATAATAAATCATAATGTATTAGAAAATATCTTATGTGACACGATTGAGCACTTCTCGAGCAATCTAACAAAATAGAAAGTCAAATTGCTCAAACACACTTAATTATTTAATATTCAATATAATAATTAAAGTAGCAACTAACAAACAATAAAATACGTATATAGGATTAACATTGTCAAGATTCAAAAAAAAAAACCAATGATACAAATACATGAGAATGGTAAAATACAAAGAAAAAATCATAGAAAAAACTAGTAGAATAAGCAAGATCATGATCCATACCTTTAAATTTGAAACAAATCTGGATCTCTCACTTGTAGTTGGTAGACAATCCACAAAGAAGAAGAATACAACTTCAGAATCAAAATCGGAAAAGAAATTAGCACTAGATCTTGATTTTGGGCTTTTGGAGACAAAGGGGTTTCAAAACATAAAGAGATCTAAAAGGATTTAGGAGGTTTCAATGGATGAAAAAGGGCCTATGGGGGCGATTTAAATATCAAACCCTTAGTGCCCCTCCCACACCAAACATTGGTTTTAACCCCTCCCCCCCCTATGTTTCACGCCTGGAGCAAGCGGCTTACGTCTCGAATGCCTTGAGGTGCGCCTCGGACAAAGGCGTACACCTCTTGCTGTAGAGGTGTAGGCTTTTTATATGTGGTTGTTGAGGCGTGTACCTAGAGGCAGTACAGGACCGCCTCGCTTCAAGGCGGGCCTCGAGGCGTAATCCTCGAATACCTTTTTAAACATTGGTCCTTCCAGTGCATATGTTGCACTATGCGGGCTGAGCAGTGTAGGTACGCTAACATCATATGTTGCTGTGCTCCGTGAAAGGGGTTGCAGCACTTCCAGTGCATATGTTTTTGGTCTGGGTCACAGAGACTAGGTCGCACAAATGGTTATCACTTGATTTAAAGACCGTTCATTTTAACCGTTAATTTGAATAGCATATTTGATGTCCCTAGAGGTTATAGAATTTGATGATTTTTGGTGAGGATGGTCAACTTGCCATAAATAGCATCCCCACCAAGTTTCATCAATTCTGAAATCTCTAGGGTAGGTAAAAGGTGGTGTGTAATTGCATAAGTAAGAGTATCCCTTACATATATATATATATATATATATATATATATATATATATATATATATATATATATATATATATATATATATATATATATATATATATATATATATTCCTTTTTAAAAGGGTTCAAGCACACTTTGAGTGTGAGAACCATTATGATAATGAGGTGGATGTGTGGAAAAACTAAGAAGGATAAAGTGAGGACCGAGTATGGTAGAGTAAGCTATAAGGTACATCAATTTAGAAGGAATTGTGGAGAACTAATTCTAATAGTATTGGCATATGGAGTCCATAGGGCCAAAGAGAGGAGCTTGGAATTTTGTGGAAGGATGGGTAAACCTAAATAACATGGTTGGAAGCTCTCGAAAAAATATATGATAATGTTCGCAGTTGTTTGAGGTAGCATTAATCTGAATGTCTGGCTAGAAGGATGCATAAGTCCGACTCCAAATAGTTGGGACAGCGCTTGATTGTTATGGTTGTTTAGTAAAGGTTGCAAAGCCCCTCCACCTATGTGCTTTCAGCGGTGCTGACATCGAGGAGAGTATCCAGATCATATCATTCCTGCAATGTGTTACCTTAGATGCATAGTTGAGATATGTGACTCATTTTGTGTCATATTTACCTTCGATCCAACAGCTTCATAGTTGTCAAGGCGCGCGCTTAGGCGCCGCCTAGGCAACTAGCGCCCAAAGGAGGCTAAAGCGCAGTGCGCCTAACCAGAATACACAAAGTGGCAGCCTAGGCGCACACAACTAGGCGCCCGCCTAACTCTCGTGCATGTGTGTTTATGGGTTTTTGTTTTTCTTAAGTATGAGCATGACCATTTAAAGTAACTAATAAAAGATTATAGTGGCCTTAGTGAACATAAGATAGAAAGAAAAAAAAAGAATACAATATTATGGTGGTTTTCTTAAGGTAAATAGTAATAATTCTTCAAGAATTTAACATTTGTTTATTTTTTTGCCTACTTGCTTGTAGTGCGTAACTGCTTATCCATATGCATGAGATATAGATTGGATTCTTTAGAAACTGTTCCATATTTATCATTATGAACAATTCTATGATCAGTTATTACAAATTATTCTTTCTTGTAACATCTGATATGATTGAATCTTCTATTGTAAACCTGTAATCAAGTACACATAATGTTTTTTTTGCTTCCTACATTAGATGATGAGTGGCAATAGTCTCATTGACTCATGTAATTATCATATATATATATATATATATATATATATATATATATATATATATATATATATATATATATATATATATATATATATATATATATATATATATATATATATATATATATATATATATTACTATATTTACATATAAAAAAAGGCATAAGGCTATGCCTAGGCGCATCTAGGCTCCCTCTGGGCGGCTAGCCTAGCCTCGCCTTGACAACTATGAGCAGCTTAGAAGAGAACAGTTACGTTTAGGCATAATGCTAGACCTTAAGACATACCACTTGCATAGAGCTGAGACTGTCTTATCTCTTGTTGTTTAAAACTGTGCAAACAGATCTTTTGGGCATCAGTAAGCGAAATTTGTAGATAAGGTTGAGCTGAACAGTAATGCTGTAACAGATTTATCAGTTCATGATGCACAGGTTCTTTGTCCTTGGTACTTTCTTTGACACAACTTAATATAAGGTGTACCTTCTCTCTCTGAGGAGTTCAAAGTGACATCATATTTATAAGAACATAACAAATTTAATGAAAAAATTGCACATGCTGTTATTAGCCTTGTTCTTCTTAATCTGTGAGAATTAGATGGGAAATTTATACTATCCCATGAATAGATGAAAAATCGATAATCTTCAGTGGCTATATTGTATGTGCTATACCTTGCCATATGCAAAACTTGCCATGAAAAGGGGCTCTTCGCTTACAAAATATTTTGTTAGCAGTGGTAGACCCATGTTGTTTATGACTTTATTCTTCGTCTTCTAAATCTGAATCTTTCCTGTTGCTTCAGGGTACTCTTACTGCAATAAGGGACTGGTTTAGAGACTACAAGATTCCAGATGGAAAGCCTGCCAATAAATTTGGTCTTGGCAACAAGGCAGCAGACAAGGTAAATCTAGCATGGTTTTGTTGTTTTTGCATTTTTATGTTTCAACGCTTCCAGTCAGCTGATTTCATGTTCCACGTAGTACCTTTGCACCATCAAGATCTTTTGTTATTTTTATAACTATACTGCTTCTAAATTGTTCAATACTAGTTTCTGTGCTTCTTGTCTGCTTTCTGGGCTAATAGTTCTATTTCCTTCACTTTTCGCTCATTTTGATCATTTTCTTCTGAACAAAATGCTATTTGTAAACACAAAGTATTGCCGATCTTTGATTGGAGACAATTAGTACATATTCGTACAGACATAAGAATTAAATACAGAAATAGTGCATATACACATATACACATACATATGTACATTCATGATATACCACTGCACTACATCTTTCTTGCACCATTCTCCGTAAAACACAGGATGACTCCACCATGGCATGTAGACGACGAGCCAATTAAAAGCCAACAAAACAACAAATGCTCTGGTGGGAAGGAGAGATGCGAAAAAGATGTAACCGACAGTATTGTTGTTGTCGTATAAAGCCAAAGGTGACCTCCAAAATGCAATGACTATTGAAGAAGCTGACTGTCGAAGTGCAATGCCACAAGGAGGAAGATCTGCTACCAGCTAAGATGGCACTGAAATAAAGAATACATTTGTTCATAGTGGTGACTAAGTAAGCTGCAACGACATGTACCATCTTACAAGACCCACCACATGCCAACGTCTGAGAAGTTGTTGAAGATGCATCTGATGAAGGAAAGGAGCCTTCCTTAAGAAAGCATAGCAGTAAAAGGCAAAAGTGTTTTAAGCATCGTTTTCGTTGTCGATATCGCCAACTTACTCGGGGGAAAATCGGAGATATATCACTATTTATCTTCAAATATCGCTAAAAATTAAGAAAAGAACAAACTAACATTTTTCATTTGATATATATATATATATATATATATATATATATATATATATATATATATATATATATATATATATATATATATATATATATATATATATCGAGAGAGAGAGAGAGAGGGATGTTATGGTGCGGTGTGCGATGCGCGTGGTGTCGCACCGGCAGCTGTCTGATGCACTGTTGTGTGCCTTGCACGCACGCAGCGGTGCATTGGACTACTGCGGTGCGACACCGCATGCACCGCATGCCTCATTTTATCATCTCTCTCTCTCTCTCTCTCTCTCTCTCTCTCTCTCTCTATATATATATATATATATATATATATATATATATATATATATATATATATATATATATGAGGGACAGGATGCTACCTTTCAAAGCAGAGTTTTTGCTATTTTGACAACCCACCACGGCCACGCCACGGCCACATGTGATCTCCTGCCATAATCAACATCAACAACCTCCGATCACCTCCACCAGTGATTTCCGCTGACACCACCTGTCGACGTCCACTGATAGAGGACTCCGGTGACTACATCCATTGTGAGCCATCCATTCATCATCTCACCTCATCCGGTGACCTCCGACGACATTCGTAGCCGGCGACCACCTCTGGTGACTTCTAGCACCTTCCAATTCTGAGTTTGGATGACTTTTGTCGCCGTTCATGGCTTTGATAGCCACCGGCGACCTGTCAAAGCAGAGAAGAACACTGCTTTCGAAGGTAGCATCCTCCCTCTCTCTCTCTCTCTCTCTCTCTCTCTATATATATATATATATATATATATATATCATGAAGCCGCGGTTAACAATTGACCTTGTTACATACTTACATTATAGCTTTCAACATTTTAACGACCTTCTTTAGGTGAAAAGAAATTCCTTATATCCATTTGAAAACAACTATTAGGAGAATTTCCCTTGTCTTTTGTAGTTTACAACTGAAATATAGCATGTTCTAGTTATTTAATTAGGATTGTAATGTTGAATGTCAATGATAGGGTTGATCATCCGCCTTGGAACTCTGCCTAGCTGTGCACATGGAACTATGTAAGTACCCATTGTACATTGGGTGTGTCATGTATTTTCCCTGTTGTCATATGTTTTCCTTCTAGTATTGATTTCCGGTAATTCCTATAGTTTTCTTTTTCTTTTTCTTTTTCTTTTTCTTTTTGTGAGTGAAATAATTATTAGATTATTTCACATTAAATATGTTGAAAGTTCCATCTAGAGGATGGATTGGTGTCATCAATGGCTCATCCTAGTGGTCTTTATAAAAATATTGATTTTTTCTTAAATTAGACGTTTGCTATTGTTATGTTACTAGAAAAACCCATGCTTGTTGGCACTGCTCCCACCTTTGACGCTTTCGGCACCAGCTCCTCTGACAAGTGGCGTCCCCGCTGCCTCTGCACGCGCGCGCGCGCACGAGAGAGAGAGAGAGAGAGAGAGAGAGAGAGAGAGAGAGAGAGAGAGAGAGAGGGATCAATAAGAGAACCATTGGGTGCATGCAGTATTGAAAACCCCAAAAATGAGAGAGTACCCAATAAAAGGTGTGAATCAGTTGGCAACAACAATTTACTAAAATGCTTTCACATAGGACCAGATTTTGGACACTTATAGAAGCTTTTGTGAGCAGCCCATTGATGTTTCGTTCTGACTTTTTGTAGTTATACGCAAGCTTCTGCAAATGCCTATTCAAAAAGATTGCTAGTATTGGACATAGAAGGCGCGTCGGTTGAGTTGTCCTTTTTATTTTTATTTTTTTTTGAGAAATCCCTCTTAGTGAAGTTGAGATGTCCATTGCCAGGCCATTTGCATATAGTGTTGCTCAGTTTGCCCTGGAGGGGAGTCTCAATTTTGAGGTTTCAGGTTTTTGTTTGATTGGTCATCATGGGGAGTATCCATGAGATATTCTTATAAAGGGGATTTTGTATATGACCCCTTTACAAATGTTAATATTATAAACAACCCCCTCAATTTTTAAGTTTTACTAATAACGCTTCCCGTATTCTGACATTTAATAAAATCCCCCCATCATTTCCTTTTTGCCCCTCACTTTTTAAAGCTTATTCATTTAACTTGCGGGCGAAAGGTAATTGTGGGGGGATAATATTAAATGTTAGAATATGTTAGGGGTTATTAATAAAATTTAAAAGGTTAGGGCTTTTTTGTAATATCACTATTTGTCAGGGAGTTATATACAAAAATCCCTCTTACAAATGAGTCAATTTTGTAGATACTTAGTCTTTGCCTATAGGATGACAGCTCCTCACCTTCTTCGGTATGATTTGGTGGATTTAGTGTTGCCCAATGTCAAGAAATGGATTCCATCTTCCTTTGCCTGTCAAGATGGAGTGGCTCGATGCTTGCTATGTCTACGTCTCTGTGAATGATAGCTCTCATTGAATTAACTTAGCAGAAGTTCTACTTTTTCCTTTCCCCCTTGTTACTGGTACTCCTCTCCTCTTCAAGAGTGATTTTTGCTGCAGGACCATTGCTTAAGCATTCAAGAGTCCTTAGTGGTCGAGGATATGTGACTAGCTTAATTCACATTGTGGTGAGCATAAACTCACTCTCGAATGGTTGAGGTTCCCTAGCTGTGGTCATGAATTTGTTCAGGTGTGGCAAGAGTATACGGATCCATGGGACGGCTATCATTTGAGAACATGCAGTTTGAGGGTTTGGTGAATTGGGTCCCTCCTCACTCGAATGAGACTAATTAGACATTGCTGGCCCTATAAAAGATGGTGATGATTTTCGCTAAGGACGGGCAGATCTTCCCTTTTGCCCTTTTGTCTGGACTCTTAAATCTAGAGGAATATTGGAGGGTTGCTCCCTGGTTGCATGAGCTTAAACTGCGTAACCAACAAGGTAGGCCTCCCTTCTCTTCCAACTGGTATTTTAGGGGGTGCTTGCCATCGTTTCGGACCCATCCGTTTCTATCCGCTATTCCATATTTCAAACTTAATGGATACTATATGTTCCGGTGGAATGAATGACTTGGGAACTGTTGACGAATAGTCCCACATCGGTGAGGGAGGCACCCATCACCCGCTTAATATACCCCCTGTGGACCTCCCCTTACAACCCGGGTTTTGAGATGCGAGGGTATCTAACAGGAACGATAATTTATCACTCCATCTGTTTCTATGCTAACCAGAATGCTGAACCATCAAATTACATTGGAAATAGTAATTGACGGGAATACCCTCTTCAGGATGAGGTTTAAACAGAACAACAATTCCTCATGCCAAACACCCCCTTAGGTTTCTCGGCATGTCCCTATCTTACCAAGTTGCCTTCATCAACTTTCTGGCACAAATAACAGAGATTTGACATCAGGTTGACAACTGATCAGAAGATTAGTATCAATCTCCCTTTTAGTCGATCCCATCTTGATGGGATTCGACATGGATGGTGATGATTCTGTCTCATACAACGAGCACTTGGTGCAATTGTTGAATATTGGTTAATTACCGTCCATTAAGGTCGGTGCTCCTGTTCAGCATATCATATCCTGTACCTTCTCATCTAATTTGTCCCCCATGGTGATCAGGATTATGCTCTGAAGGTCATCATCGAGACGAACGCGGCATGGGCTAAATTAGTCAAACGGTCTGTTCCTGCTGGAGAGCTATCGTTGGCATGACTGCTGCTTCTGGATTTAGCGGCCGCAAGGTTGATTTTTTTTTTTGTGTGTGTGTGTGGATAACTAGTGTTTTGGAAATATGAATATGTACATTGCATTCATCCAGTAATCTTATGAATATAAACATTTGATGAAATAATTGGAGTGACCTTGTAGCATTATTTATTAAGTATCTCTGGAATGCTTCTTATTCTTTCGGGATTTTCTTTTTCAAAATAATATTAAAAAATAAATATTTAATTGAATAGCGTTTGATCAAAGTATTTAACAGACTAGCGTTCTAACATCTGCGTGGTCTGTCAGCACCGTAAAGTGGAGGCCAAATTGGAATTTTTTTCTTCTGATGCTCGTGAAACCCGGTGGATTTTTATTTTAACCGAAAATCCTATGCCTCTTAAGCTGCAGTTCCAACACTTAGCCGATCTTGTGAAATGGGTGTTTGTTTAAACCCGGTGTCCGGAACACCGACATTAAAGCCGGCAACCCTGATGTCGGGTTTGACGAGCATTAGAAGAAGAAAAAATATTCCGGTGTGACCTCTTTACGGTGCTGACAGATCACATGGATGTCAGAATGCTAGTCTGTTTACTGCTTTTGGTCAATCGCTATTCAACTAAATATTTTTTAAAATATTATTTTTTAAAAAAATCCCTATTCTTTCTGGTCTTCCAGGCTTATGGCTCTTTAAAAAAATATGTACAACTGACTTGGTTGAATATCATTTTCGTTTTTGAAAACCATCAGCACAGAGCTAATAGGTTGCATACAATAATCCTCATAACAAATGATCCAAGCACATGCCCTAACGGCCTTCGATTATTGGAGAGGAGTCCAAACATTCTATGCCGCAGGTTGTATAATTGAATCTCGTGAGCTCTCTCTTGTCTTTATGGTGGGTTTATCTCATGCCTTTATGGCGGGTTTATCTCTTGCCTTCTATGAAGGGTTTATCTGTGCTTCTAGTAAACCTCTCGGTGCCTCCTCTTTTCCAAAGCAATGTCTGCATAGATGACACACATGCGGTTCAATAAGAAAAGTATGGGATTGAACCATTTTTTTAAAAAAAATTATTCTTTAAAAAAAAAAAACAGAGATCAAACGGTTGGAAACAAAAACACGATTATTAAAGCGAATGTGTTAAAAAGCACGGATATCCCACTTTGAACCTTGATCTTTCTTATGCTCCAAGCATTAACAGGCGATGTACAGACTGATGTCTCTCCATCGGACACGAAGAGCGAAACTTCTTCATCCATGGCCGAAAGGGTATGAAGTTTTTGCCCCATGCAATCGGTAGCCTAGTTCACACTAAGGAGGGTCCCACAAATCGTTCATCAAAGGATGGACCCATAGAATTAGTTCTACCATGGAAAAATGGGATATAGTCAGGTGTGACAATTCCCCAAACTAAGTTGTAGTTCAAAATCAGTCTTACAATCTTTTATAACTACTAGTAAGAAACCCAGGTACTGCTCGGATGAATTTGATGCACGCCACTTTGCACAAACGATATCACAGTCATTCGAAGAAGTGTGCAATCTGAAGTGAGTGTGATTCACATGTCAGGGTGTGATTCACTTGTTGGAGAGGGAGTTATAGTACATATGATTTTCCGAATTAACATCAAATGGCCATTAAATGTCATTGAATGGGTATTTATTATCTTTATAGTAGGGTTTTAATATGCTTTACAAGAGAGAGTCGTGTTCACATGTGGGAGAAAGATTTTAGCTCTTCAAAAGAGGTCATTTCTACCTCCCGCCTTTTCATTTCCCGCCATTAGATTTTTTTGGTGGGAAAAAAGGGTAGGAAAGTGAAACTCAGACCTATAAGTAGATCAGTGGGGGGGCAAAAAATCTTTCACGCTTCCAAAATTTTTGAATTTTTGAGCTCTCTGAGTGTTTGTTTGCGCTCCTTGAGCTCTTCCTCTTCGGGTCTTCGAGTTCTCTTCCTCCAGGCTCATTCGATGGCCTCTGTTGGAGCCTCCGGGTCACAGGGGACGAAAAAGGTCATGGTTACCCTGAAGGGGTCGAGGGTGGCAGAGATAGCTTGTGTCTCTGGGGTGTCGTCAGTGCCAACAGCTGGCTTGCTTGTGCCCTCTGGCAGTGCCCCCGGGGCAAGAGGAGCGGGAAGGTGCTGAAGCTGTTCCCCGAGGTGGAGGAGTCGGTGAAGAAGCCTACCCAGGTCCCCCGCCTAGCTGCAAAGGTGGTGTCAATGATGCCCGTGGAGGAGGAAACACTCCTCGCCTACGACACTGGCTAGTATAGGGTAGTGAGTCGCCGTGATGACTGGGCTACCCTGGTCGGCATGTTCAGGGAACCCGCTACGCCACCACACCCCAAGCTAGCAACCAGCCAACGCCTCGGCATTGACTCTAGGGTGATATATCTAGCCGTGGCAAGTATGGAGAAGGCATCGAAGATGATCATCTCCGTGGGCCAGCTGAACTGCGGCCTTCGGCTACCACTCTCTCCTTCTACCTCTCGCCAACTGAACACTTTCGGAATCTGTCCAAGACAGGTGGAAGGGAACGCCTGGAGTATCATCTACACATTCTTTCAGGAATTCGCATGGAGTCCGACTGCTTGTAGGGGTGTGCATCGATTCGAAACCGACCTATTTAGGCAAAACCCAAACCGATCCAACTTAGGTCAGTTTTGAGGATTTCCAATCCGATCCGAACCAATCTGAGATTGGAATCCAATCCAATTTTAGTCGGTTTGGATTGGATTGGATTGTCGGTTTAGCCAAAATAAAATCCCTAAATCAAACTGCCAAATGACAAATGAAAATCCCTAAGGGTCTGTTCTTTTGCAGGGAAAATAGGGCGGAAATAAATTAATTGGACGGAAATACGATTTCCGCCCAGATTTCTGTCGTTCTTTTAGGGGAGGAGATCTCGGAAACGAGATTTCCCCCGAAATTCTTTCCTTGCTCGGCAAGGAAAATCTTTCCGAGCTAAACGTGCAGAAACGAGGTTTCATCGCAGAAAGCTCGACGCTTGTGGCGATTTTTGGCCGATCTCCTCCACAGGTTTCGTCCCCTCCGGCCACCATTCTGACCATCTCTTCATCCCTTCGGCCACCATTCCGAACCTGCCGGATTTCTAAGGATCTAAGGTACTCTCTTCTTCTTCTTTTTTTTTTTTTTGAGACTCAAGATCTGTATTCTCTCATCAATCGGGTTTTAGGTCTTGAATTTCTATTGCAATAGGAGAATATGCATATTTCACAATCTCTTCTCTTGATTTCTTGATCAATTACTCATTTTATGATATATTACACGGAATATATGCCTCTTTCTTATCTATTGTTCAATGCAATCATCTTCCAATTTTTGCAATTTTTGTTTGTGTTGTAGCTATTTGTTTTTTGGCTGCATACAATGTCTGCTGGCCAAGCATGCTATCTGTTGAATGTAACAAAATAAAATTTTTTTACTGGCCAAGATGCAATCTCTGCTGCATTGCCTGCTATTTGTGGTGCAGCTATTTGTTTTTGGCTGCATACAACAATGTCAGCACACAATTTTTGATGATTGATGAATATACCTTGTATGTTGTGAATGTGTGTTGCTGCATCTTTACAATGATGAAAACTTCTAGGGGCATCAAATTGAAAAGCATATTTGATGCCCCTAAAAATGTTAGAATATGCTGATTTTTTGTGGGTATTTTATATAATATAGGGTGTGATTATTCTTATAAAATCTTAGCACATTCTAAGTGCCATGTCACAAAATGACTATCGAGTTGCTTTAGTCCATTCGATCAATCGCGTCTATCTAAAACTTTGTTGTTTTTGGGACCTGGGTCCATTATTCATTCAATGGATATATGTGTATTAATTTTCAAAATTATAGTAGCACTAAAAATAGGTTGGCATTTGAGAAACATTTTTGAGGACTCTCAAGGCATGCAACATATGAGAATAACAATCATGATAGAGCATCATGATTACACCCATACAATGACAATTTAGAACCCCAACTCAAATAAGGACCTCATAGTAAAGCTCATATGGAATCAAACTGTAGCTCCATATGGAATCAAACTGTACAATAAGAACCTGTTTCATTTAGCTTCTTTCAATAGACGAGATAACCGCATCCGACAAACTCAAAGGGGAATTCGTTGATATTCGATCCTTCTTACAGAGTACTCTTACTCAATTTTCTCGTACCGGATAGATACTCTTATAAAATCCTTCAAATTCTTCCAATATTTGATGGATTGTGTACTAGATCCTAGTATACAAATACAGTAACATGGGGGGAACGGAAGATGCCTAGTACATATCTTTAAGTCTTCAAGAAGAAGTCTTACCCCTTATCACCCATGGCAAAATTGCATTGGGGATTTTGTCACAATGCTTACAGTTCATGGAGCTCATGAGATCGTCCCAATCGCAAGATAACACCAATTTCAATTCATTGCTCCTCCTGCTTCCCTTTGTTTGAATCTGTAGACTTCAAAGAAACTACTAAGTTTTGAGTCTATTGATATTAACTCCTACAAACTTTCCTTTTCTGATACCCCTTCATACTCTTCATGAAACCAATGCAGAAGCTAAATATAATATTTGGAGTGTGCTTCAGGGATAATAGGGGATATGACATCATAAGAAGATGAGGAGCATTAACAATTGGGCAATGCGCAAAAAGATGCCCCAATTACATTACGATAGCTATTCTTCATTTGCATCAGAAGAATCATCAGAGTAATCAGAAATGCCCGCATTAAAGGACCACAACCAATCCCAACTTAAAATGTCAGAATGCATAATAGGTAAAGGCACCAGGATCTCCAAAATTAAAAACCCCTGCAGTCCTGCTAACTATTCATGCCATACCATGAAAGATCATTTTTCACAACAAAGACTTTACAAGTAGATTGAAATATTAGTAAATTAAAGTAAAAAGTGTATAGAAGTACAAGTTCAGAGAGAGTAGAAAAATCTATTTGCAGTATAGAAGCACGAACTTCACCATGATCATGCATAAGGTGAAATTTGTGTTCCGATTCAAAATCATCATTCTCTCTCGTCATCATTCTGTAATTCTTTTTTAAATTGTTATTTAAAAAAAAAGTTATGGGACCAATATGAAATGTGGTGTATAGTTCAGGGGAGGTTTTTGTGATTTGGCCCTTGATTTAATTGCTATAGAGATCTTGAATTGCAAACGTTATACTTGATAACTTCTTAAATATATAAATTGATTCTTTGTTTGTACCTTTAATTCAACGTAGATATTTATATTAAACGCGTTCTATTAATTATTGTATGCTAACCATTGTTATATAAATTTAATAACGTAGATGGAGATGGAACAACAGGCTGCAGTACAAGTCATTGTCGGTGGTTGTACCATATGATTAGTAGTGCTTAAATTTGTATTACATCGTAAATAACAGCAATACATACCAAGAGAACCACAGCAAGATAGATACGAACGAAGAAAAAAATATCTCAATCTTTTGTTGCGTGAGAAAAATAAAGATACACATAATCTTTTACGAGTCAATCAGCCTACATTTGAGTTATTAGTCAAAGCTTTGAAGTCAAAGGGATTACGATCTACAAAAAATATGGAAGTGGATGAACAAGTTGCTATGTTCTTAAATATACTCGGACATGACGATAGGTTGAGATCGGTAGCATTCCACTTTAGTCGTTCATTGTCTACAGTTCATTGTCATTTTCTGAATGTTCTGAACGTTGTGATGAAACTTTATATGAACGTCGTCAAGCAACCCGGCCCTGATACGCCAGCGACCAGTCGGATTACCCCCAAGCCCTGGCACCATTTCTTTTGGGTAACTTGTCTTTTCTACCCAAATTTATATATACTACTAAATCTTAGATTTTGATTGCTAATTATATTATATGCATAAATTAATGTATGATGCAATTGGTGCAATTGATGGTACATATATTCCTGCAAAGGTCAAACTTGAGGATCAACCTCGATATAGAACAAGGAAACATAGGATTTGCCAAAACGTAATGGGGGCTGTAGGTTTCGATATGAAATTTACATATGTCTTGGCCGGTTGGGAGGGTTCAGCCAGCGATGCTAAGGTACTATCATCTGCTGTAAGAGATGTGCCCACTAAGCTGGTTATACCTTCAGGTAATAACTGATATACTGCATATGGTTTTAATATATGCTTATAGGTGCCTACTAAGAAACTATTAGAAAATAACATTAATTCTTTCTATTAATATTGTTTCAATCTAAATATACAGGAAAATATTATCTAGTTAATGCTGGCTATGGTCATTATCCTGGATTTTTAGCACCATACCGACAAATACGGTATCATAGATCAGAGCGTCGTCGTGGCTACAATCCCGCAACAGCACAGGAGTTGTATAACTATAGGCACTCGTCAATGCGTAATATTGTTGAACGTGCCTTTGGTATGTTGAAGAAAAGATGGGCTATACTGAGGACAGAACCTTTTTTCGATATTGATGTACAATGGAGGATTGTACTAGCTTGTTGTGCACTGTATAACTTTATCTTAACTGTAGATCCCACTGATTTATTGGAAGAGGAGCCCGACATTATTATAGATGATAACTCTCCTCCTGGGGGTGGGGGCACGTTGGAGGATATTACATTACTTGAAAAAAATACTGCATGGGACAATAAGAGGGACCATATTGCTGCCGATATGTGGTTGGAATACGGTCATGGACATTGATTATAATTCAATAATTGAGTAATGGACCATATTACTGCTCATATTTCTATCGATATTTTGCTTTTATGGATGTCAACATTGTGCTCTTCTTTAAGCTTTAAATATTCAATAATTGTATTTTTCTTCATATGCATATGATATTTGTGCTTTTATTCTAATAAAGTAATCATTTTAGGATGAGCCTGCCTAAAGAAAAGAAAAATTATATTGTCTGGACCCCTGAGATGGACCGTATATGCATGGATGCATTTATAGTGGAGTATGAAAAGGGAGGGAAGGCTGACAATGGTTGGAAGCCACACGCATATCAAGCTGTTGTGAAAGTCATGGGAGAAAAAACAGGTATTCAAATGACAAAGGAAAATTTAAAGAACAGGACAAAACCATGGAGAGCTTGGTACAATACTATAATTACTTTGACCAATCAAAGTGGGTTCGGATGGAATGATGCGAAAAAGATGATAGAGGCTGATGACATCACATGGACTGAATATTTGAAGGTAAATATTTTTTATTTTAAAATTCTAAATATTTTACTTTTTAATGGGACTATTTTTTTTTTTTTTGTAGAGTCACCCCACTGCCGCACAATTTAGGCATAAGGCAATAATCGATTTTGATAAAATCTCACAAATTGTTGGGAATGATCAGGCAACCGGTTCTCGTGCCATAACAAGACATTATGCCATTTTGATTGATGAAGAGCATCAAAGCCCACAACGCAACCCAGTAGATGATGATACTCAGTTTGGTTATGGTATTCATAACATTGCTGATGATGATCTTGAGCCATTCCCTTCCTCTGCAGCTTCGCCTTCGCCTTCGCCTTCGCCTGCACCTGCACCTACACCGGCACCGGCACGTGCACCTGGATCATCGTTTACTACTGCTTCAGCCTCTACTAAGTGAAAGAGAAAGAGTAAAAATAAAAATAATGAAAATATTATGTTGGACCAGAGGATTCAACTAATGACTCAGGCTATTGACAACTTATGCCCAGTCCCTAACATCAATCGTATCTGGGAGGAGATCTTGAAAGTGGAAGGCCTAACTGAAGATGAAGTAATAGAGTGTGTGGAGTTTCTCAGTAGTGATAAAGCGAAGGCCACATTTTTTTATACTTTACATATTCACAAGCGGAGGCAATGGCTAGATCGAAAAATTCTTAATTTGTAATAAGTAACATAAATCGGTCATAAACATTTGACTGTTTTGTGTTAGGTCGAAGTATTTGGTTTATGTTTCTATTTTGCTTTTAGAAATAAATTGTCAGCTACCCCAGACTTGATGATCAGAGAGTTGATAACTTGTTTCCTTTTCTTTGCTATGAATCAAGAATTGTGTAATTATACTGATTTTTTTCGTAGATGAAGCTAATGTTATATGCCTTGTATCTCTGTCTGAGCCAAGCTTTTGTCAGGTAGCTTGTGGGCATGGCATTACAATTGCTCTGACAACCATTGGACTTGTTTATGCAATGGGGAGTACCCATTATGGACAGCTTGGGAATCCCATGGCTGATGGAAAGCTTCCTACTATTGAAGTAATTATTTGTGATAGTTTTGTTCAAGAGATAGCATGTGGTTCTTATCATGCTGCAGTTTTGACTTCCAGAGATGAAGTCTACGCATGGGGCAAGGGTGCAAATGGTCGTTTAATCCAGTGCTTTATAATTCTGCTGGAGTTAAAAAGAGGGCACATGCATTCCCAAGTGTTGTATGCTTCAGTTTGACCTTCAGTTTTCATCTTTAGTTCCCCCTCCCCCTTTAGTATGTTTCAATGCTCTATGCTTATTTATAGGTAGCCAGTTAATGAGGATCTCTCCAAGATTATGATGATGATATCTTGATGTTACACTTAAAAAGTTCAAAAATGTCTCTTGCTATGATTTGCAATGATTTTTTTTAATATGAATTGCCACTGATCACTTTACCTTAGTTCGTCCCCAATTTGTTAGTTGATTTCTAGATGCTGGATCGGTATTATGCCTAATGATTGTGTTGAGAAGTAAATGATGGGGCAATGTATTTATCTCATTTATAGTGTGACATGGTGTATAGCTTGTGAATGCATTGAGTATCTGATTCCAATTATTTTATGAACTTCCTCTTCTGGTATGCTCTTGATATAGGTTCGGATATGGAACATGAAATCAGTGGGAAGGGACTTCCTCTTATTTCTGTGTTTCTTGGAACTGAAGGGGGGGCACCATTTATGATTAGTAGCACATTATGTTGTGAAATATATGTTCTGATTGTTTCAGGTTCCTCTTATGCAATTCAAGACTCCCGGTCGTACACAAATACCATCACCGTTGCGGAGGGTGACAAACGGGCCCAGCCAAACACCTAATCGCACGGGGCAGCCTGGTGGTGATCTCGATCGATGCCAAGAGAGTGGTGCAATTTCCTACCTGATGGCTTGGATAGCAATCGATGCCAAGAGAGTGGTGTAACTCATCATACCAGTATTTTCCTCTGTTTTTTGTGACGTATACACTCCTGAAGATATAGAAAAGACGGTAAAAAAAGAAATGGCTGCATTCTTTTTCTCACCCAAACTCAGTTCAATCCTGTATTACACGATGTGTATCATGTTTGTCCTTGGTGCTAATTGGTAAATTATTATCTTATTATGTTATAGCGTGAAGGGTTCTGTCTGTTCGGCAACTTGGTTGGTAGGGAGTGTATGTTCAGGGATATCATTGAGTATATAATGGCTACATTGCTTGCTTTGTGATCACTGCTGTAGTTATGTGCTTTTAGATGGTCTGAAAAGTGCAAGCTGCTATGACAAAACTTTTGTTTGCTGCCTTTTTGAAGATTAATCCACCACCGTCCATCATGAGCATTGCTAATCATTAGTCCTGCATGGGGAGGCCTGTGGTTATCAGGCTGAACTGTTTGATTTCTTCCCTTCGTTTCTCTGCTATAAAGAACAGTGGAAATCTAATTAGATTTCCACTGTGGTTGATTTCTTTCCTTTATTTTCCTGCAAAAGAACAACGGAAATTTAGTGCTATGGAAAGAATTTCTGCAGAAATGAATTTCTGCAGAAATTGTTTTCTTTATTTTATTTCCTAGGAAACTAAAAGAACAGACCCTAAATTAAAACCCGTCAAAATCCCCAATTTGAACGTATATTACACATAAGGTCAAAAAACCGCAAATTTGAAGGAGAATTTAGCAAATCAAAATCCTCACAAGCACTCCCTAAATTAAAACCTGTAAAAATCCCCAATTTTTAACGCCATTCAAAAAATATCACACAGGATCTCTCAGTGAAAAAAAAAATTCATATCAGTAGAGAGAGAGAGAGAGAGAGAGAGAGAGAGAGAGAGAGAGAGAGATGCATAAGCCTACCTTGTCGCATTGGAGAGTGGCGGGTCTGGCGGCGTCGCATGCCCACATGCCACACCACAGTTCCTGCTGCAGCTAGTGTTTTCCATGAGAGTCGCGAGGACGGTGAGAAACCCGTGTGATTTTTTTTTAAGGGGCCTCTGGACTCACGACTCACAAGAGAACCAGTGAACCACCCTTTTGCCGCGCGGTGCACGCTGCGAGTGCGACTGTGCGAGCCTGCAAAAAATCATTTTAGAACTACCACTGGACCACTGGTATACCGGTCCATCAACTCCATCCTACAGTTCCTACTAGCTTACAGTGTTAGGTCGGTTCGGTTCGGTTTTAATATGTTAATGTACAAATCCGACAAGTGATCCAATTATATTAATTTTAAAATAACTTAATCCAATTCGATCCATTAAGTATATCGAAACCGATCAAAATCGGTCGGTTTGGTTTGGTCGATTTGGTTTGGATCCTACACACCCCTAACTGCCAGGAGGAGCCGCGACGGTGCAACTCTAGGCTGAAGAAAGGTGACTGGGCCCACATTGAGTTGGGATATTTATTTTACAACTACAAGTGAGAGCTGAGGACCAGCCACAGTGGTTTCTGGCATCTCCAGGGAGTGTCTTCCTTACGCCTAATCGAAGACACCGTAGAGTCAGACAAGTCCTTTACTAACTGACCTCTGTCTGTCACAGGGGCCTGGTTGCCTATCAGTGTCCCTAAAGTTGTGAAGTTCGTAGTGCCCAACGAGGTCTTGCGCTATATGGTCAGAGGTGATCGGGCTTGGACGTCAGAGAGGGCGGCCACCATTGACAATATATTCCTTGAGCTGACCTGCAGGACACGCTCGTGGAAACAGTTCAGGTTCTACCGGTCCGATTCAGAGGGGAGAACCTTCTCCACTGCCTGCCTCTCCGGTACACAAATAATGATACCGTGTACTCAAACTATGAGGACAACAAGTGGGCGAAGAAGCTGGTGAGCAATCACTAGACTTGGGCAGTGATGGAGCACCCTCGGAAGACCTACACAGAACAGAAGTTCGCCTCCAAGAAGGCCAGGGTTTCCCCAACCATGGAGAGGGTCATCATCGGGTCCAGTGGGACCCCGAAGCAAGCCCCGAAGGCGAAGAAGCCGAAGTCTCCACCTCTCCTGATCCAAGAGGAAATCAAGAAGTTGAGCACCCACGTAGGCAGCTCAAGCAAAGAAGGATCAAAGAAGGAGGAGGAAGAAGGAGGCGCCGGGGCAGGCGTCGATGTAGATCCTCGACCCCGCCGAATGGAGGAGGCGTTAGCGGCTGAGTCCCAAGAGGCTAGGGGGCAAGCCGGTGGAGATGGCCTACGAATTTAGGCGAGCGCCTTCCCGTAGAAAGGGCTTCAAAGTGGTGGAGGAAGGGGAGTCCTCAGAAGAGTCTCTTTCTCTGCTTCGATGACCCTATCTTCGAAGTCGGCGGAGGAGTTGGCATCATCCCATCGGAGGCCGTCGGGGAAGAACCGTCATGATCGAGCTGGTCGGCCTCGCGATGTAGATGGTTGCCACGTTGGCGGCACTGATGGAAGGGAGGGCAAGGAGGAGAAGGCGATGGAGTCATCTTCTTCAACTCACTCCTCTCCTAGGCCGGAGCAATCTGTCGTGGGCGAGGCAGGAATTGGTAAATGAGGAACCTTGCTTTGGTCTCTTCCAATTTGTTGCCATGTAACTGAATGATTTGCCTTGAATATGCAGTTGCTCCTGGAGCTAGAACTCTGAGGGGGGAGGAGCAGAAAGCGCCACTTGCCGTGACTAAGGGACCGAGTGCCCCTTCTTCTAAGCTTTTGAGGAGGAAGGGAAGGAAGTAGGTCACTTGTCCTCAGTTGACGAAGTCGCAGGCGAAGGTGAAAGCCACACAAGAGGAGTTGGTTGCCCAACTCGACCCCAAATTCTATATGGTAGTCTTGTGTCGCTTTTATCAGAGCCTATGATGTCGATCCTGTGGACGTAGCCTAGGACCAAGCGGACGTGGTGAGCATATTCTCAATTTGAAATAGTTTGTTTGACTTGAAGTTTTCTGACTTATGTTTTGTTGTTGCAGTTATTTGGCTTGATCCGTATTGCGCAGAAGAGTGCCCGCCTGAAGCAACAGGCTGAGACCGAGGCTGTCGAGAAGCTCCTGTCCAAAAGGATGGCGGACTATCAGTGTCTCGGGACAAAAGTCTTAGCTGCTGAGCAGGAGGCTACAAAACGCTCGAGTACGTCCTTGCGGACTCTATCTGAGGGCGACTGTATGCCCGTTGCCTGGAACTGGAGGAGGCTCGAGCTTTTTCTATCGAGGACCTGAAGGCACGTTTGAGTGCCGAGGCTACCTCCTGTGTTGCAGTGGAGAAGAGAGTGAAGCAACTAGAGGTTGACAACGCCAGCCTGATGAAGACGGTGAGTGAAGTCGTGGTCTTTGCAAAGAAGTGCTCAGGAGCTCAATCGTCGAAGGAGTCCGGCGTTGACAAGCCTTGAGTTGTTTGTATCTTATTTTCCATTTTTGGAGTTTGTAGTCGAGTCTTGTATCTATCCTTTGTCTTGGTAATAAAGATTCTTTCTTTATGCCCAGTTGACTTGTTTGAAATGTCTTCTCTTTGAATGTCTGTTGAATGCTTTGGTTGAACATTGTTCGAAATGTCTTTGAATGTTTTCGAGTGCCAAGGACTGGACCTTGGACTTGATGAATATATTGAAGTATTGAACGCTTCAGACTTTGTCTTCAAGTGGACCTTGGACTTGCTGAACGTGCCGAAGTGTTGAATGCTTCCGACTTTGCCAACTTTTATCCTCTTTCGACATCTTCGAGTGCTAAGGGCAGAGTCTTGGACTTGTTGATCGATGGATGTTAGAATTTGGTGAACTTAGCATTGCGCCTTAGTATTGGTTAACTTAGGCAAAGAGTCGTTTTAGTCGAACCTAGCATCGGGAAACATAACTTCGTACTATTACCGATTAGTCGGTCATATTGCATCCCGAACCGAACTAACCGTGGTGAGGCACGAGAGCATGAGTTCTTACATAACTCGAGAGCATATGTGATGCCAATGATTCAGAGTACTTGACATAGTGCCTTAGTTGGAGTTGACCTAGGTGAAGCACCGTTTCAGTCAGATCAATATCGGGATACGTAGTATTGTACCGTTGCAGGTTAGTCGACCGTGTTGTAACCTGAACCAAACTAACTGTGGCATTGAATATAATTTGAGAAAGTTTCCTCTGCAGTAGTCTAGCTCGAATTGGGTCTTCAGGCAATCTACTATGCCTGAAGAAGTCAAAGATTGGCTGTCTCCAATCTGATTGATCGTCGACCAAGATGAAAGTGAGGATTGGCTGTCTCCAACCCTTGCTTCATTGCACCGTGGCAACGATGTCGTGTTGCTCGAGGCTGGCCTTGGGCAGCTTCTGATATTCGATATAGATTTGACGTTGATTGACTGGATCTCCCAGTACTGAGGTAGCATTAGCGAGGGCATCATCTTTGTGATTCTCTGCTCTGGGTATTTGAATGAACTTGATGTTAGTGAACTGTTGCTTGAGGTGTTGCATAAGGGCCAGTTAGTGTTACATCGTCTCTCCCTGTGCCACATAATCCCCGTTGATCTGCCTGATCACCAGCTGGGAATCACTGTAGATGATCCCACCCGCCCCCTCTCCTCTCTCTCTCTCTCTCTCTCTATTGTCAGCCCCCCCTCCCCCCCCCCCCCCCCCCCACTCTCTCTCCCCCTCTCTCTTTTTTGCTATGCGATAGATTTGCTGCACTTGCTTATGTCCCTGTGGTGCGCCACGTCGGCCATTAAATTTTCTAAGACCAATCGTGGTGTGCCACATCGGCCATTAAATTTTCTAAGGCCAATCATGGTGCGCCATTCATTTAAAATCGTAAAAAAATTGCCCCCAAAGAATCGTTGCAATGTCGATGCCACGAAGGCGGCCGGGTGCATGTTGCCGTCGAAAGCGGCCGTTCAAGTGTCGACAGGCACGAGCATTTCTAGTTCAATACATGAATAATATTGGTCATCCGCTCCTATGAGGATAAATTTCTTGACCCACCTAACAAGTGAGTCAACATGATCCTCAAATATGCACCACTCGATGCATTTTTGGTGGGCATTAAAACACGTGCATCGATCATAGCACTATTGTGTATCATAGGGTCATGTTGACCCACCAGATAAGTTGTGTAATTGAATTCTGTGGATTTTCCTCCTGTTTTCGTGGGAAGATTATCTCTCGTCTTAATGGTGGGTGTATCCGTGCTCCTACGTGGCAATATTACTGGCCAATTAAGATTCAAACCTTGGTCTATTTTGTGCTCTAAGCACTTGAATAGTTGTATTGATTGTATACTGATCATGAGGTCCCTCCCAAAAGAAACCGATTGTACATGTTTCACTCAATTCTGTTTATTCTCCACGCATCTATTTAGTTTTTCGATAAACTTCATAAACTATTCATGAGTCAATCATAAGTTACTCGTGAAAAGACAATCAATTCATTTATAACTACAATTGTATCCTAGCGGTTAGCCTACTGTTTCCCTATGGAGTGTTCGTACGATCGATCCCAAGTTTGTCTAACTCCGTGTGGTGTATAAATAATGTAGTTCTCCTATGGGAAAAAAAAGGCTTGGTCTTTAGCGAGGAAAAACTCTTTCCCGCTCCTGTGGTTGTAGGCTTAGAGTCGTGATCTCTCCGGTGCCTCTAACCGAACAAGTATGTCCTCTTAAATTTTGTTTTATTTCAATTCATCTATAATACATAGGAAAGATGGGGGATAGTTTAGGGAGGTAAGTGATGGTTCAGATTTATCTTGGGGGGGAAAGTGACATCCATGATCTAATTTCTGGGTTAGGGTGAGTGCAAACACATCTAGAAAGGCGAAGAAATAATTGATCCTGAGAAAGTTATTTTTTTAATAAGTTTTTTTTTTTTTTGAATAGAGGTGTTTTAAGTGGGGCTAAAGTGTAGAAAAAAAGAGGGGGGGGGGGGGGGGGGGGGGGGGGGGCGGTGGGGGAGGAGGGCACACACACACAGTCCAATAGTCTCCTCTCTCTCTCTCTCTCTCTCTCTCTCCAATCGGGCCCACTCGCCCCCTCTCCTTATTCTCTCTTCCTCTCTTTTTGAAAGATTTGTTGCACTTTCTTACGACCAATCATGGTGTGCCACGTCTTCCATTGAATTTTTCCAAGGCCAATTATGGTGCGTCACGTCGTTCAATAAAAATCGTATAAAATTTTTTGCTGAAGAAGGCCTTTGCAGTGCCGATGCTATTGAAGATAGCTGGGTGTGTGTTGCCGTCGAAGGCGGCCGATAGGCTCATGCATTTCTATATAACAAGGGACGTCGATGGTTTGTGCTGATTAGACAAAACGGAACAAAAAAATTGAATAGGACAAGCTGACTGGACAAAAATGAACCGAATAGATCTAACCATTCGTTCAAAAATCAACGCATGATCTTTCCTTGGTTTCAAATCCCAACCCATTTAAACTGTACTAAACCCCTAAAATCCCAGCCCATTTAAATTGCATAAACCTGACCGTTCATCCCGTAATCGTTGTTCGCATCAACGACTATAAACCCGCCTGTTGGTTTTGTGCTGACTAGACAAAACGGAATTAAAAAACTGACTATGACAAGCCGACTGGACAAAAATGAACTGAATAGATCTAACCATTTGTTCAAAAATCAACGCACGATCTCTCCTTGGTTTCAAATCCCAACCCATTTAAACTGCACCAAACCCCTAAAATCCTAGCCCATTTAAATTGCACTAAACCTGACCGTTCATCCCGTGATCATTGTTCGCATCAACGACTATAAAAATCCGCCTGCTGAAATTTTAGCCGCCCCAAACCATCGGGTCGATCTCGAGGTATTCGTTCAAACAGAAACAATTGTGATTGATCAATTATAGGGGGAGGGGGAGTTTGGTTGTTTTGCTGCTGAATGCGGTCCGCTGCAGTGCCGACATGTTTTGCCCCTGAAAGCGGTCCGCTGCAGTGTCGACAGGCACGGGCATATACTAGTCTAATTCATAAGTAACATTAGCCATCCTTCGCTCGGGCAATAAATTTTTTGACCCACCTGACAAGTAGTGGGTCACCAGGACCCTCAAATTATGCACCGCTCGATGCATTTTTTGGCGGCATTAAAGCACGTGCATCATCACACGGTTTTCTGCGCATCGCGATGGGCCGACATCGCGTGACGCGTCTTGGAGTAGTTCATCCCCACCTAGGAAAAATTTTCAGCACATCCTGCGTACCTTACAACCTTTGCTCAGAGTCTATCAGTACGCTCTAATTGCTGGGGGCCACTACCCGTATGTGCTGGGGCCTCCAACTCCATGTCTCTTGAATAGCAGTGGGCCCCGCGGTTGTTGCGTACGCAGGATGTGTTGAAAACCCCCCCACTTCCCCACCGGACGACCGGAGGATATTATTCCTCTCTCTTGAGATCTCAGCCGTTGAAGTCGAGCTCGAAAAATCTCCCGGCACGTGGGTCGCGTGTGCCCAGCGATAGTCGTCGATTAACATATCGAAAGGGTAACGGGGTGCGGCGAGGGGCCGCCCCGGCCTGTGTTGGCGTAATCGAGCGGTGCTCTGTTTCTAGGGTTTCGCTTCTCTCGCCCTTCATCCTGCTTTCCAGGGTTTTTGATTGGAAGGCATCGGTGGGATGCTAGGGCTTCGATCTAGGTATTCTTTTCTCTCCCCAAAAACTAAAATCCCTTCCCCCCTTATTGCTCTTTGATAATCATGAAAAATATAATTTTTTTATTGCTCGATCTGTTACATAGATTTGACAGCAGATATCAATGAAGAAACAATCTAAAATTCTCTTTTTTTCACCGCCTTTTCCGAATAATCACGGATAAAACGTTTTCTGGGCACAAATTCGTGATCTTTGATCGCAATCCATGCTTGGGGAATTCCTACGGGGTAATGCCTTCACTTCGTATCTTCTCGACAAGAATTTTTTTGATCATGGTAAAGATTTGCAGACCAAAGACCAAATAGGGTTTAATGCGGCTTCCCGTACCTGTGCAAAGTGAGATACTTTAGTTTTTGTTCTATGTTTCCGTTTGTTTCAGGGCTCAAGTACATAAGATCTTATGGTCTAACCTTGTGTTGGTGATCGCATGTAGCATTACAAATCTCCACCCTTCGCCTTCTTGGATATAATATGGTTACCCCAAATGAGTTGTTCCATTGAAGTGAGAAAAATGGTAATTGGGGATTTAGGGTCTCATGCTTAATAGTGGGAACAACAACTTATGTGTCATCGTCTAACCAAACAATCAGATTCGAACTAATTCGAATCGGAGCCGTGACTGTTGAAAAGTACGTCTGAGCTAAACTTTAAACCGTATTTTACTAAAAGAATTGGCAAAGGTTTGATCCTCGCAAGCTATACAAAGGTGTGAACATCTTAAACTCTAATTTATTAGTGATGAGGTGGGCCCACACAATAATGGACAAACTTAAATACCCCAATGAAATACTCACTATTGATAGTTCAAGACTCCAAGTGCCTTTGGCACATAAAGGGGCCCATATATATATGACATGAAGTGCTAAATACTTCTTCCTATTCTACCAACTATCAACTTGATTGTAGCCTGTAGGTTATACAAATGATCCATTGCAGGAGAGATGCTAGTGCCTAGGGACGAAACTATGTATGGGCCAAGGGGGGCCATGGCGCCCCCTCAATTATTATTATTATTAAATTTTATATAATAAAAGTTTTGAATCTTAGTACATAATTTTTTTTTGTTCATGCTTTGGGCCCCACAAATGAAATTATTATGCTTTGGCCCCTCCCAATAGAAAATTCTAGTTTCTTCCTTGCCAGTGCCCAACCATTTTAGAAGTCATTATTAGAGGATTCTTTCTTTATCTTATGTAGGAATATTTATTTTATGGTACAAATTTAGTGTAATATCATCTCCACTCATTGACCCACCATTTTCATTACTTGTGTACTATTTTTCATCCCTTTATTTATCTTAGATTTCTAGCCTCTTCTTCCCATGACCTCCTCCTTTAGTAGAATTAATCAGTCTGTCGTTTGATATTTGGAAACCCTCGGAATCATCAATCTGTCGGGTACGAAGAAGTAAGGCGTGGAACTAAGAGGCCATGTTGTAGCAGTAGCAAAGCCCCCAGGAAAAAAAAAGACAAATTCGACCGTCTCCATGTTGAATTCACCACCGTATATTCGAAGTTTCGAGAATTGCACTTGTGCACGAAGTTAGTGTGAATTTATTTACGATTATGACCCCATCGGCCACTTGTAGAAGGTGGACAATTTGCTCACCTCCAACTCAGAATCCCAACTCTTTCGCATGCCACCTCCGATGCCTACGTGGCTGTTGTCGTAACGGTGGCTCCACCTCCTGGAGAATCTGAGCGAGTTAAAGGAAGACGACCCCGCAATCGGCCACCTCCACCCCTGGCAGCGGGGGTCCCCCCCTCTCTGCATCCTTCACTTCCTCCGGCCTCCTTCGGATTCGCACCAGCACCGCCTCTACCTCCTCCTAAACCACGTGCTTGAACGAGGAACTCAATAAGTAGGTCATAATCGTAAATAAATTTGCACTATCTTTGTGCGCATATACAATTCTCGAAGTTTCGGATATACAGTGGTGTACTCAACATGGAGACAATTAAATTTTTATCATTTTTTTCGCCTGGGGGCTTTGTTACTGCCATGCTGTGGCCTCTTAGTCCCATGCCTTACACTTTCGTACCTGACAAATATGATGATTGTTCACAACAATAGTATGTATGTGACATTAAATCGAAGTTAGATGAGAAATAGTGGTTTTATTATGTGTGCTAATAGCGCTTGAAGAAGTTGGGATGCCATTCTTAAAACTACAGCTATATACCTGGGTTTGGGACTAAAAAAACATGGATCCACTACTGCTTGGATTGTTACTGAACCTTGATCTTGAATTTTGTTGTAATTCTTAGCTTGTTGGGTTAAGATGTCTATTATGATCATATTGTGAATGTGCACAAGTATTCTCCAAATGCTTAGCTTCATGAATTTACTCATGTTCCACCTCCAAACCTAAATTTGACTTATCTATGTTATTTTCTATTAGTCGATGGATGTAAATGTCTGCTCAAAAGATTTGGTAATTTTGTGCTTATCTCATGAGCAATTTTGTTCTTGGTCGATGTTATAGCAAGTGACGAGAAAGAGGCAATATCAATGAAGAGATGTCTATTTCTATGTATGTCAGTAAGGTACACTAAACAAACACTTAGTTTGGTTTGTTGGTGTGGGCATATTATGCTATGAACTACACCAACAAACCAGACTAAGTGTTTGTTTAGTGTACCTTATTGACGTATGCAGAGATAAACATATCTTCACTGATATTGCCTCTTTCTTGTCACTTGCTATAAGCCTATAACATCTACCAACTACCTAGAACAAAATTGCTTATGAGATAAGCACAAAATGACCAAAAGATAGAGTTTATATATATATATATATATATATATATATATATATATATATATATATATATATATATATATATATATATATATATATATATATAAAATCCCTCAAGTGCGATCCACTTGGTGCGAACCTGACGAGAAACATAGGCATTGGGAGTATTGCAACATATGCAGCGGAGCACAACAACATTTGGATGTTAGCGTGCATGCATCGCCCAGCCGCCTAGGACAACATATGCAATGGAAGTAGTGCAACATATACATGGAGCACCACAACATATGGATATTAGCAAGCAAACATATGTTAGCTGTGCTACATACACCACCCAAAACAATGCATCACAGCCATATAAATTAAATCCAACGGTCCACATCAAGCCAATATATGTTAGCTGTGATGCATGCACCGGACAAACAATGCATCACAACCATACAAATTAAATCAGACGGCACACAATGCTCGGATCGCACCAACTGGGTCGCACCAACAGGATCACACTAGAGGGGGCATCTCTCTCTCTCTCTCTCTCTATATATATATATATATATATATATATATATATATATATATATATATATATATATATATATATATATATATATATATATATATATATATGTGGTGCGACCACCTTAACGTGCGGCCAATGTGCAACCGTGCACGTGGATAAGCCATATGTCAAAAATCAGCTCATTCTAAGACCTCTAGGTGCACTAAATGTGCTCGGCTTTATTGACTGTTCATTTTAACCGTCAAATTAAGGAGCACATTTGATACACCTCGAGGTCTTAGAATGAGCTGATTTTTGACACATGGCCTATCAAAGGGAAGGTAATCATCCTCAAAAAAAAAAAAAAAAAAAAACCCTTCTAATACATGATTGTAAGTTAGCCGCACGTCAAGGTGGCGCCACCATAGAATTATCCATATATATATAGTGTTTTTGCTAGCTCTTATTATAAAAAGCTAGGAATTTTCACTCCAATGTCTCTGATACCTACTCTTTTGATATTGCATTCAGGAAAGTGCTGATGAATTCATTAACTTGACTAGCTTGTGCTGTCAAATAAAAGTTATAACGGCTCAGTTCATTATTTAGTTCAACATAATCAGAAAGCAAAATCCATATGGCTGGTATACTGGCAGGGGATCCTTCACATCACGGAATAATGGAGAGTAGCCCCTACAATTTTTCTCATGACAAGCTCGAGGAAGCTGATTGCATTGGTTCTGCTTGGTATCTAAGTCGTAGGGAAATTGAAGAAAATTCTCCATCTAGAAGAGATGGCATTGATCTGAAGAAAGAGGCATATTTTCGTAAGTCGTATTGCACATTTCTTCAGGATCTAGGCATGAGACTTAAAGTGTAAGTTCCTTCTAACTCTTTATATGCTATGATGTTTTAGGTTATTTTTTCGTTCAGCTTAGTTAGTAAGCCAATAATATTGTGAGATCTGGATTTTTGTTAGTTTGGAAGCCAAGATGTGTGTATTTCAATAACATCTTAAATTTAATATTGTTTACCGAGTAGTTTCGGTCGTAAGTTGATGATGTTATGTATAGATAACTATTTTTTCTATTTCATAATCTACCTGTTATGAATTAATAATTTAAGACTCCCAATTGGTGATAATTGACCATTCAGTCACGAGGAGTGCTGCCACTGGCGACTTTTGGCCGCTTGTTTCTGCATGGCAGCTGACTGTATGACCTCCAAATAGCAACTGGTGGTTGCTGGGATGGTGCGCAGGCCCTTAGAGTATAAAATAATTTCTCTTAACACCAACTTATATACCTAATGTGGATTATCATTCTTACAGTCGAAAATTATCCCTCATAATATCCATCTGTTGTGCAACTTTGTATCTAATACCATTTCAGGTTTCTTTAGATCTTGTCATTTTCATTTGATCTCTTGTATGCTTGAAATAGGAACTCTCCTTTGCAATGTTGTATCCACAAACTCATTAATCTTCTTTAATAAATCCCCAAACTAGGCATTGCACTTTTTCTGCTGTAAATTAGCGTTATATCGCATACTGCTTCTAGGAGGAGCTTAACTAACCTTTGCACTTTTTTGCCACAATCTTGATAAGTTGTGGGGAAAAAATTGGAATACATTAAGAAATACACATGAAACACTTGAGAAACTACAAGGGAAACCTGCATATAATCCAATCTTCTAGATGGAATGTTTCTTGGCTTTTCCCATAATTGACATACATGATACACATACAAACCCATCTTCTAGATTTTAGCTTGTGGATTCCAAATTTTTTTTGTCGTCTCTTTGCCAATTCCCATCTGTTACCCTTTTTCTAGAAAACCAAGTCAAATAAGCTTTTCCATGCTACAAAAATGATCGAGAACACGGATACACATTTCCTTGACTAGGTAGCAATGTTTGTGCATGCTCTACCTCACTGTTTTAAAACTCGCCGAGTCGACTCGAAACTCGGCCGAGTCGACTCGACTCGGCTGAGTTTCGATCCGACTCGGTCCAAAACTCGATTTGGCAACTACTCAGACCAAAACTCGAGTGACTCAAGCGAGTCACTCGAGTTTTTGGGGTGTGTGACTTGGTTCGAGTCTTGATCGTTGTATTTTTTGGGGTAAAATCGGGATCCGGTAGAACAATTTATGTTTTGTAATGACATGTTATTTGGTGATAAGCTTTAAGGTCATCAAAACTTATTAGATACCCATTTTTAAATATATATAATATTAAAATATATTATATAATGCCGAGTTTTTTGTATCAAGTTTTGTCGGGTTTTAGCCGAGTTGTCGAGTCAACTCGACTTATTAAGGTTTCGAGTCGAGTCTAGTTTTCGTGTTTTAAAACACTGCTCTACCTTCTAATTTGTTGGTTGCAATTGTTTCCTTCTGCCCTTTTAGCTTGATCATCATAATTACTCTCATATTTCTTCTTTTTGGAGTTTGAGCTGTTTGATCGAATTCGTCTTTCAGTGTGATCTGATTCTTGTCTTGCCATGTCATGCTAAATGTTTAGGTAAACATGAAGTTTTAGATGAGTAACTTACTGCATGATTGATGTTTTGGTAGAATTTATAATAAATAAAAACAATTTGATTAGTAGTGGCGAAATTTGAATATTTGATCTTAAATATATGAGAAACAACGCAGAACTTGGTTGCTCAATCATCAAGGCCCCACATAAATTACGGAGTTAAGAGTAAAATTAGAAGTCTCTCTTGCCCCTGTGAATTACATGTTTGGCTGTATATGTGGTGGTGGTGGGGTAATGGGGCTAGTGCAATGACAAATACTTTGTGTAGGTGTTAGGATGGTTCCTTTCTATTATAGAGGTCTTTAGGTTTTAGAGTGCCTGGAACTCAAGTTTTGAATACGGTCTACAACAAGACAACAAGCAAACCCAATGAAGTTTCACGCACCCTATATATGAGTTCTTTTCTTTAGGGACTCATCTTTACTACATGAAGTATAAAATGACACGCAACCATAGCTTAACTTTCATGCCTAGGAAAATCAAAGCAATATACAATAAAAGACCCCAAGAAATTAGAACTAGTTGCTCTTATTTGATAAAGAAAGTGGTTACAACATTATGGAATGAAATCGCAACAAACAAAGTGATAAAGGAAACAATGCCTCACAACGATCTATCTTTGGTAGGCTTCTCAAGCGTCATCGTGAAATCCCTTGGCTCAATCTCAATCCTGAACAAGCGAGTGAATGATGGAGGGGGTAGAAGGTGTCTTATAAGAATGGGATAAGAAGTTAAATGATGATTCTAGGATGTGACGAGAGGATAAATAGTGCAAAATCTGGGTGGAAGGGGATGGTGATCACTTAAAAGTGTGAGAAAAAAAGAAAGTTGAAGAAACAAAGGGATAAAAGTGCAAAATCACCACATGTAGAGGATCAGATTTTTATCTTTACTCATAATTTCAGCAATGGACAAGAAGCCGACATTAAATAGAGGATAAGGATGCATATGGGAGATGAAAGGAAGAAGGAAGGTCTTGAGAGAGAGAGAAAGAGAGAGAGAGAGAGAGAGGGAGAGAGAGAGAGGAAATCTCGCAGCATTCCGTGAGATCCCCCCTTCTCTTCCTCATTAAACAACCCATGGAACATAAGGGGTGATGGGGATCGATGGCTAGGATCACTTAATGTCTCCTTTTCTCTTGCAGGTTTAAGATGATAAAAACGGGTTTTGACGTAAGTTAAAGGGGTCCAAGCTGGTCTAGATCCAAAAAACACAAGTCTGGGCCTAATTGACTTAAGATCCAAATTCCAATATGGACCCTGATAATAAGAGACCCAATTTAACCGATATGATCACAAAATTGATTGGTCCTAAGTTGAGCTGATCAATAGCAAACATAGGCCAATCTACATGGACTCACACACTCTAAATAGGTTCATGTGGACATCGTCCATCCTGGGCAATACAAATGAGATCCGACATTCAAATCGAGGCTCAGAGATAGGTTATAAAATGATAACTGAAAAAGATATATCCATAGACCAATCAACAATACAAATGAGATCCGACATTCAAAATAATCAACAAAAATTAATCAGCAACAAAATAATATTTTTGTCCGGAGGGGTAAAACAGTCAAATCGGTCTGACTAATTTGCAATAGTTCCCCGCAGGTGAAAGAACTCCGCTCTCGATGAGTATGACTCTAGTAGCCGCTCAAATGGATCCTTGCACTATCATTGAAGCTCGGTGCCACAAAGTGTAGATGTTCACACTATCAAGTATCAAATGACTTTAGTGCTCCTCGCCTAGTCTGGATGTTGTCACTGTCATTGGTGGAGATTGAATCCTCTGCAGCTCTGGCAATCTCTGTGACAAAGCAGTAGACTTGAAGGCTGACGACACACCACTATGATATTTGAAGGTGGATCTGGCAGTGACTTTGGTGGATCTGGTGAATCTCATAGCAGTCCGAGTGAATTTGGTAGTAGATCTCCAAAATGTGTGCATGAAAGGAATCTTACTATGAGAAAGTGGAAAATTTCAAATGGGGTTTCTCAAAAAAAGGATGGCAATAAAATCTCCTGTAAAAAACATGAGCCTCTCCCTATATTGGTTTGCAATCTGCATGTTTTCTGTTGTGGCTATTGATGGCCTTAAGATTTTGTGGGATCTCTTGATGAACGGAGATAAGTAGCAAGGTAAAGGAAAAACAATCATCCCAAAGACGGAACAACAAAAATAATCTTAAAAAAAAATAGAATCTGAAAATAGTGAAGTAGATTTTGTAAGTTGAGGTTAACCACCTTTGTTTGCTTGTTGGCCTGACAATGGTATGCATTACAAGACACTAATTCGGTTTCTAAATTATTCCATTAGGTTTTCAAAAAATCGCTGAGGAGCACAACAAATGAATGGTCTCTTTGAAAAGCAATGATGTATCATTCATTTTGAAATAGGACTTTTTTGGAAATCGATAGAAGAAATTAAGGTTTTTAGAAGTGTGGCAAAACCAATAACAAAATCCAAAGTCCTATCTTCCCAAGTGTGATGGGTAAAGTAATGTCAACAATACACCCGGGAAATCCTTGGGTGTATTGCTAGAAAAATTTGGCAAAAGTGAACGCACCACTTGGGGATTCTAACTATCATCGTTATTCAAAAGATTTTTTCCTACCTCAACCTCGAAATGTTGTTTATGATCATAAGATTCCTTTTAGTCAATCTGCTGTGGCCTCCCGAGAGGATTGTTCCTTCTTTGGTCCTGGAGGGTATCATTGAGCATATTTTCTTACTCTTTGAAAAATACGCTGACTTAATTTTATCTTTCACTTTTTGGATTCAATCTTTCTTAATTTGTCTCAACCATATAACGATTGATTCTTTCATGTTAAGGCTCATAAACCTAACCTTTTCATTGATTTGGATTTCTTTCCTCTCAATGTATTGGTCAATCTTTTCTATCTAATTCGAGTAAGAATCTGGTTGAAGGCGACCTTCAAATTCAATTACATCTATTTTTATCCCTTGGTCCAAATCGCTATATTTCCTAGGGACTCTTCTTCGACATACAACTTCGACATTGTTTTCATTGGTATCATTCAGTTATCAACTTGGTATATCATAGGTTTGGGTTGATTTTCTCAAGGCTCCATCATTCTATTGAGTTGGTCTCGGAGTTATTCCTGCATTTTGTTGTTGGTGATGGAGGACTCGTTGATTTAAATAAGCTTCTTGCCATCTCTCCCTAGGGTTATTCCTACCGGTCATTTCACAAATTGTTTTTCTAAAAGTTTTCGGTTTTGTCAAATTTGGACAGCAAATAGACGCAATAGGATGCAAATAGTATTCCAAGAACTAGGGGTGTGCAGGATCCAAACCAAACCGACCAAACCAATCAAACCAAACTAAACCGACCAATGTTAATTGGTTTTGACACACTCAATGGATCAGATTGGATTGGGTTTGTTAAAAACCGATATAGTTGGATTGGTTGACAGATTTGTAAATTTGAAACCGACCAAAACCGAACCGAACCAAACTATCAAATATATATATATATATATATATATATATATATATATACACACACACACACACACACACACACACACAGACACACGCACCATATTTAATATTTTATTAATCGTACGATATGCCCTATACCCTTGCTACCAAGAGTCTGCAGATCCTCCCACTCCCAACATCCATATCCATCTCAATTGGGTCACGCTCCATCTAAACGAGGTAAGAACAGGTAACCCTAATCCCTGGAAGCTACTAGCTAGACTGTGATCCCACGAATCATTGCTGAATCCCTAATTCTCTCTCTCTCTCTCTCTCTTAGGTGCATAAAAAAAAATGATTCATGTTCAGATTGGGGATTTTGATTTACGGTTTTTAATTTAGGGTTTTTGATTTCGGGGTTTGATTTCGGTTAATTTAGGAATATGGGCCAAAGCCCAAACCGACTATCCAATCCAATCCAAACCGACTATAATTAGATTGGATTGGATTGGATCCTAGTCACTGATCGGTTTGGATCGGATTGAAAATCCTCAAAACCGACCTAGATTGGATCGGTTTGAATTTTGGCTAAATTGGTCGGTTTCTAACCGATGCACACCCCTACCAAGAACTTAAAATGTCGAACTAAACATAATTGCAATTCACTTACCGAACTAAATCCAAGCATGCATATGTGGTTGTTCTGTTTAAACAGAATTTTGTTCGATAAAAATAAGCAAACATGCAAATCAGATTTTAATTCATCAATCCTACTCGAACAAACCAACCTTAGCTTTGGTACCACTTATTGGAAATACATTAATAGGTGTTTGATCAATTCCTTACTATAGAAACCTATAGGTTTAATTTAGGTGGCCTCAAAATCAAGTTTTGAATGCTGTCCACAACAGGACATCAAGCTAACCAAATGGAGTTTTGAACACAACAATGGGTCAACTTCAAGAATTAAGTTCAAGTAAGGTTTCTTTTCTTTAGGAACCTTTATTTTCTACTTTAAGCATAAAAGATACATAAACATAGCTTAGATATCATCCGCATGGAGAGGAAGGTAATATACGATAAAAGAACGCCAAGAAATTAGAACTGTTTGCTCTTAATGGTTCAAGAAAGTAGCAGGATTTGATTTGACATGAAAAACATCATAGAAAATAGTAAAGAAATCAATACCCCGACACAATCATTGGTAGGCTTCTCAATCATCGTCGTGAAAGCACTCGTCCCAATTTCAATCTCAAACAAGAGAGTGAATAATGGAGAATGTGGGGTGGGGGTAGATGGTGGCATAGAAGAAAGGGATAGGAACCTAGACGGTGATTCTAGTAGGTGAAGAAGGGATAAACTTTGCAAAATCTGCACTGTAGTGAGAGAGAAAGAGGTAGGTGACTTAGAAGAAAGAGGCTGAAGAGAAAGGAGATGGATTTTAGTGGGGGGAAGAAGAAGGATGAAGCAACAAGTGGGTAGAAGTGCAAAACCAACACTTGAAGGTGTGCATAGCATCCTTCATCCTTTCTGATTAAATAGTGAAACCTACAACCATTGAATCATCTTGGTGCAATGTTTGTTTAGAACTTAGAGTTGTGAGATTTGGTGGAGAGCTGCTACATGGGTCGACTAATCGAAGTTTGATGCACGCCTCGCCCCCTCTTTCTCTCTAGTGTAGAATATAGATTGCATGAGAATTGAAAGGACTCAAAGGTCTTGCATTACATCCTAATTGCTTTAGCGACCGAAAATCAGTTAAAAATTTATTGCATGGACGCGCAAGCTCCACATGCATAGTACACTCGCATGGTCGCATACGTACAAGATAGGGAACCTTATGATCATACACCTTAGATCAAGCACATATATATTTTTGTTCTTTTATTTTGATTATTTGATGTATACAAGAAACAATTTTGTGTTGATTGATGAGTTCAAAAGATGTATGTGCAAACAGATAGTTTGTCTTATTGCTAGTACCGTACGAGATTACAACTGCTTTCGGATGCTCGAGGGTGGTGAGGCGGAGCGGAGAAGATGTATCGGAAGATTATGGGAGAAATCCTATGTGGTCCTCTGATCGTCGTCTTGGATCTTCGTTCGAGACTTCGGATAGATTGCCCAAATCATAGTTTTTACAAGAGTTTAGGGTTTTTAGAAAGATAGAGGAGTTTTGCCGTGCTTTGGCCCTGCCGTGCTTTGCGCTTCACCGGCTAGGACGTGTGTTACTTTGCTCCTCGATATTCGTGTCTCCTTCGGCTTTATCTTTTTCTTGACCTTTCGGTACGCTCTTACTTGTGGCTTTTGGCTTCCGGCTTTAGTTTCTTCGGTTTTGTTTGGCTTTGGCTTTGCGTTGGCTTTTGCGCTTGAACGTGGGAGAAGAGAGGCTTGTGTTGCTTTTGTCCTTCCAGACTTCGTGCCTAATCGGCTAAGACGTGCTTTGCTTTGTTCGTCGTTCTTTATAGTTTGTCGACTTTGGCACTTACTTTGCTTTTGCTTTTGTTATATGCATTTGATGGCAAAGGGTATGTCTCTGTATCTTCGTCTTCAACTTTTCTTCTTCGTTAACGGAGCAAAGAGTTGATGGCGATGGGTGTGGCGCCATCTTTTTGTTTACTTTTATGAGCTTTCTTCTTCGTGGACTGAGCAAAGCTTTATTGATCTTCAAATGCGTTGATTTGAGATGAGGACTTTGAGAAGACAAAGCAAGAATTTTCCGAGGGATGTGCTTGCCTGAGCCTTATGAAACCTTTGATCTTCTAGCGCTGGAGTCTTACTTTCTGCAGATCCTCCTCACCCATTTTTGTACCTGGTTCTGGATTTGTGAAACTTGATGGTGACGGGTGTAGCGTCAACTTTGGCTTCCTTCTCCGAGCCTTTTTTTTCATGGACGGAGTGGAGGTTTAACGATCTTCTTGATGACGATGTGTGTAACGTCGGTTTTGGCTTCCTTCTCTGGGCCTTCTCCTTTGTGGACAGAGCGGGGCTTTATCGAAGTGCTTGCTTCTTGATGGCGATGGGTGTAGCGTTGTCTTTTGCTTCCTTCTTCAGGACTTTTTTTCATGGACGGAGTGGAGCTTTCTTTGGCATTGATGGTGACGGTTGTAGCATCGGCTTTGACGTCCTTCTCCGGGTCTTCTTCTTCATGGACGGAGTGGAGTTTTATCGATCTTCAAGTGCTTGCTTCATGGCGGAGGGCTTATAGACTCCAACAAGAATTTTCCCCTGAGGGGTTATGCTTGGCCGACCTCCTGATGCCTTTGGTTCTCTAAGTGTTGGAGCGTCGTCTTCTTCTTGGCAGAGCTTCTTCGCTTCCTATGGAAACCTTTTGTTTCTTCCCTCTTCCCCTTTACCTATAGGCAAGGAGAGGTAGGTGGAGATATGGTAGGATCTTTATTGTTTCCTAAATATCTTTTCCCTCCATCCTCCTTATAACCACCGAGATTTGTTTCCGTATTTATCTCGGGTGGGTATGCTTTTTGATTTGATTTAGGTCTATCCTTTTATGGCTTGAACCATTTTCACACTTGATCGATGACGATCCGGTCTTTTGTCTTGACCGTTGGATTGTTAGGCTCGGCACGGATCCACGTTTGGGTAGACGTCCACGCTACCTCCTTTTCTTTTCTTTCCTTTCCTTTTCTTTTCTTTCTCTTTCTTTTCTTTTTTTTTCTTGGCTGGCCTCCCCTGGCATGGGGGCCATACGGCTCTATTGTAGGGGTGGTGGGCCCCCATGTTGGCGGGGCTCGGTTGGCCCTATTTGCGAGATCGCTTCGGCTTGGGCTTTATCCGTAAGCGGGGCCCTTGTGTGGGCCTTTTGGCTTTGGAATTTCTAGTCTAGTTTGGCTATAAAAATTTGTTGCCTACAAATGCATGCTTCAGGATTTCCGTTTTGGGCAAATATGGGATTTATATCATACTATCGTTGCATAGAGGTAATTCAAGTTGTAGAAGTATTTTTTTGTTTCTCAAATGAAGTATGCGAATGAGGTCCTTGAAAAATCCAAGATGGAGAATTCAAGAGTCAAGACCAGTTAGTACTCACTTGAAAAATGCATTGAAATTTTGCAAGAAAGAAAAAAAAAATGCTCTAATGGATCTTACATTTTTCAAGAGGTTGGTTGGAAGTCTAGGTTATTTGATGAGTACACAACTCTACATAATTTATTGTGTTGGGTTGTTTAATAGCTATATGGAGGTTCCTCAAGTTCATTTGCAAATCGGAAACATGGTTTAGTGCAACATCAAAGGGACACTTGATCATGACATGTTCTATTCAATTACTAGTGATTCTAGACTTGTGGGCTTCACCACAGTGATTCTACATGTGACACCATGGTCTGAGGATTCAACCGAATCATAAATCGTTTGGGTTTTGGCTGCTCCGAATTGAAACTGACCTCAAACTCACATATTAGTGATCCAGTCGATGATTTTGATTCGATTCGACTGAACTAGCTAGTTTGGATCCAAAATGACTTAATCAAACATGAATCAGCTGAATCAATGTCGATTTTTTGATTTTTTTTTAAACTTTTGTTTTTAAATTTCTTATTATTATACTATTTTTGGCCCAACCTGTCGAACCCAAATTGGCGAAAACTGTTTATTTTTGTCCGGTCCTAAGTGGTCCAAACCTGAGCCCAAAATTTCAGACCTTGGGGAATATAGATGAAAGGAAAAACACATCAGGCATCTTAATTTTTCTTGGTAATGATGCACCGACATGATATTCGAAGAAGGAAGGCATGGTTGCTCTATCAAGTCTCAACTACAGAAGCATAGTACATTGTGATGTCTTCAAGCAATGTCATGGTTAAAAAGATTCTTGAAGAGTTTATGTGACGTTATCATGGGGCGACAATGATTTAGCGTGATAATAGTTTAAAAATAGCTATGGCAAAGAATTCAGTGTTGCATGGACCACGCAAGCACAAAGATGTATGTTATCATTTAATTTAGAAGCTTTGTAAAAGACGGGGTGATCAGGTTGCAACTTTGCGCTACTGCAACCATTGATCAAGATGCAGATATTTTCATGAAGCCATTGAAGTCAGTATGCTTCAGTAAAATGTGTCAATTGCTCGACATGTGTTCATCCAAATAAGAAAATGGTTTAAGAGAAGATGTTTGGTGGTAAACCGATTTTAAATTGGTAGGATTAAGAGTTTGAACCTGAGTGTGTTTCTTGCGGTCTTTAACTTTTTGAAGTTTTTAACTCCTCTAATATTATGACTTATGAGAGGTACGGGCTGCTGTGTAATCGAAGATGGGAACAATTTTTTTCTATGTGTGTTTCTTCTATCACATCCTCACTCTTCTCTCTTCTTCCTGACATTTCGTCTACTTCTCCACCATACATTAAGTACAAGAAATGTGAGATCTGGATTCTATGACTATTAATTGAACCTTGCGAGGCTCAACAAGATGTTCATACTTTCCTTTTTTATTTTGTTTCATTGATATGCGAGCTTTGGCATGGGTGCCAAGTGTGCAACACTCTTATCTGTGATAACCTTACATGGGTTTACACTTTACATAGGTACATCGCATGCTTGAACACTTGAACACACAAAGACCACTAATTTATTACTTAATGGTAATTCTTTTAATGTTCTGGATTTTTATAATATAAAAGAAGAAATTGTTATGACTGAGTGTTTTGAACATAAAATGGTTGTTATTTGACGATCATCGTTTCATTTGATATTCCTTTGATTAGATTTCACAATGTTTTTGCCAAGTGCTGGATCTTCGAGATTACACAAGCAGGATGGTGCATTTATGGATTGGCGATGATGTTGTGTATTTGAGTAAATATTGTTGCACTGAATATTCCAAGTGTCAAACTGTGTCAACACTATAAATCTTGAAAGTGGAGTATACGAGAAAATATTGATTTGATTGTGGTTATTTGGCTGGGTTTGTTTAAGTCTGGTGATATTGTTCTTTTTCGTGCGTTGCCTTTGCACATATTCTTGATTTTCATTAGAAGGCTTTATATTTATCTTACTCTCATCATCAAAATCTCATTCTTTATTGTTTATTTTCTTGCACTTATTTGTGATGGCAAATGATTTTTAATGCAGACCTCAGGTTACCATAGCCACTGCAATTGTATTTTGTCATCGCTTTTTCCTCCGGCAGTCTCATGCAAAGAATGATAAGAGGGTGAGCGTTTGTTGCTTCATTGGAAATAAATGTTGTTTCTTTAATTTCTTATGTTTGTGCACAATGTCCTTTAATAATGTTTTACTCACTTCCCCCTGCTAGTAGCTTCTCTAGGTATATCTATTTAATGTGTCCAAAGTGTGGAATTTATTAGGCCATTTGTTCCAAGAAAATTTAACCACTCTTCCAACATTTGCTATTAAGTTCAGCAATTGGAGCCATGTGATTGTTGATCAATGAAAAATCGCATGTACAATTATTCACTTGGTTAATTTGATAATTAATATTTTCTTACTAGATTTTGCCTCTGCTGTTATGTTTTAGAACATTTACTTTTGACTTTTCTCTTATCAAGGTAAAAGGTTCCAATTCATGAATCTAACATCTATTTATCTGTAATCTATTTTTGCTAACTTATTGATCAATGTGCCTTCAGTCTTTTCAGAATCATTCGAAACATGTCAATACGTACTGTTTCATGGTTGCTATACTCATGAAGGATTTCTGTTTACCATTTAATTGGTTACACATGGTCTAGAGGTGTCTGCCATGCATTTCTGAAATAAAATGCTCGGTATTATGCAATCTTGTAACTTCTATTTCCCATTAAGTTGTACATATCAAGGTTTGAGAACTCGGTTTGGTTTCAGCCGGACTCCCGAGGATCTGTCTCGGTGTTTCGACGGTTTTGGTCGAAGTTTCGATGGTTTCTGTTTCGGAATTTTTAAATTTGAAAAACAAATTAAAAATAAAAAATGAATTAAAAAAATAATTATCCTTATTTTTTTAATATTATATGGTTTTTTTCTATTTTTTGTAATTTCAATAATTTTTTATATTTTTTTTCTAATTTTCTGCTATTGTTTTCTATTGTTTTCTGATTTTTCCTGAATTTTTGAGTTTTTTTTTGAATTTTTCTAAGTTATATAATATTGTATATATTATAAGTTATTAGTATAAATTATAAGTTATATAACAGTATAGGTTATAAGTTATATAACTTATAAGTCATAAGTTATATAACTTATAAGTTATATAAATAGGGTAAATTACACTTTACCCCTTGAAGTTTAGCTAAAAAACACTTAACCCCCCTATAGTTTAAAAACTACATTTTGAAAAGGGGTATTGTGCTAACATTTTAAACTTTAGGGTGCAATTTGGAACAAAATAAACTACAAGGGGTTAAGTGTTTTCGAGCTAAATTACAGGGGGCAAAGTGTAATTTAGCTTATAAATAAATAGACTGAGTTGAGAGAGGGGTTGGGGCTGTTGCTCGGGTTAGGGTTTGAGAGAGAGAGAGAGAGAGAGAGAGAGAGAGAGAGAGAGAGAGAGAGAGGGAGAGGGACCAGCTCACCTGTGCGGCGATGACGGTGGCGGCAACGGGCAACGACGGCGGCGACAACGAGTGACGACGGCAACGGGTGACGACGGCAGCAGCAACTGGCAACGACGGCAGCGACAACGGCGGCGAGCGACTGGCTTTTCTTCTACTGCACTCCTTTTTTTTTGATCTCTGGTTTCGTCCGAAACCCTAAGTTTCGCCCGATCCCCTCCGATCTGATGTCGATCCCCTCCGATCCCCTTCCGATCCCCTCCAATCCTACTATCTTTGAAACCCGACTGTTTCGGGACCGGACTTAACCGAAATCGATCCGACCGATCTGGATCGGTTTCGGACGAAACTTTGAACCTTGGGACATATATGCATAACAAGTTTTTAAACCCATCATGGTTGAATATTCTTGTGTATTGTGTTTCGAAATTTCTATATTTACCTATATTTAATGTTTATATCACTTTTCTGTTAGTTCTTCCATTTTCTCTAAGTTGGACACCGTGTGCGGTCTGAGTTTGAGATCAATATTTTGTATATAGTATACTTATCATTAATGGCATCTACTGATCAAGAAAATCTATTGTTCTTTATGGGTTGGGATCAGGAAACACACAATTTGCGACCAAGTTAGACTCCCATCATCCTAATCGTTGGACAGACGTTTTAGAATTTGTTGATTTTTTGTGAGGATGATTACCTTGCCTTAGATAGCACAACCAGAAAAATTCAACACATTTAAAAACCTATAGAAGTATCAAATGAGTTATTCAAGTTAACGATTAAAATAGACTATCGATAAAGCTTTTTAGATTTAATGCAACTAGAGGGTTTAAAATACATTGATTTTTTTGTTGTTGTTATGCTATATAAGGGAAGGTGATCATCCTCACAAAAAATTAACAAATTCTGAAACCTCTATCCTACAATTAGGATGATGGATGTCAAATTAAAGATGAAAATGGAAGATTGATAAAGCTTTTTAGATTTGATACGTCTATAGGTTTTATAATGTGTTGATTTTTTATGGTTGTGCTTTTGAAAGGTGATTAACCTCACAAAAATTAAACAAATTCTGATGCCCCCTATCCAATGATTATGATGATGGGTGTCTAAATTGGTTGCTATGCTATCAAAGTCGGGACTAGTCGACGACTAGTCCCCAGGCGGCATTTTGCCGACCGATTAATTCCGATTCAGTTATTGTTGGGCGGAATCCCGACTAGACCCGACTAGCGACTGCCGACTAGTCCCCAGGCAGCATTCTGCAAGCAAATTTTTTTTTTGCAATGAGTCTTTGCAGTCAATTTTATTTGGATTTTTTTACATTGGCTCAAAGTCTTGAGTTGCAAGACTCGCAACTATGGCTCTTCCATGTAATCATTTGTTGGGCACCTGAGAATCTCATATGAAAACATAGACAAATAATTTGTTTATTTGTTGATATCCATATAACCCTATAATCAAAATTGTGGTTGTTCACAGATTAAACATCATCAAACAAATATTGTGATGAATTCTTAGTTCTGAGTCTTCTGACATGGGCATGAAGCCAATACAACTGTGTTCGGTTAGACTGTTACTTATATATTTATACCCATGCTGTGAAGTGTGAAGGTATGTATTGTTATTAACCGACTAATATCATATACTTATTGACATTTATGGTAGTTCATATATTATATATGTTTAGGGAGGGGGGAGGGGTTAGAATAAGTTTTGGCCGACTAGTCTCGAATTAGTCCCGACTAGTCCTAGTCAGCCTTTGGCCGACTAGGGCCGACTACCGACTCTGACTGCATAGATTGGTTGCGAACTTTGTGTTTCCTAATCCAAACCATATATATATGGCTAATAATGCTCGTATCTGTCGGCACTTGGACGGCTGCCTTCGGCGGCAACACACACCCCGGCCGCCTTCAACTCTCCATCTGTTGCTCCGCCGCTCACACTTTCGCTGCTCACGTGACACTGTTGATCATCCGTCTCCAGTTGTAGCTGTCGACCGTCGTCACCTGTAGGACTCATTCTTGTTGTCGTTTGCTACTGCCCGCTCGCTCGTCACCCGCTTGCCTACCGCTCACTCATTGTTGCTCGCTTACCTCTCGTTGCTCGCTTATCGCCGCTCGTCGCTTCTATCGTCTGTCGCTCACTATGAGTAGGGGTCGAAGATAATACTATTGATCACATTCTTACATTTCCTCAAAGAAGTTTAAATTATAATCAGGAGTTGTTTCAGATTATAATTTCAATTCTTGATCCAACAAATGATTTGTTAAAAAATAAGTATTAAAAAAGGGCTTGACTTTGGATGTGGGGTATAAGAAAAGAGCAGCAATATTCTAAGTATTCACTTCAACCCCATTTCAATTGGGGCCTGAGGGATGTGGGATATAAAAAAGGGGGTACGATTTGACAAGTGAATGAGAATCGGGGTATGTTACATAGGGGTGGCAATCCTTGACCCGACCCGCCAACTCGACCCGAACCTGACCCGAAGTTAGCGGGTTTGGGTTTGGCCTAAACGGGTTCGGGTCATAAACGGGTCGACCCGATTGACCCGTTTATTTAATGGGTCGGGTTCGGGTTTGTACTTATAACCCGATTGACCCGACTTGACCCGTTTACCAAATGGGTCGTGTCAACCCGACCCGACCCGAGCCAACCCGACCCAACCCGATCAAACCCGGCCCAATCCGACTTGTCTTGACCCTACCCTGCAAGCTTAGATGGGTTTTGTTGACCCAACCCAAGCCAACCCGACCCGACACGACCCGATCCGTTTAGTAAACGGGTTAAACGGGTCGGGTCGGGTCAACCCGTTTATTAGGCGGGTCGGGTTTGGGTTTAAGTTTTTGACCCGTTTATTAAACGGGTCGGGTTCGGGTTGGGTGTTTTGCCCTTATACCTATGTCTCAACCCGACCCGAACCCGACCCGACCCATTGCCACTCCTAATGTTACAGGTTATGGGGGGTATGTCTAAAATTTTCCCAAATCAGTCGAGTAGCAAATATGGTCTAATTTTATACATACCCTCAAGAACCTGTAAACAATCATTTTAACTTCCCCCCAAAATACCCAAAAGCCTGTATAAAAGAGGAGAGTAATATTTTTGAGCATTCAACTTCAGCGGTTCAACCCCATTTCAAAAACCCCAAAAACCCGTATAAAATTTCCCCAAGTGAAGTCCTAATTGAAATGGGGTTGATTTTCCGACCCGAAAGCTTGCAATGAACCTGAATAGTTCAAAGAGACCGACTCATCAATGATATTGTTGCCTGACTGCCCGCCAAATTGCTTGAAGTTACTCGTTTGATTGACCCTTATTTTTTCTACTCACTTTTGACAGGTGGGAGTGTTTGTACTTTGTAGAAATCCCTAAAGTTGTGCTCAATGGTGTATAAAGATCTTTGTATAATAGTAGCAATAAATTCCTACTTTCCAAAATAATAATAATGATGGTGTAAGAACATCAAGAACAAATAGATATATGCAGAATGCACAAAAGTTCCATTATAGAGGTGATTCTCCAACAATTAAAAGCAAGAAGCGACGATCTCTCCATGAAATCTAAGGATGGCAATTGAGATACTCACAATTCAGTTGAAACCACATCTAGAACAACAACAAATAGAGTAATGAGATAGGCGCGGTGTACCCTGTGCGAGAGTCCGACAACTCCGTGATGTCGAGCTCAGGTGTGATGTCATCCTTATCGCCGCCACAACACTGTGCATCAGAAACAAAGAGCCAGCACAGCATCCCAATTCCACTAGGAGATCTTTGCAGGCACCCGAAAATACCATCATGTTCAATTCAAAGAAACATAGATGTTGTTAGAAGAGGAGAGTAACAAGAAATGGCTCACCTCAATAAGGATCGGAAATGACGTGATGGGAAAGAGAGGGAGAGGGAGGAAGATACCCCAAATCAATCGGGTAGCAAAACCCCCAAATCAAGAGAGAGAGAGAGAGAGAGCTCCTGCTTTTGCCAATCGATGACCAGCTGCTCCAGCGACCGGAGGATTGCACCAGCAAATGAAGTTCGCGGTCAAAGAGGGAGGGGTCGGCGGAGACGACGAAGCTGAAGCCTGATGGCTTTTTCTTGCCAGGTCTGATCCGGTTGGTAGCGAGGCGACTGCTCCTCTCTATCGACTCGGGTCCTCGTTCTCTCTCTCTCTCTCAGCACTGTGTGGAATAGGAGAGAAGGCATGGGACGAGGCGAGATAGTGAGGTGAGGAGTGCGACGTAGGCGATGGGGTCTCATGAAACCTTAGAGCTCGGGAAACCTAGGTTATTCAACCCAAAGCCTATTAACCCGAATGCTCAACCTGAATGACATGGCATCCAATCACAGCATCCCTTTGCCATTCGGGGTGGGTGCAACAGACGACTGTGATATGAACACATCCAAACGGCAGCAAATCACGACTGTGTCCTCTCTTTGTTTGTCCACGTTTGATTCTCTCTCTCTCTCTCTCTCTCTCTTCAAGGGAAGAACATGTGTAGACAGTTCTGAGGAGGTATAGGGGTGGTTTAAATCCTTCATTAATTGGTAGCCATAGGGAAATAACCTCAATGAGAAAACATGTGAACAATCAACTTAATACTATGTGTGGCCCTGTTTTTTTGCAATAAAGCCTTCCGATGCATTTTTTATTATTTAAAAGCTAGTCCTTTCCTGGTGTATTTCTTCCTTTCCTCAATCCCACCCTTCCATCTCTTCGATCTCAGCCCTTCTCCTCCCCAAGTGAATCACACTCATCCTAGCCCTCATTTAACTCATGGCCCCTCTTTTTATCCTTCTCCCAAGTCCCAAAGACAGATCCTGGCCGTTCTTTATACCCCTCACAAAACTTTTCCATATATATATATATATATTATATTATATGGGGCCCAGGAAGCTGAACTCGAGTTCACCATTCAAATGGTGAACTTGAATAGAAAAGCTGCCACGTGTCCTTAGAATGGTGAACTCGATTTCACCAAACCGCAATTGTTGACTTTTCTTATGAGGGTATATATATATATATATATATATATATATATATATATATATATATATATATATATATATATGAGGGTATATATAAATATTTATATACCCAGCCGCAATTGTTGACTTTTCTTAGGACACGTGGCAGCTTCTCCATTTGAATGGTGAACTCGATTTCACCAAACCCTTTCCACATATATATATATATATATATATATATATATATATATATATATATATATATATATATATATATATATATATATATATATATATATATATATATATATATATATATATATATAGGGGCATGCTATAAATAAGCCTATAATGCGGCATGCGGTACGTACGACGCCGCACCACAGCCGTGTGATGCAACGGTTGCGGTGCCGCACTTGCCACATTATATATATATATATATATATATATATATATATATATATATATATATATATATATATATATATATATATATATATATATATATATAGGGGGATGCTTAGGTGCGGTCCGTGGTCCGCCGCCGTCCAATGCACCACTCCATGCCTCCGATGCATGCGACGGGTGCTTCGGACGACTGCGGACCGCAGACTGCACCTAAGCATCCCCATATATATATATATATATATATATATATATATATATATATATATATAGCGACTAGACAACACTCCAACCGTTCCTTCTAATGCTAACATGGATTTTGCTTCAATTTTTCTCTTTGGGCTCTAATATATGCCATAGAGCTGAATAATATATTCTGTTTTAGAACTCCTTTCCTCATCTTCCATACTCCTTCAAATCTTGGGGATTTCCTGAGGATTGCTCCTTGATTGCATTAATTCAAACCTCATAATCAATAAGTTAGGTTTCTCCACCTGCCAATTGATCTTCTAGGTTTCATGGCAGGAGGCTCTCTTGCTCAAAGTTGCCTTGGCCAAGAATTTGGTACTAGTTCAAACCTAACCTCATAGAGGTTTGATGTTAGTGAGAGCTGGTTGTAAAATATTCTCAAACTTTGGTGGATATACTAGTTGATGTTCTCATGTTTTGGTTCTACAGTTGTTGATTTCCATCTTTCATTTTATCTTACAAAATTATTCTCACCTAATATAGAAGTAGCTGTTTGCACTGATATTTCCATTGGGTACCTCTATGACTTTGTTCTATTTGGTGGCACTTCCATTTAAGTTGAAAAATTTCGACGTGCTAAGCATTTTAGTTTAGAGCAGTAGGTGCCTATTGTTTTCTATTTTTATGCGTGTTTGAATCCCTACTAATTTTGTTGGTTTATTATTCTACTCCATTTATTTCAAGACATTTATTTACTCTTAAACTTTGGTTCCAGTTACTGGAATCCGTTATTGTAGTTTTTTTTCTGTTACTCTGATTACTAAAATTTAAATAGAGTTGGTCCTGATTAAGGAGATTGTTTTTCCCATAAGCAAATGGAATCGGAAATAAGTAAATTATATTATTATTTCATCTGTTGTTGATGCATAATTGGTTATTTTAATGTACTTCACAGACTATAGCTACTGTTTGCATGTTCTTGGCTGGAAAGGTTGAAGAAACCCCTCGGCCTTTAAAGGATGTCATTATTGTTTCATATGAAATTATTAACAAGAAGGATCCTGCCGCTGTCCAGAGAATCAAACAGAGGGTAATATGTTGACATTGGTGATACTTGTTCACTAATGAGCCTCAGATTAGCATGTGACTTTTCTTTTTCCTGCTTTGTTTGTGCTTCCTTTTATATGTCGGTTTTCAAGATGGTCGCATCACACTTACAATACAATACTTTGGAATTGGATTTGGACATATTTGGCTTTGATAGCAGTATTGGTAGTTACGAATAGTTAAGCTTTTGTCTCAAAATAATACTCAAGTTTTTCTATTTCATGCTGCTGTTTATATTTCCTTTTCTATGTCGGTTTTCAAGATGATCATACCATCAGCATTTTGCATCATTCCCATTCCCGATGAAGGTCTTGTATGATACAACATTGTGCCATATTGTGCTGACACACCTACACGGAAAACACACAACAATGTTCAAAGATAAACAACTGCCAGGCTTATAGATGGTTGGATACCTTTTTATATGTTACTTTTTAATGTGTTAAGAGTTAGGATTAGACATGTTCGATTAATTACTGGTTCTTTTGATATGTATAGAGCAAGCTTGGGTCGTAATTTTGGAAGTGCACATAATGTTCTTTCTTCACGTTCAGTGCTATTAGTTCATTGCAGAAAATATGCTTCATACTATTTGCTGGGAAAAAATGAATCTCTAATAATTGTATCCCCACTTGTCATGCCGTTTTCATTCATCTAGTTAGTTTCTTCAATCCGCTGCTATTAGTGGGCATACATTTCCCTCCTTAATCGAATGATGCATGTTCTCAAAGGCTGTGTTTTTGAGAAAGCCATAAACAAGTCTTTCTTACTTGTTGATTGTTTGGGGCATGTCCTTGGTCTAGTAGCACCTATGTAATGTCATGGTGCCCTCTCTTTCTGAATATCCTTACAAACAGCCTGAGCCTTGATCTTTTGCATTTGCGCGCCATCATCATCTAAAGTTGTGTGGATTATTCGACACTCTTGGGCCATGAGTCATTGATTCAACCTAGTCTCCATTAAACACCATTGGACCAGTAGTTGGATATCTGTACGGGCTTTGGGGCATGTCATCATGTTCCCTAAAGCTCGAGATAGGTGGCACTTGTGGGTGTTTTTTATAAACACCCCCCCCCAACACGATACGATCTCTCTTGGCTTCATCTTCGATACCTGCAATCATAGTCACAAAAATCTCCGATTTATTGAAAAAATCGCGTTTAAAACGCGACTAACAACTATGCCGATTTTTTGCCGATTTTAACCCCGATTTAATCAAGTCACAAAAATCGCCGATTTATTCGGTGATTTTTTGAATAAAACGGATTGAGTCGGCCGCTTTTTGTGACAGCGTGATTTTATTTTAAGTTATTCTGCGGGTCTATGTTACCGCACAATTAATAATCAACTGGCCATTGTTCTCTGAGAGTAAACAGTTTGATCCCTCTCTTCTCCGACTGCAGGGCGACACAGGGCCACAGGCTAGGGCCCCGAACTTGCTGAATTTTTTCAAATTTTACCCTCGCCGATTAAAACCCGAACCCGTTTTTTTTGCCGACTTTTACCTGTTTTTTTCTCGAACTTTCCGATTTTCACCGAACTTTACCGAGTTTTACCCTTGCCGACTTATTGTCGAACCCGAACTTGGTGACTATGCCTGCAATAAAGACTGAGGCTCTCTTTGAACTAAGGTCCCTCCGAAGCTTAAGTCCAAATAGATTATCTAAGAATGCGAGTTCTATACCAAGAAATTTTCACCTCCCTTGTTACTTACCGTCTAGGAAGCATGGACACTTCCCCAGGCCTCCCGTACCCGTGTCGGACATCGACACTCGTCGGACACTCGCCGGACACACATGTGCCGTGTCCTACGTGCTTCTGGGAGCCGGACACTCCTCGGACACTAGACATTGCGGGTTGACGGACTGTTCGATATAGGATCGGGTTACAAGTTGTGGTGATCAAATAGGTTGAAGCTAAAACTGAATCACAGTCGTTCTTTTGCATGCCATTTGGGTGTGAGTGTGATTTACTTGTCAGGATGTTATGATGGATGGTTACGATTCAGGTTTGGCTTTAACTTATCTTATCTTCTGAGGTTTCAGATAGGTTGAAGTCAAAACTGAAACACAACCGTTATTTTCTATACCATTTAGAGCTGTCTGCGATTCACCGATCGAAATGGATGTAACTAACGATAGCGATTCAGTATGCATTAAAATTTTATTTTAGTTGTTTTCTATGAGGCTTTTTCGGTTATTGAAATATATATAAATTGTAAACACACAAAATATAATTTTAAAATATTAATTTATTTTGCCGTGTCCCCGCCGTACCCGTGTCCTTTTTTAGGATTTGCCATGTCGTGTCGTACCCGTGTCCCCGTACCAGTGCCAGTGCTTCTTAGCTTACCGTGCATGCCTATGTATAGCGCACTTTGGGAGGGATCTTCGACAATTATGGTGGATTCAGTTTTGGTAATCCCTGGATTAGGCCGATTATATGCAACTTGTTCCCCACTATCCTTGGCTTGGCCCTTTATCCCCTACCATAACCGTCGAACCATATCCAGCAATTACAATGGATATTGCTTTATGTCTCTTTATGTTGCCATTAGTTTTTAGTGACTTAAACAAACCTACTTTACCGGTGTAATAAGTAGCTGCGAGCTAAAGCCGTGAGGGTAGAGTTAGGTTTGGTTCATTTACGATAAAGATGTAACGTTGCGGCCAAAACCACTTTTATCGTCCTCTCCCACCATACTTTGGTATAGAAGGTACATTTTAACTCTTTGGGAATAGACTTTACTTAGGTGTTTAGGGCTTGGGTGCATGCCTAGCTAGCACATACACCTTGTTCCGTTCAATCTTTTTTTATTGTTTTAGCCTAATGCATGCATGTTCATTCCAGATACAATGTTAAAGATGAATGGATATCTTTTAGATTAGGAATGACCACATGAGTATGCTAGACTTCAAAGTTTCACCTCGCTCGAAACAAAGGCCGAAGCCCTATTTAGTGTGTGAATAGCAATGTAGTCGTGCACACGATCTAACAGTCGTGCGCACGGCTTTGGCTTGGTCCTTGGTGAACAAAGAAGGGTGTCTGCCAAGACTAAAGTCACGCGCACGATCCTAGTCGACAGCACATTATTTGATGTTCACCTTATGTCCTACATGGGACGGTCCTATGACATAAGGACACGTGGTCAGTCGTGCGCACGATCTTAAAATCATGCGCACGACCCGATCTAGAACCTTGTGGAAGGGTCGAGTCAGTAGGCTCAGCCAATCCCCCTTTGCCACGTGTAGGTCATGTAGGGCTGGCAATGGGTCTTGTAGGGCTCTGGCAATGGGTCGGGTTCGTGTCGTGTCTAGTTTTGGGTCATGTCCATATTCCCTAGACCGAGACCCGACCTGTTTAACTAATCGTGTCTAGACCCTAAACCCCTTCTCAACCCGCATACAAACGGGTAAACCCGATTAGATCTGTTTACCACACGGGTCATATTCAATTGACTCGACCTGACCCGATCCGACTCAACCCAACCTAACCCGATAAGACCCACTGGAAACAAGAGTACAATATTAGCCTACATAATACATACTATATACTACAAGTCTACAATATTAGCCTACATACTACAGTATTGGATTGCGGGTAGACACGACCCGACACAACATGACCCATTGAATTTTAAACTGGTCGGGTCTAGACCCTAAACCCAAACCCGACCAATTTATTCAACGGGTTAGTCGTGTCGACCCGTTTAACCCAAACCCAATCCTGTTAATTTCGTGTTGGGTCTACTGTGTCAGGTCCAAAATTGCCAGCCCTAAGGTCTTGCGCACGACTGTGTGGTCGTGCACACGACTTGGCTGAGACAACCTTAAAGATAATGATCTCTTGTTTGGTCTTAGCCATCGACCTAAGGGTTCCCTTGGGCTATAAATAGCCCACCCCTACACCTTTTAGCTTCTAATGAGACCATAGATAATAGATACATGTTAATTAATTAGTGAGAAATTAGAAGAGGGTCTTAGGGTTTAGTAAGTTCATTCTTGAGCTCCATCTCTCTTATTTCTCTTCTCTCTTCAACCTTCTATCATAGTTACCAAGTCGGAAGCGGGAAAAAATCGGCTAGGGGGGGAAGTCGGAAGAATCGGAAAAAAGTCGGAAAGATCGGGAAAGAGTCGAGAAACAAACGGTAGAATTTTAGAATATATTTATATATAGATGGTACAATAGGTTTTTTGAGAAATACATGACGGTATTAAAACGCAATTAATTGGGAATAAAACACGTAAATTAGGATTAAAACGTGAAAATCATGACTTTTTCATAAAATCGCGACTTTTTAAAAAAATCGGGAAAGAGTCGCGTATAGAATGTTTAATGAATAAGTCGTGTTTTAATCGAGACTTATTCAAAAAATTAGAGCTTTTGGTAGCAGAGCGGCTTCTACCTAGATCAAATCTATGGAGGTTGGACTCATAGTTTGAATGATCACTTAAGAGCTATCAAACTCCTTGTATTCATTCAAGTTAGAGAAGGCAAAGCTAGCTAAGGATCTATGGTGTTGTCCAACACCTAGATCTAGAATTAGTCTTTTGAGGGTTTTTCTTAGAGTTTGAATTTCTTGAGTGTACTAGGTTTAGTAGCTTGATCGATGGTCTCGAAAGAGTTCAAGATCACTTATTATTCTAGTTACTCATTAGATCCAAGTTCTTTTTCATTTTTGTTTTTCCCCTTCACTTCCACACACCGTGTGCTTCCACCGCCGTGTGGAAAGCTCTTGTGAGAGCGCTTAGTGATGCCGTTCATGTTGAGCACCCTTAGTGACGCCGCTCGCTTTGGGAGGCCTCTTCGGTGAGGACAAGCAGAGAAGAGCAATGACTACGGAGGTGCAAAAGTCAGCTCAGTTCAGCACCTATGAAGTGTGAGCGTGCCTCTACTTCACCGAATGCACAGGTCCCGGACCTAGGGGGCTAAGGGGTAATCTCTGTGTAATCACGTTTAGTTTGCTTGTAACCTTGTCCTGATTTTCTAAGGGAAGTTAGACCTCTTCGTGTGAAGGGTCTAGACCAGGTTTCGATTGGAGGGTGGTTTTCATCCCTGTTAAGGGTTTCCACCTTATATATGCCTGTGTGCTCTTTAGCGTTATAACTCGTGATTACTAATAACTTTCGCTAGCAATGTTTTAAAAAACGGAAGGCGAAAGGCGGGCGGTTAAGTGATTTCAAGGCGGAAGGCGGACGACTAGGCGGGCGCCCGGAGAAAAAGGCGGGCGCCCACCTATATAAAATATATTATATATATTCTATATGTATGTATATATATTAATTTATAATTCTATATAAAAAAACAATAATAGAAAGTTTTACATATGCAAACGTCAAAACAACCGATCTGAATATAAATGTTTTATGAAAAGGGAGGAGATTGGGTGGGTAGGGGTATTTCGGTATGGTTACCTCAATACCTATACCCGATTGTCCCTCTAACTTGAGTATACTAGATAATACAGTTGTACTCCAACTTTATTGTGATGTACCCAAATTCCAACCAATAATATATTATTATCCAAATTCTATCCAAACTCATACCATACAAGAACCAATATAGTAAGAAATCGTAAGAGCTTCTTAAACATTTCATCACAATACATTGAAATATTTTTTTTCGTCAAGCAATTGCATATAGTGGAGAGAGAAAATTTCAACCCAATTCATTACTGAAACCCGACCCAAAACCCAAAACCCAAAACCCAAATGGGTATGGATCCGATATGGACCTTCTTATACCCGAATGGGTATGGATCATGTATGGACCATGCCATACCCGAATGGTTATAAATATGGATTTGGGTAGGGTCCGACCCGAACCCGACCCATTGCCAACCCTAACCACAATTAAAATGTAATGATAAATATCCATCATGGAGAATGATGCAACTCCGCCTAGCATTGACATGTATGAACTTCTAAAAATTTGACTATAATATAGTTTCTCTATCTTAAAGTATCATATTGTTTCTTGTATACACTTAATCCTAGAAATTTCCTTGATTAATTGATAAGGCGATGGCGAGTGAGACCCGCCTAGGCGGGCGCCTAGGCAGGTCGGATCCCGCCTAGGCACCCGCCTTTTTTCAACCCGCCTGCAGTACCGCTTAACGCTGAAGCGGAGCGGCCAACCCCTAAAACGCCTAGGCGGTCGCCTAGTTGGCCGCCCGGACCGCTTTTTAGAACAATGTTCGCTAGTCTTTAGATTGGGCGATTTAATCCATTCTTCCATTTGCCCTTTGTTGGGTGCCCCACTAGTTTCGACTAGTGGATTTATTTTAGCACGGTTACTAAAACTCCTAACATAAGAATTTCAGATATGGCTCATTAATCCCTGGGATTACCCCAAAGATTATCTGACATTTTGGTCGATACGTATCCCAAATGTCTTGTGGTTAATTGTGCTCACCGAGTGTGGGGGCGAGGTTTCAACAGTGACACCTGAAGATCCATCTCCCACGTGCATGAATCCTCCAATGGTATACACCACCTTGAGCCATTAAGCCGGTTTCAGCTGTGAGTATGTGCAGTTTAGTATTTGAGTACTCATGCTGCCCATGCGTTTCCTCGCACTTTTTTGTGACCTCGCCTGAGCTGCGGTAACTTGGGCTTGGGGATGGCAACGGGTCGGGTTTGGGGCGGGTCAGCCCTATCCCGAACCGGCCCCATTATATTTTATCCCGCCCTATACCTGTTCCAAACCCGCGTCGGGTTTTGAGGGCGATTTCCAAACCCGTCCCAATTAACATTGGGAAAACGCCCCACCCCACCCCGCCTTGTTTATGCATTGTGGGTCGGGTCGGGTTTCTAAAAACTACATATTTATCTTCTTGGACCCACCTAATCGCAGCTCTAGATAGCAAATGTTCCTCCTATAGTACGATCACGCAGTTATAAGCACAAGTCTACTTATTATATGATCTTGATAAGTTATATACCCAGGTTGGGTCGGGGCAGTTGGATTAAAACCCGAACCCGACCGGGTTTCAAATTCATATCCCAAAACCGACCCAAACCCGTTTTTGAGCATCCTAAACCCGTCCCAATTGGGTCAGGTTGAGTCGGGTAACCCGATAAACCCGAATAATTGCCATCCCTTCTTGGGCTAATCAGGGTCGTCTGGTCTGAGCCTTGGGTCTGGGTCCTCGAGCTTTGTTTGGGCTCCCCCGAGATGCCATGCACCTTCCATTGTGTGTCTGAGCCCCACCGACCCTTGGGGCCATGTCCTGGTGGGTGCCTTGCTTGGTGACTTGACGTCACATGTCGGCTCTGATTGGTTGGCAAAATTACCCACCTACAACACTCATCCTTAAAAATAATTTCTCATGTTATTTTCAGTATTTTGTTCTATTCTAGTAGTACTCCACCCTTAAAATATAGGGATTGGATGTTTAGCTGGACTTTATCTGAATTTTTTGATAAGAAAGTCCAACTTGAAGTTTTGCAAATAAGTCTTCATTTGGCCAAAATAAAAAACTAGGCCCCCACTTGCTGTAAACACTAGAAAATTGTAAAATCAAAATAAGGCTTAAAACCACCGACGACAATGAAACAACTAAAAAGACACAAATGACTCCATCTAGACTAAATTTGACTAAATTTTCTAACTTGTTTGTACATTTTGAAGTGCCCTAATGATGCTTCTACATAAATATCATTCTTCGGAGGCTCGAGGTACTCTTTTGCTCCTCTTTCACTGCTTCCCTTTTGATACAAGGCTAGGCTCGAGCATAAAAGGAACCCTCATGGTTGTTCAGGTTCCAACCCTCCTCGCATCTTGTAACTTTTGTTCTTTGTTCGTCTCCTCTTTTAGTTTCATCTTCCATGTATTTCATTTATTTCATCACTATGCATCATGTTGCGAATATGCTTATATGTTTTTTTTGGTGTTAAGCACCCATTGTTACTATTAAACCATTTCAACCAAGGTTTGATTGGGTGAACCCAATCTAGATACCCGTTATATATGAAAAAGATTTATAATATGAATCCAAAGAGGATCTTGTTGAGAAGAGTACCAAAATAATATCGAGGATTATCTGATAAGTAACAAAAATAGGCATTCGATTCCAACTGATTTGGACAATATTCTCATTAGTAGGGGTATTAATTATCATCATAGTATAATAGGGGACATATTAAGATTGTAGGTGCATGTACGACGAAGAACATAAGCTACCTAGGTAAGGATAGGATCTTTGAGTGTGGTGTCGTGGAGGGGAAGACTTAACTGACATTGGTGAAAGGTGTTGGAAAAGATATGAAATGGCCTTCATTGAAAACAAAGATAGCCTTTAAAGGTATTACTGTGGACATAATCGACCACTAATAGAACATGGCGACCAAACTGGAAGGTCTAATACCATAATTACATATGGTAGCCTAAGGATTAACGCCCTCTCACCCAAAGTTATACGAACACTTCTTATAAGGCCTCTAGTGAGTCGCACTTTAGGGACGGGGCCAACTCCTTTAGTTATACCTTGATTGATCACTTTTAAGACAGCATATTTATTTTTTAAAATCCCCTATATCTTTCCAAGGAAATTATACTTATTATAAATTTTTTAATAATTAATTATTTATTAGAAAGTAGAAACCACATAAAAACTAATGAAATCAAGTTTTGAGTTATGAAGGTAAAGCTTAAAATAAATTTAAGCTGAAGTGACATGCCTAGTAGCTTGCAAAGGCAAACTGATGGTCACGGTCTTATTTTAGAAATGTACACTTTATCATATTAATGTGGAGTTTCTCCCATTGATTAACCCCAATACTTGTAGAATGTTAAGGTGTGGTTGTTTAGTCTTGGCCTTGCTTTAAAAAATAAGGTCCTAAAAGCTAGGGAGCACGGACACGGATACAGACATTACACTGACATGAAAAATCATATATATATATATATATATATATATATATATATATATATATATATATATATATATATATATATATATATATGGGCATGCTATAATGCGGCATGCGGTAAGTGCGGCACCGCATAGTAGCCGTCTGATGCACCGCTGCGTGCATCGCATGCACGCAACGCCTGCATCAGACGGCTGCGGTGCAGTGCCGCATGCCGCATTATAGCATGCCCCTATATATATATATATTTATGTATGTATAATGGACATGCAATAAAAATATGGAGATAAGCCTTCAATAATCGTTAAGGGTTTTCAAAAACCCGACCAAACCAATTAATCGAACCGAACCAACCCAAACCGAGCGGTATGCGTTGGTTATCCTATATATGGTTTGGTTTGGTTTTATATTTTGAAAAAACCGACCTGGTCGATTCGGTTCAAACATACAGTAGATAAAATCCAGGCCAAACCGGACCGAACCAACGCAACCTGCACTCCAGTCACTCGTAACCCGTTGGGCCATTCCCCATTAAATCAGACTTGTATCTGATCGGACAACCCTCCTAATCCACCCATGTCAATTGAATTTTAACATATCCTGGCAGACTCAATCCCAACCCTTAGACCCCATTCCCCATTCATCCTTCGATTCCCTCTGTTACTCCCTCATCTCTAATTTACAAAATCCCAAATCGATGTGATCAGTGATTAGTGATCTTAGCCTTTCTCTTTTAAAAGAAAACCTAGGCCCTATTTAGGGTTGTGCATCGGTTTGGAGTAATTATTTAGGCTTGCTTATACTTAAATTCCATAAGAACATAATCAAATAGTTAGACCAACTAAAAAATCGATGAAACCAACTGAGCCAAGCTGATCAAATTTTGTTCGGTTTGGTTCGGTTTTAGAACCTGATCGGTTTGGTTTAGTTTATAAATTAGAAAAAACCGACTAAGTTGGTTTGGTTCATGTTTGAGGCTTAAACCGATGGAATCGAACCAATACACACCCCTAATAACCGTAAATCATGGTTTCAGAACTCGATCGATATCGGTACATACCGGCCGGTATGTATCGGTTCTGGGCCCAACCGAACCGTTACCCCTTTCGAAACCAATATTGAACCCATACCGGTCGATACCTACCGGTATCGATCTGTACTAGCGGAGTTATGTAGATATCAGCTGGTATGACTCCATGCTTTCAAATTCATTTGTTGATTGTTTTCCAATTGCATGAATCAGACTTCGTATGGTTTGTCATAATTACAACAAAGTTCATGATTCTTCTTTTTTCTTTAATAAGGTAGTATATGGCGATGCATAACTGTTCAGTTTAGTCCTGTACACTTGTGTAGTTTCTAGGATGAAGGTGGAGTTGGCTATCAAAGAGTAGAAGTAAATATGCTTGTAACTAAGGCTAGTTGGCTAGTGGGAAGTTGTGCTCTCAATTGCAAACAAAATACTATATTATAAAAGCCAAGCCAAATTCCATCTAATGACTTTTTCTATGTGAAAATCACATGTAAACAAAACTGCACCCACTCTCTCTATGAACTCTTTGCTATAAGATTAAGATTAAGATCCGGTTGATACCTTTTATTTATATATAATTCCTAATATTGAGTTCATTTTTTTGTAATTTTTCAAAAAAGAAAAAAGGCCAATACCGGTTTCAGCCGGTACTGGCCGATATCGAGTTGCATCGCCGATATATATCGGTCCGATCGATACTGGTACCGATACCCGTATTTTAAAACATGCCGTAAATACATAACAAAACGTAAATGTTTCATATTTATTGTTCGCCATGTCTATCAATTCAATCATCATCCATAGTAAAAAATACGTTTTATTTGTTAAAAGGCTCTTCTTTTCTTTAATAAACATCCAAATGCGTATATTGTTATATAAGGAATCCCAAACTTTCCTGAATTATAAAACAGACCCGTGTTTTTTAAAATATTATGCTTTCAACCCTGTGTGTCCAGCATGTGTCCACAAGTATTCTTAAAGTGTCAGCGAGTCCAAGAAGTATCCGGTGAAATTAAATGTAATAAATATTTTTGACACACACAATGTATCTAAACACATTGCCGAGACGTGTCGAACTAGTGTTGGTGTTCGACACTGGTCAACTACTTATACTAGAGCACCTGAGTCAACTCTCATGAAAGTACTCGATGCATTGGTTGGACCAAAGGTCATGGCCAACTACTTATACTAGTTGGCCTTTTCTTTAAGGCTGTATTTTCCTCATCACCTTATTGAATTCAAATATGTTTTATCCACTATGAGTCTATGACGATCAATAGATGATTTGGCTATTGAGACACATACTCCAACTAGCATCCTTAGGTGTGAGCATTGCGAGGACAACATGAGGGTCAAGACTCTTGAATAAAACTCTTCTGCAACAACTCATTCACCTGATTTTCCGACTCAAATGTTCGATGAAACTTATCCTCGAATATAGGAAATTAGGCAATTGTCAACTAAGAATGTTCCACTTTGACTCTTTGACTTATAATTGGCGACGCAGATTTGCATGCAATTCTCTTTATCAAATCATGCCTTCTACCTTTTTACCGATATTCTTTTATAGTCTAGTGAAACTTTTGAGGGTTTCCCCGTGATTGCATTTGCTTAAACTACTTAACAATAAGGTAGGTTTCCCTATTCAATAACTCGAATATAGGAAATTAGGCAATTGTCAACTTAGAACGTTCCACTTTGACTATTTGACTTATAATTGGCGACACAAATATGCACGCAATTCTCTTGATCAAATCTTGTCTTCTACCCTTTTACCAATATTCTTTTATAGTCTAATGAAACTTTTGAGGGTTTCCCCGTGATTGCATTGGCTTAAACTGCTTAACAATATGGTAGGTTTCCCTATTCAATAATTGGCCTTACCAAGTTGTCTTGACCTTGTTTGACTTTTGATCATTAACTTTAGAGGGTTGCCATTAGGTTGACAACATATTAGAAATTTTGCCAAATCTTTTTTGTGGGGCTTCTTAATTAGAGTTGTATTTTCTCCATAGATGGTCCATCATAATGTGCTTGGATTGTAATTTGGATTTGACTTTCTTGCTTGGCCTCAATGTCCTATAATAGTGGTCGATTCTCTTCCCAAATCTATTCCGACAATTCTCCTTATGAATTATGATTAAGATCATGATTATAAATCATGACTTCCCTTGTAATATGATCATAATTTCTAGGACTATGACATATACCCGCTACTATGTTCTCCACATAACTTGGTCGTATTCCTATTTTTGTTCCTCATTGAATCCTAATTCCCACTCTTTTTTTGGTAGCCGTTCTCGACTAAGATTATCTTTTGATTCACATTATTCATCGTCTATAATAAAATGAGCATCTAAATTGAATGTATCTAATCAACCTTTTTTGACGTGTTCATTTATATCTAAATATGAAACTTTTCAGAATTAAATAGATGATATTGAAGAAGAAATGAAATGTATGGAGCATGTGAAATTACAAGCGACAAAAATCATTGCTCGACTGGTAGCATACTAGCATGACATTAGAAGGGAAGCCTGCAAGGAAGAGCAAAGGATACTGTCTTTGAGAACAAAAGTTGAAGTTATGTTTCTGAAGCTAGAGGATGCGAAGAGTATGGTCGAAGGATAGAGGAAGTTTGCAAAGATGACCTACTTCAGATTTGCACTGAAAGAGTCACATTTGGAGAAAGTTTACATGAATTATGGACTTTTCATGGACATTGTTAGTTAGAAGATTGAGTTATTTTGTAGAGTCTGCCCCATTATATCGTCCAATGCCCCTTTACCTATGTAGATCTATCCTTGCCAAAGTTCGGCACACACTTCGACTGCATGTCCACTTCCACGCAAGTTCTTTTGCTTTTTGCTCGATATAAAAGTCAACATCACTACCATGAGTGCTTCGTCGCCTCATCGGTCTTGTTGAGTGCACCAATGGGTCCTACACATCATTTTCACCGTGTACATTGGTGGTCGGCGGACACAATTAGTTTCCCACGCTTTTATTGTTTGAGATCCAAGAGATGGCCTTTGTTTAGTTTTTTTTTTTGAGAAATTCCTCTCCGAGAAAGAGAGGATGGGGTTGAGCATACCCCAAGCTTTATTAATTGAGCATAAATTTAAAGGTTACAAAGGAAATGTTCGATCCGACCCGAGAGTTTAACAGAGAAACCTGCAGACCAGCTATGAATCATCGAGACAAAGTTGGACCAGAAGGTCGTGACCGAAACCTCCTTGCCCGAGAATACTCTAGCGTTGCGCTCTCTCCAAATACTCCGGCAAAGACCAATCGTGAGCAGATCCCAGGCTGGACGAAGCTTATTCTTCACTCTACGGGACCTCCAGAGCGTCCAGAGTGAGCGGATGGTGGCCGGGTGCCCTTTGATACTGAAAATACTTTTCAACTTCGACCTAATTGCCCTCGAGAACGGGCATCTAAGGAATAAATGACTTTGTTAAGTTAGTCACACAATGATGAGTCTTCAGCCCCAAGTGATTTGCTGCAACGGAAATATATTGGGAGTGATTGACCCTACTCCCTAAACTCGATTCGAGGTCCAATGCAGTGGACTGACTTAATATTTGGTGTGGGATTTAATGTCCGGGGAAAGCATCAGGGTGTTTAGCGTAAAATTATGATTTTTTGGACAAGGGATCAGCCAAGGCCTTTTTACAGAGGCTGACCAACGATTCCTATAATGTTTGATAGATTAGAATCAGTAGAATTTGGGTTTTCTTTAAGGTGCAGAGTCCTAGAATTTTGACCCTCGTGGGTGAGGCACGTAGAGGGGGGTGAGGTACCAAACTGTGAGTACCTGTTAGAAACTTTTGCAGGCCTCTTCTTAGTTCTTGCCTATAGCTACCTTCGACAAATACGAGGACCAATGGCAGAGAGGATTCAGGACAAGTTGGAAACCAGTTGTAAAAATTCGCTGAACATGATGGATCATATTTGATCCATAAAGCCGCCTCCATGTATCAGGAAAGGCTTGCTGGTTACTTTTAAGTTCAATAAAGACCCATGTCTCTCATTCTGACTTGATTCCATGCGTTGTGCTATCATTGATCTCCATGAATTAATGTATGTTTTCCTTTTTACTAGAATTGACCTTTTCAAGTAATCTTGTCGCTCTAGGTTGAATATGGTTGATTTAGCAATTCCAAGTATGACAATGTTATTGAAACTCCATCGAGATTTCCTTGATATCGTCGGTCACTGTGCTCTAATATTTTTAATATCATGCATGTGTAATTATTTTAGGAAAAAGTTGGATCTGATTGAAGTATTTAGTTCAAAGTAGAGTGCTAGATAACAATATGTTGTCCAAAAAATTGGATCATATTTCATAAAAGAATGCTCATATCATTTAACAGGACCCACTATTAATTTAAGATACTGATAGTTACCAGTCAACATTTGCAGGAAGTGTACGAACAACAGAAAGAGCTTATCTTACTTGGGGAGCGGTTAGTGCTTGCGACTCTTGGCTTCGACCTTAATGTGCACCACCCATATAAACCCCTCGTTGAAGCAATAAAGAAATTCAAGGTTGCCCAAAATGCCCTCGCACAGGTTGCTTGGAATTTTGTCAATGATGGGTACGCCAAAGCTACCATTTTCTCTAATTTTGAATTCTCTCATTAAGGTGTATTTATTATGCACTGGAAAGGGGTATGCAGGCTTCGTACTTCACTTTGCCTGCAATTTAAGCCCCACCATATTGCAGCTGGTGCCATATTTCTGGCTGCCAAGTTCTTGAAAGTGAAGCTTCCATCAGATGGTGAGGTGGTCTGGTGGCAAGAATTTGATGTCACCCCACGACAATTGGAAGGTTTGTGCACGGTGGATTTCTTTCTGGCAGATATATTAGATGAAGTATTTGTTCGGGTATACTTGTGCTTCCATGATTTTTTATCTTAGATTTTCTATTTTCTTTTTGGGGCTTCAGGTTGATATCTTTGTTCGCAAGTTTGGGACCTTGAAATTGAGCCTTGCCTTGTTTCTTGAAATATCATCTCTTATCAATATTATCATACAGCTGGAGTATATGGTGACAACCTCATTTAAAAATCGATGTGATTGGTTATTCCTTTAAAGAATAAATAAAAGAAGCTGGTTGTTGATAGAAGTTTAATCGAATTTCTTGCAGCCTTTGTGTGATGGTTACCTTTTGTAATGAACTTACCCAAATGGAGTCCTAATCTACTTTGTTTTTTAATCTGACACCACGTCTTTCTGATTTGATTATTTATTGACTCCATTATGTATTACTTCACTAACATGACACCTCTCATCCTACCCTCTTCGTACTTCTTAGATTTATTGCATTTCATGAATTTGTTTTGTTCTCTTGACCCCTTACTGGTATCACCAACAACAATGAAAGTAACAGTAACCAATGGTTGACATGTTTTGCTTGCAGAGGTTAGCAATCAAATGCTGGAATTGTATGAGCAAAACCGTGCAACAGCGCCATCACATGGGACTGAAACTGAAGGGAGCCCTGCTGGTGGGGTCAATCACCGGGTTCCTATTAAAGCTCTGGCGGCTTTCGAGGAGCCACCTTTACACAATAAATATGTTCCGGTTGCCGGAACCACCGGAGTCCAGCATGGCGTCCAAACAAGCTCAATGGCTCGTCCTGTGCCTGATCAATCACACATAGATAAGCAAAATGGAGCCCAAAGAAATGTGCAGAACGATAGTGATGACCACGGGGCCAAAGAGCCCAGAGGCACACTCGGTGACGGTAAAATGGAAAGCGGATTCAAGGATCGGCGAAATCACGAACCAGGAAATGTTGCGGAAGCTTCTAAGAGCAGATCAAATCATGTGCCTGAACGCCCTGTTGAAGAGGCTGGAATGTCTATCCCAGGTGGGCCCACAGAAGCCCAACCACAGATTTCAGGTCAAAGTGATGGTGCTCCCAAAGGCTACTCTCCAATGATGGATGCAATGAAAAAGATCGATAAGGACAAGGTGAAGGCCGCTCTGGAGAAACGGAGAAAATCTCGAGCTGAGGCGGCCAGGAAGACGGACATTATGGATGAGGATGACCTCATTGAGAGGGAGCTGGAAAGTGGTATCGAGTTGGCCGCCGAGGATGAGAGGATCCGGCAGGAGAGGAGGCATAGCTGGTCTAAACCTCCTCACCGACAGGGACATGGAGCTGAGAATTGTAGCCGTGGAACGGAGACGGCGGTGAACGCAGAAGAAGGGGAGCTGTCGACGGATGCTCCCGGGTTTCGTTCTCCGGTACCTTCCGGTCGGAAGAGGAACGCGGTGAGCCCAGGTAAACCCTACGGGGGAAAGGATGGGTACGATTTGACACATCATCATGTGCCGCCCTCCAAGCACCGAGACGGTCTCGACGACTCACGTGCGGTGGGACGGCTGGAACGTTCCGAGAGGGATCATAAACGGATCGGGCAAGAAAATCATGTCTAGCATGCTCGGCATTTAAAGACGACACTCTGTATGGATTCTGCCGAAGCCGCTGATAGAATTATTTATGAACGCTGCAGCATTGTGATGCTGCATGAAATCTGAAACTCTTTTTATCTGTGCAACCTCAGGTAATTTTTATATGTGAGTGTAGAGATTTGATCTCATTGTGTTCATTTGTCAAGTGAGACGATGAGAGGAGCGAAGAACTGCGGTGATGGAATACCTAATTTTGTTTGGATCTTTATATATTGATGAACCTCTACCAGGGTTGAACTTTTCCATTATACATTGTTTCAATGGGGAAGTTAATCTATATCCCTCACATTGTGAACTGGTTGTGTTTGTTTGCTTGCTTTCTTGATTCTTTGGCCACTGTTGGACATGGGTTAACTGTTTCTTGCTGTAATCTGTCTAAGTCTGATTTTTTTTATTTTTTTTTTCATTGTTGGTTTTACTATGCTTTTTGTTTTTTGGAGGGGACCACCATAGCGGCCAGTACATCACCTGTAGTGTGCTAGCACAAAGGAGATCATGTATCTAAACTCGCCACAAGAGTGAGAAATGTCTTAGAATTTTAATAACCCCACAGGTAGGAAAGCTTGTTGGTAAGCCAAGAGAGGCCCCCCCCCCCACAATGCGGGAGGAAATTGTTGTGACACTTATTCAAAACCTTGACCAAGGCCATGGGTTGCATGTCTTACCAACCAAGCTATCAGTTGGAGACGGTTTTAATATGCATATGAAGCTGGTAAGGAAGGTCCCAAGTCTTAGACAGAATTAAATGCTAATTTCTGTTAAATGATTGGGTGTCCAACAGGAATGAAAAATCGTGAAATCTTGTGAAATATCTCATTTTTTTTTCAGGATACTAAAACAAAACATCGTATACATAATTTTATTGAAATATGTCAAAAGTTTCTCCATGTGTATATCTGTTGCGGAAATTCTGTGATATTTTGTAAAGAAACATCATATATAGAGAGGCCCATCAATGGATTGGATCAGGGTATATCCGAATCCGATCTGAATAGGAATCCGTTCGATCAGAATCCGATTTGATATTCGATGGATATTGCAACCTTTGGTTTGAGTATGAATCCATTGGATAATCCAAATCCTAATTTGAATATCAGTTTATAACAAAAAAAAAATACTAATCCAGTCTCAAATTATGAAATCAAAACAAATTTTGTTTATTTTTTTTTCCAATGCAAAGAATATAATAGAGAGGTTAGGTAAAGAGGGTACTTGTCAAAGTTCATATAATACAGTGGTTATGTTTTAAATCTAAGCTCTAGATAATCATAATACCCATATTCAAAGACTGGTTTAAAGAATATGTTAGTGTTGGATTGGATCTCAATCGAATCGGTTCATGGTAAACCCAGATCCGATCCGATTATGTTTTGAATCGGATCGGATCATTTTTAATCGGATATTGGATCAAAAAATTAGGATCATTTTTAATCGGATATTGGATCAAAAAATTACTATCAAAAGATCTGCTCTATTGATAGGCTGATACATAGAATTTTACCAAGGTATGTCGCAATTTTCTCCATTTGAACAACTGTCCCGAAATATCCATGATATTTTGTAATTTTTCATTGAAATATCTCAATATTTCAGGATTCTAATATGTAGCCAAAATTTGAGATTTGATTGCTTAGTTGTACGCAACGATATGGAAATATGATGAACACATAGAGTAAAAATGGGTTGTTATTTAGATAGTAAATGTGTACATATTCCTTATAGTAAATTCTCTGATTTATAGGATTTCTAGTAGCAAAACAATCTATATAATAAAGAAAGTTTTTGAGACAAAGAAGGGCTGTGATTGATTTGAAGATGGGATAAAGATGGGCTATGATTTGTTCTCTCTTACTATTGGTTTTTAATATTGCATGCACCAATTAAAGATGGGATAGGAAGCTTTAGCTAACATATGAACAAAATGAAGATAGAAATTTGTATTACAAGGACCACCACCTCTTAAACAAGTAGTTGGCTTTATCTTCTTCCAAGAACAAGCTATGAGGTGGGAGCTTGCTAATTCGTCCAATTTGAATGCCCTAATCTTCATTCATACACAACTATGCTCAAGAAAAACAAAAATGAAAAGTAAAGGAGTGAAACTTATAGCACCTGAAGGTCAGGTGTTCATCAAACGCACTTCTCCGATTCATTTTGGAGAGCGATGCTTCTAGCATACTCGAGACATCTGGTCAAGAGTGTGAACCGGAGTTTGATTTTGTTGCGGCCTACAAGCTCACCTTCACTAGATGTGCTTTGTTAGGACATGCCATTAAAGAGAGGGATAGTGAGATTGAGGGTCTCCAACTGGAGGCTTCTGAGAGTTTGAGCTTCATTTCTTCTCTTCATACGGACTTGGACAAGCTCAATTTTGAGCTTGAGGACCTTTGTGGCAAATCTGCCAAGTCCGAGAGTTTGCTCTTAAAGCAATATACTAGCACTCGTTTCTTGATCCTTATTTATGAACATGCAAGGAAGTGTAAGTTTCTTAGGGGGATAGGATTCGACAAAGCAAGCACCACTAGTCAGGTGCCTTGTTTCGTCAAGGAAATTCCATTTGATGAAGAGCTTAGTGCTACTTCTATAACCTCTCTCTCCAATGCCTTTGGGAATTCTGTCTTAACTTTTCCTTCAGAAAAGAAGAGGCATGCCCATCCTTGCCACTTTAAAGGTGCTAGTATACCTCTTTCTCCTGGCATTCTCCTTACTCCTGTGTCTTCGACTGACCCTTTTGGCAAAGGTCCTTCTCGCTCAGACCCATCCCGGGGTCTTGGTTCACTTGTAAGGCGAAGTGTTCCTTGCACGCTTTCACCCTCTATCTCATATTTTTGTACCTCATAAGGTACGCAAGAGTGGGTTCCAAAGAGTGTTGAGAACACTAATCAGAGTGTCACTGTTCAATGGTATTCAGGAGGCACACTTCCTGATAATCACACTTTTTGCCACTAATTTGGTCGGTCTTTGGGTGGGAGCCACTTGTTTGTGGTCTCTCTGTATCCACTGCTCCCAACCCATGGCGTCCTCACACTAGCCTACATGTTTTGCACATCTCTATTCTTTAGGCTAGTGTGTTGTTCTGTGTGTTTTTTGTTTCCATGCTTTCTAGTTAGAGTTTGTTTTATTCCGTTTGAATTCCTTGCAAATCTGTTTAGAAATTAGTGGCATGCAACGACATGGGGCAATATTTTTGCCCTTCGTTGACTTTTAGGATTGTCTTTACCTCTTGTCATCTTCTACGATTGAAATGACCATGGATGTTTTTATAGCTTATAATTCACTTAGGTTATCATGTATTATATTAAAAGGTCTTTCTGTCGTGCCATAACATTTGATAAATTTGCCTGAATTGTGATATGCTAAAGTGTGATTGTTCGAAATAAACTTTTAGCATTAACATTAATGATAGATTCATTTTCGCTCAAGTAATCTAAGTTTATACTTAAAGCACATTCTATTGTCTCTGTTAATTGAGATTTTTTCTTGCACACACACACACACACACACACACACATATATATATATATATATATATATATATATATATATATATATATATATATATATATATATATATATATATATATATATATATATATATAGGGAATATGGAATATGGTCCTCCCTTATATTTAGGTGTCATGTGGTACTTTTTAACTAATTTTTTTTAAATGGATGGTCAATCCACTCTACTTGGATCATGATTAAAAAAAAATTCTAAAAAAAAAACTTAAAACAACCCGATCAATGACCGACAAATTTAACAGTAAATTATAACGCACAAATACCCCTTGCTATGGTTAATCCAAAAATGCCACTTGGTATATTTTTTCTTCAATTTTTTTTTCATAATCATTGTTAAGAAGGGTGAACCCACCTTGACCAACCCCTAACCTTGGTTAAAAATTACCACGTTTTACTTAAATTGAAGGGAGGACTAGTGTGTTGGCTAGTCAAGAGGATAATGTACCATATTCCCATATATATATATATATATATATATATATATATATATATATATATATATATATATATATATATATATATATATATATATATATATATATATATATATATATAGAGAGAGAGAGAGAGAGAGAGAGAGAGAGAGAGTGAGAGAGAGAGAGAGAGAAATGCTATAATGCAGCATGCGGTAAGTGCGGCACCTACCGCATGCCGTCTGATGCACCGCTGTGTGCATGCGATGCACGCAGCGTGTGCATCAAACGGCTGCAGTGCGGTGCCGCACGTACCGCATGCCGCAGCATAGCAACCCCCCGACTCTCTCATTAATGGCCTCTTACTAATGATCTGGACCATCCGTTCCGATCATAATGGTCCAGATTATCCCTCCCCCACTCTCTCTATCTCTCTCTCTCTCTCTCTCTCAATCGGTAACCCCCGACCCCCCATGGCAACCCCCCGACCCCTTCCCCTCCGGCTCCGGCAGCCCCCCGACCCCCCCTCCGATAGCCCGATCGCAGCCCGATCCCCTCCGGCTACGGCTCCGGAGCGGGGCGTAGAGAGTCGGGCGCGGAGCGGCGGGCCGGCGCGGGGCGCGGAGCGACGGGCCGATGTGGGGCGTGGAGCTGCGGGGAGCTACGGGGTGCTCCGATCGGGGAGGGGGCTGCGGGGTCGGTGCTGCTGGACGGGAGGGGGCGGTCGGTACCGGAGCTGTCGAGGTCGGGGTCGGAGGGCGGCCAGAGCCGGAGCCGGAGGGGAAGGGGTCGGGGTCTGTGTTAGTTGATCGAGAGAGAGAAAGAGATAGAGAGAGGGAGGGTTGATCTCAGCCCTCTATCGAATTTGATCGGACGACCCGGATCATTAGTAAGCCCCACTTGTAAGAGGCAATGAGTAAGAGTATCCCTCCCCTATATATATATATATATATATATATATATATATATATATATATATATATATATATATATATATATACAAGGAATAAAAAATCGATATATTTCGTGAAATGTCGTGAAATATATCGAAAAAATGAAAACCCGATACGAAATACGACCTGCAATCTCGAATAGAACGGAAAATGTCAAAATATTGAGCGGTTTCGCGAAATATCACGATATTTTCACGAAATATTTCTATATCCACGAAATATCGCAAGATTTTGTCAAAATTTCATAAAAATTTTGTAAAATTTATCCGAAATTCTGTGAACGCTGCACCGGTGCCCTGGACCTCAGGTGCAGGGTGAATCCCATCCGTTTGATTCAATCAATCGGGCGGTTGAAAAAAAATTCGCGATTACTGTAGCCGCTACAGTAATCGCGAGAATGATTTCAACCGTCCGATCGACTGAATCGGGCTGTTGAAAAAAAAATCGGGATTACTGTAGCGGCTACAGTAATCGCGAGAATACTTTCAGCCGGCCGATCGACTTAATCGAACGAACGGGATTTACCCGGGCTGTTACTGTGGCCGCCACAGTAACAGCGAGGCCGAACGGAATGCCATTCGTTCGATTCAGTCGATCGGACGGCTGAGATTCATCCCGAACGGATTGGTCTCGGAAGAGCTGTTTCTGGTTGGGATTTCGGGAGGGAATGACACGTGTCATGCATGCAGGGCACCGGTGCAGCGTTCACGCTGCACCTGAGGTCCAGGCTCCCCGTCCCCATATATATATATATATATATATATATATATATATATATATATATATATATATATATATATATATATATATATATATATATATATATATGGGAGAGAGAGAGAGAGAGAGAGAGAGAGAGAGAGAGAGAGAGAGAGAGAGAGAGAGAGAGAGAGAGAGAGAACATGACCCGAGGAGCAATGTGCTCGGTACCCAAAGTCAACTGGGTTGGAGTTACCGGTCATTTTCTCGTTACGTGGGACTCTCCATATGGTTCCTTAAACTTCTTGCAACTCGCTTCAGTAAAATAGTTTGTAGGGGCATCTTGAAGCCCGACACCCCTAGCCAACTAGCGAGGGGATGTCAACTTATACTCTTTACATGAGATATGTTGCATTTAGTATATCTAAGAGAAAATAAAAGAGAAATCTTGAAAAAAGACCAAAAATTGGCTAAATGTGTTCTTTATCGAATTTCAACTAAATAAGAGTGTCCATGTTTGGATTGATGATACTATGCTAAGTATAAATTTATATTACTTTAAGTCAAAAATGATATGAAATGCAATTATATGCTTGTTCTCTATTGGTTTGAGGTCACACTTATGTATATTTATAATTTAGTCTTTTTTAAATTATGCTTATTCGCGTCGTAGTCCAATTTGATATAATACTATCGATCTTAATTGTTTGCTTGCTCTAATTACTACTCCTAGGTGTATTCTTTGATTTTAGATGATTCTAGGTAGTTTTGAACCCTTAAGCATCAGTAATTTACTATTTCGCCCTTGTTTATGTTTTTGAGATTTGTGTGTCACCAATGTGCAAGGATCATTCCAACCATCGGATTTGAGTGCCACCACTGTGCACATGATCCTCATGGGACCCTCGAATTGTGGCAATTGGTTTGGAGTTTAAAATGGCCTAAACTCGTGCGCACGAGTTTAAAATGGCCTAAACTCGTGCGCACGACAAGTTGTGCGCATGACTATGCGCGAATTTCAAAGGCTTTAAAGCTCGATTTGAGGCGTTCGCGCACACGAACTGTTGCCATCTTCTCTTCCTTTCCGAGCTTCCCTTCATCTCCTCCGGGTTCCCCTTCCTTTCCTCTTAGGTAAGAATCGTTTCCTCCCTAAATTCATCTCAAAAATTCGATTTTTCACTATCGATCTTCTCCGATTTGGGTTTCTCTCGAATTTGGGGATTTTCTTTCTTCTACGGTTTTTTGTTGGGATTTTTATGGGATTCTCTCGATCTTCATATCGAGGAGGAAGAATCCCACTTAAGGGCATGTGGGGGAGTCGAGTGCACCTCCCCCGCCATTTCCGACTTGGGATTTTCGATCCGAGGTGGCTTTTCCAAACTTTAATTCTTTTTTTGCCACTTGCAATGTACTTTGCGAACGACAAATTGATCTTGCCTCTTTTGATCCAGTCCTTCGTGCAGCCTTCGATGACTCTGCCATCACTGTACCAGGCTAGAGTCTTCTTTATCAGGATATCCCCCCAGCGTATCCTCTTCTGACTCGGTATTTTTATGCCAATTTGCACACACCAGTTATGATCACTATGGAGGGTTAGTCTTTCTCTACGTATGTTCAGGGGCTCTCCATGACCATTATCCCGAGCATACTTGCTCAAATCCTAGTGATTTAGTGTCGAGCCCATCCTCTGTTCCTTCCCCTGGTCACATTGACGAGAGAGATGCAGCACCTTTGGTTGCATGTAGTCGCAGGCCCTTGTTACTCTCAGTTCATTGACGATGGTCAGTACAGTAGGTACCACTCTAGTTTTTCTGTTACTACCTTTACTCCTCTTCATGACATTCTTCTCAAGTTTGGCTAGTACAACTTGAGGCCTACCAAGGGGAGCAAGGACGTTGTCCTCTCTCAGCTTCTGTACGAGCTCGGTAAGCAAGCTACTTCCTTTGATATTTGTGATTTTATCGCCTACCGTATGTTTCTTTCTTTTGACTCACATACTGACCATTAGGGCCTTGTTATTCCCTTTCCTAGACTTATCACTAGGATACTTCAGTTCTTTCGGGTCCCTTTCCCTACAGGTCTAGAGGTTGCCCGTCCCATGCAGCCTATAGGGGCTGAGTCTCTTCTGCGGGTCTCTCGGGCCCAGCGAGTGAGTGTTGGCCTTATTTCTGATGAGGAGAATAAGGATGAGGCAAACGTGGACGATGCAGATGAGGACGACGAGGTGGATGAGGATGACTAGGACAAGGACAAGGAGGAGGAGGAAGAGGAGATGGACGAGGACTAGACCGCCACAGCACTACATCCAGGAGGTCCCCCGACTCTTGAGGCTCTCTCTACACAGATGGCCCAGATATGGGCCTACCAGCAAGAGTCTCACTAGTTCTACCAGGCGGACCTCGAGCACTTCTACGACGAGCAGCTCGCCCAATGTGAGATACTCGAGAGGCTGGACTGGAGGTCGAGGAGGCAGGACTGGAGGCTGAGGGCACTCTTCGCCGCTTTAGTGCCAGGACAATAGGACGATGACTCCAACTTCGAGGAGTTAGCAGTAGACCATGAGCATCTAGCTCAGGTTGTTTTTGTAGTTGGTAACACACTGAGATGCTGCATATGTATTATGTTGTGTGTTTTTGTTTATTTTTTTTAGTGGCAGTGATGAGTATGTCTTGTACCTCCCTTCAAGGCTTATGCATGGAACTCAGTTATATATATATATATATATATATATATATATATATATATATATATATATATATATATATATATATATATATATATATATATATATATATATATATATATATATATATATATCAGCAATACTTGTCTTTTGTTACTTATGAGTTGTGATTTGTATATCTCTGAGATAGTTAGAACTGTAGTCTAATTTTTTAAAAGATATATGCTCGTTTCTTAGTAGTTCACCTAAATTGCTAACCTTATAGTCTCAAGATCCACACTAGCATGTGTTTTATCTGTTGTATTTGTCTTGCATGTCTAGTATGGACTCCGTAAGTCTATACCCCCCCCCCTCTCATGCTGCCTTTGTGTGCTTCTGATTGTTGGGTCACCTGTGCTTTAAATCCATATCTTTTGGTGAGCCCGTATGCTGTATTATATATGCCACTAGTTGGCATACATATATATATGACATATGTGGTGGTTGGATGGTGACTTATCTTAAGCCTTGAGCTTAAGGGTGTGTTTTTTTTTTTGAGTGGTACACTCCTCTTTATGGTTGCATCCTCAAAGGGAGATTGGGAAGTGTCCTTCCTCAAGCGCTTGATGGAGAGTTTTTAGTAGCACCCTACTATGCATTTCGCATACATTTGCTAGGGTTGCTAGGGTCTCCTTTGTGCTTTGATGGATTTATCTGTTAGGGGGCATTTTTTGTGCTTAGAAGCACGTTTTCTTCTTCCTTTTGTCATATCTTTTGTGACAAAAAGGGGGATAAAATCCTTGTAGATTTACTCCACAAGACTGGTGGATTCATTCCACTAATTTCATATGGACTTTGGTTCATAAGACTGTTCATTATGGACTTCGGTTTATAAAACTGTTCCTTGTGGATTCTTTCCACAAGACTGTGGCTATCCTCTTAGGGGGTGTTTGCCTTTGACTATACCTAATTAGAGTTTCTTGTCTGTCCCTTTTTAGAATTAAATATATGGTATCATTTATGCTATGCTTACTTTACTTACTATTGCATAAGTGATATAACATATGATCTTTTAAATTGACGTTGGTTTTACAGGAATAAAAGTGGATTTAACTTGTGTGTCTGATATCTTTCAGGATTTACATGTTTCCATTTTTTATCGATCTCTATTTTAGAGTCTAGGGTTTACATCGAGACACTCAAGGGACAAGCTTAATAGAATTGGATGTATAGGAAGCTCCTTTGTAGTGGTCTATCTCTGTCTAGAGTCTAGGGTTTTACACCGACTAGCCGAGCGCTGACCGACTGGGCCGACCGATGCACCCGGTGTCGGCGCACTGCGATCAGCCGCCAAGCACACTTCCTGACCGACTAGACTAGGCAGGGGGTTGGCAGGGGGTCGGCGGGCATGACGGCCGGCCCCGAACAGAGGGTCAGCGGACACGCTTCTGGCCGGTTCTTGGCAGGGGGTCGGCGGGTGTGATGGTCAGTGGGTATGCCCTTGGTCGGCCCTTGATAGGGGGCCGGCGGGCGCAACGGCCAGTCCCGGACATCGGGTCGGTGGACACACTTCTAGCCGGTCTTTAGCAGGGGGTCGGCGGGCGCGAAAGCCGGCCCCGGATAGCAGGTTGGCGGACATGCCCCTGGTCGGCCCTTGGCAGGGGGTTGGCGGGCGCGACGGCCGGCCTTGGATAGTGGGTAAGTGGGGCACGCCCCTAGCCGACCTTTGACAGGGGGTCGACGGGCTCGACAGCCGGCCCCGGACAGCAGGTCGGTGGGCAAGCTCCTAGTCAACCCTTACAGGGGGTCGACAGGTACGACGATCGACCCCAGACAGTGGGTCGACGGACATGTTCCAGGCTGGCCCTTGGCAGGGGGTCGACGAGCGTAACGGCCTACCCCGGACAACAGGTCGACGGACATTCCCTTGGCTGGCCCTTGGCAGGGGGTCGACGGGCATGATGGCCGACCCTGGACAACGGGTCGATGGGAATGCTCCTGGCCGGCCCTTGGCAGGGGGTCAGCGGCGCGCGACGGCCGGTCCCTGACAGCGAGTCGACGGACACGCCCCTGGCTGGCCCTTGGCAGGGTGTCGGCGGGCGTGATGGCCGACTCTTGGCAGGGGGTCGGTAGGCACGACGGTCGACCCTAGACAGCGGGTCGACAGACACACCCCTGGTCTCCCCTTGATAGGTCGGCAGGTGCGACAGCTGGCCCCGGACAACAGGTTGGTAGGCAGACCTTTACACAAACCCTAAAATGTCTCGATCAACAAAAATCTACGAGTGCAACGGTCGGCTCCGGACAGCGAGTCGGCAAGCAGTCTTCTGGTCAGCCCTTGGCAGGGGGTCGGCAGACGCGACGGTCAATATCGGACAGTAGGTCGGCAGACAGACTCTTAGTCGGCCCCGAATAGCGGGTCGACAAACGAAACTTTGGTCAGCCCTTGGTAGGGGGTCGATAAATTCTTTTTGAACAGATATCAAGTCACTTCGACATTGACAAACCAGTTTTGCACCATAGAGTCCCAGCCAGTTATGTTAGCACTTGCCTAGCTGGGAGGGGGTAATTGTGAGTGCAAAATCTAGCTAACGCCTGATAATGGGACCTGCCAGTCTTGCTTGGGCCCCACGAAGATGACGGTGGGACCTGCCAGCCCTACCTGGTGCCCACAAAGAAGACGATGAGACCCGCCTGGGGCCCACGAAGATGATGGTGGGACCCACCAGTCCTACCTGAGGCGCACGAAGACAACGGTGGGGCCCGCCAGCTCTGCCTAGGAGCCACACATACTATCTGGGGTCTGGTAAATCCCCCCGGATATTTACCAAAACCCTTGATATTCCCAAACCACTATAAATGGTAAACCCGGCAAATATTCCAAATCGAAATTTCATTATTCCACATTCCATATTCTGTTTTTCAGAGATCTCTGAGCCTTTTGATGATCAGACTCCAGTCAAACTTACTGCACCATCTTTCTACTTGTACAAAACACTCCTCGGCCTGTCGAGAGTAGCTCTATTTTCTCAGAGTTAGTGGATTCAAAGGTTTCGTCTTGCCACACAGAGACGTAGGCTTCGGCCAAACTTCATCACCATATCCTGTGTCAACTCTCTCTCTCTCTACTCTACAATGTCTGTGTGACAGCTAAGTACGCGACAACTCAGCATCCCACAGTGCACTACATCTCGGAGGTCAACACCTTCCATAAACTTTTGAAGGGGGACCATATGACAGCTGTTATCTCTCCCCAGAACTTGTGGTCTACTACCATTCCATATTATCTTGTTTCTCTCATTAGTAAAGACGGCTCTGGTTCTCCAACGGACGAGTTCTCCAATGGAAACCAAGTGTTGCTGAATTATATTTCTGATTCTGTATTTGAGTACGGGGCACCATGAATAGATACCCCATGGTTTCGATAAAAGAAATTAAAGTACACCTATTGGAAATTTAAAAGTAGCAAAAATTAGGTGAAATTGAGAGAAGGTTCCACCGAGATTTGAACTCGGGCATTTGGATTCGGAGTCGAATATCGTTGCCACTAGATTATGGGCCTATTCATGGTGGCCGTCACTTACGATGCTTACCATCCATCACGGAAAATGGCTCCTCGTTTCACCTCTTTCGTAAACCTTCCGTACGATGTGGCCGGCGAGAAGGGCGCTCGCATTCCGCAGGGGGGTCTCGACCTCCGCCGCCGCCGCCGATCCCAACAAGAAATGGGACGCGGTGGTGGTCGGCGGAGGCCACAACGGCCTGACCGCGGCCGCCTACCTGGCCCGAGCCGGCCTCTCCGTGGCCGTCCTGGAGCGGCGCCACCTCGTCGGAGGGGCCGCCGTCACCGAGGAGGTCGTTCCCGGATTCCGCTTCTCCCGATGCAGCTACGTCCAGAGCCTCCTCCGCCCTTCCATCATCCGGTATCTCACCTCCCACCCTCTCCACCCTTACCTTCTTATCCTTCGTTCCTCTTGATCCCTTCCTCTTTGTCTGTCAAGGGAGCTTGAGCTGGGGAGGCACGGCCTGAAGCTCCTCCGGCGGAACCCCTCGTCGTTCACTCCTTGTCTTGACGGCCGCTATCTCCTTTTGGGCCCTGATGACGATCTCAGCCATTCGGAGATTGCTAAGTTCTCTGCAAAAGATGCCATGGCTTACCGAAGGTACTAACTACTATGAGCTGTCGTTTTTAGGTAACAAGTACATTTTAGATCACTTGAGCTACTGATTAACCATTCAGCCCCATGCCAATGGTCAACCTGAATGATGTGGCATCCGATCACATCCTCACTTTACCAGCCCGTCTGGACTGAATGTGATTCACTGGTCGGGGCTGGGTGCAACGGACGGCTGTGATCAGGACACGTCATTCTGGCTAAATAGTATTTTTCCTGATTTGAATGCCAAAACAAAAGTCAATATTGATTATAGTACATGTGAGAGTGGATTAACCACTGATTTTTCCGGCAACCACATTTGACCATGTTGATTGAAATGACCTAAAAATGGTTAATTGTAAGTACAATCTTTTAAGGCATAACCCAAACACATATATAACTTAAAAAAAATATATAAGTGCTATATTAAAAAATCTAACTTCCTGTGAAAAAAGAAAGGAAAAGAAAAGAAATCTAACTTAGAAACAAATGCCAAGGCCAAAGTGAACTTTCTTCCATTATGAAAAAAGATTATATAATAAAATAAATATATAGAAGATGTAAAGTTATATGTCGTGGAGGCACAATTAGCATGCTTTATGGTAGACGCATAACATGCAGCCACAAAGGAAAAATTTATTCGACGGTTATCAGAGCGGCTTTGTTGCATGGCTTTTATTTTTAGCTCTATGAGGACTTGGTTGTACTTGTACTTGAACTTGGTGTTAATAGTATAGGTGCTGAGATGGTTTTGATTTGTGATATGATATTTTTTATAATAATGTGTATTGTTTCTTTTCTATTAGTCTTTTTGTTCTTCTTTTTTTTTTTCCATTTTAGGTTGTATTTGTATGGCACTATACTGTTATCGTTGCCAACTATAGTTTTATTTTATGTGGTTGTTTTACTTTCTTTCTCTATACCGAAATTTGTCTTTCCATTTTACAATTTTGCCACCGTCAAATTACCGAAAAACAAAAAATTTTCTTTTTTTGGTCGACCGACATGGACACCAAAAATGACATTTAAAACATTTGATATATATATATATATATATGTATATATATAAAATTACAAACGTATCCCTGCTGTACCGCGTATCCTAATTTTTCAAAAATTCACGTATCACCGTATTCGTATCCCTGTATCTGTATCAGTGTTTCCTAGTAGGGCAATAATGATATTGAATGCGAAATATTGCTTATAGGTGGAAGCAATGACACTCAATGCCTCTAGACTCACGTCCGAAAGCAATGCCTAGATGATGGACTAGATGATGATAAGAGGAATCTAGAAGTGTCCATTACCATCTTCCTATCAACATTTACCTTTTCCGATCATGATAAGAGAAGAGAAGAAAAAGCGGATGGTCCCACCATTCGTGATATCGCGGAAAGAAATTGGCAGGCTATTGTGAAACTATTGCTATTGGACCTTGAGAGCCTCTTAAACTATTTCCCTTTGAACTTTGAAGTCTAAGATATCATTTGGAAGGCTTGATGAAGGCTGATGAGAGTCCCACCATTATGTGCACAAGTCAGGAATAATACATTTTTTAGGAAAAGCCAACTTAGACCGCATGATTTAGGGGAATAGCTGTGAAGCCTGTGATCCCCTGACTTGGCAAACATATATATTTCCCAACAATAATCCATAAATCGAACAAACTCAACATGACTTAAACCAAGTCTATCAATTGGACCGATTATGTAATAAATGATCTAATAAGACAAGCAAACTCAAATTAACCTACATCTGCCGAGACTCAAAATTGACAATTCATTGAAATACCCTAAATTATACCAAAAATACTATTTTAACCCTGTCACTAAGAAACCCACAAAATAACCATAACCATCAAGCCATGTCCCATCCATAGTCACCAAGTTCGGGTTCGGCAATAAGTTGGCGAGGGTAAAACTCGGTAAAGTTCGGTGAAAATCGAAAAGTTCGGGAAAAAAAACAGGTAAAAGTCGGCAAAAAAAACGGGTTCGGGTTTTAATCGGCGAGGGTAAAATTTGAAAAATTCAGCAAGTTCGGGACCCTAGCCTGTGGCCCTGTGTCACCTCGCGGTCGGAGAAGAGAGGTATCAAACTGTTTTCTCTCAGAGAATAGTGGCCAGTCGATTATTAATCGTGCGGTAACATAAACCTGCAGAATAACTTAAAATAAAATCACGATGTTACAAAAAGCGGCCGACTTAATCCGTTTTATTCAAAAAATCACCGAATAAATCGGCAATTTTTGTGACTTGATTAAATCGGGGTTAAAATCGGCAAAAAATCGGCAGAGTTGTTAGTCGCGTTTTAAACGCGATTTTTTCAATAAATTGGAGATTTTTGTGACTATGGTCCCATCTACATGGGGCCGGCCTTATGAATCCTTCTTCGCCATTCACTTCTATTTAGGGCTATATCTATTGTCAATGAAAGTTCTTCCATGTCTTTTTAAACAGCGTCCATCAATGTTATTCTATGTCTTCCCCTCCTTCTTGGACCTTCAACACTAGTCTGGGACCCTCTCCTTATCGGTGCCACCTCTGCTTTGTGTTGTATATGGCCAAACTATCTTAATTTATTCTCTAGTATCTTGTTCTCAATTGGTGTCACTCCTAACACTTTCTCTATTATACTCATTCCTCACTCTATCCCTCGTAGTTTTTTTGCATATCCACCTCAACATCCTCATCTTTGCCACACCCATCTTATGAGCTTGGGCCCTCTTTAAGAAACCCACAAAATACTAAACTAAAATTCGAGAGCAAAATACTTGCCTTCAAGTGATCCAGTGCTACTCCTGCATCACAATGAATGCTTATTATTCAGTTCTTTGTATATACTTATTTGTTTGATGGGGAAGACTATGGCTTGTTGATTGCACCTGTGGAAGAAAGGTTGCCCTCCTTAGGTGAAGAATTTCTTATGAATATGTTTTCCAACTATAGAATTCTGATGTTTATTGTGATGGTAGTAAGAGTTGGGATGTGGGACCTTACAGTTTGTATGTTGTATATTTGCTTTGAGTTTGAAACTAGAGAGCACCTTTCTCTCTTGTGGGCTGGTCCATGGGGTGTTGGTATTTACTTTAAGGTGACTATGCTGCTTCAGAGTTCATCTTGTTTTTCCGAGATCTGGATTTGTTATACAAGCTACTCCTTACCATTGTATCTCTTGCATCTATTTCAGAATCTAAAAGTATGTTATGGTTAATTTGGTTGGGGAGGAATCAAGAAGTGTGTCAAGGAAGTTCTACTTCAAAAATGTTGTCGGTGAGATATATAATGAATGTAGCAAAATCATGGGAGGTAGTACTTCCTTTGTACCTGTGAGCGCGGAAAAAGATTCGGGTCGTCTTTATTGCGGATCACACGAGATTACAAATTTTCTTTGATCAGGAGATTGTGGGAGAGATCCTCTGGAGGGTCCCTTTGATCCGCGTCTCCACGTGGTATTCGTGCGAGAGCTCTGAAGGGGTTGCCCAGGACAGAGGTCTTTACAGGGTGAGGGTTTTTGAGAGGCTAAGGAGTTTCCGCCGTTGATTTTGTCCCGTCCGTGCTTCGCGCTTTCTCGGCTAGGGAGGTTTTGGGCTTCGTTCCTCGACCTTCGTGTCTTCCTCGATCCTTGCTAGACCTCGACGTCCTTGATCGTCGGTTCGCGGCGTCGATCGTGTGTTTGGCGTCAGCTTTGGCTTTAGCTTTCGGCTTTGGCGTAGCTTTGGCGTGGCTCTGGCGTTTGCTTTGCTTTGGCGCTTGCGCTTGAACGTAGGCGGGTAGAGGCTTGCGATGCTTTAGTTCTTCCGGACTTCGCGTCGTATCGGCTAGAACGTGCGGTGCTTTGCTCGTGACCGTCGTAGTTGCTTGGCTTTGGCACGTGCGTTGCTTTAGCGCGGGCTTTACCGGGGCGTTTGCTTTGGCTTCTTGCGTCGGCTTTGACTTTAGCTTTGACTTGATCTTCTTCTCGAACGACTGGTGTTGCTTCTTCAAGGCTTCTTTCTTCTTCCGACTTCCTCGACGGTTGTGGCGTCGGCTTGGCTTTTCGGTGGGGGTAGCACCGATCTTCGTGCGACGGTTGTAGCGTCGACTTTTGTTGATGAAGACGGCGGGGGTAGCACCGGCTTCGGCACGACGGTTGTAGCGTCGGTTTTCGTTGACGAAGGCGGCAGGGGTAGCACCGGCTTCAGGCCTTCTTCTCCCGGCTTTCTTCTTCGTGCAAGGAGTTGATGCCTTTGAAGACGACGGGTGTTGTCGGCTTCGATCTTCTTCTCCGGCCTTTGCTTATGGCGTCTTCGGAGCTGATGAAGATCGTTGGAGCGATCGGGTGATGACGGCTCCGGGTCTTCTTCTCCACGCTTTCTTCTTCGTGCGAGGAGTCGAAGCTTTGACCTTCGAGTGCAAGGTCTTCACGTTGATGAGGACTTGAAGGGTCAAGGACTCCCGTAGGATATGCTTGCCGTGCCTCGTGAAGCCTTCGGTCTTCAAGCGTTGGAGCTTCTTCGTAGCGCTCTTTCGTCTTCAGCTTTTCGGACCTGGCAACGGTTGTGACGTTGACTTCTTCTCCGGGCGTGTTTGGCTTGATTGGAGTTGAAGGCTTCTTTTGGAGATGGCGGGTGTAGCACCGATCTCTATGCGACGGTTGTAGCGTCGGCTTTTGTTGATGAAGACGGCGGTGGTAGCACCGATCTCCGTGCGACGGTCGTAGCGTCGGCTTTGTTGGTGGAGACGGCGGGGGTAGCACCGATCTCCGCACGACGGTTGTATCGTCGGCTTTATTGATGAAGACGGCGGGGGTAGCACCGATCTCCGCACGACGGTTGTAGCGTCGGCTTTGTTGGTGAAGACGGCGGGGGTAGCACCGATCTCCGCACGACGGTTGTAGCGTCGGCTTTTGTTGGTGAAGACGGCGGGGGTAGCACCGATCTCCGCACGACGGTTGTAGCGTCGGTTTTTGTTGACGAAGACGGCAGGGGTAGCACCGGCTTCAGGCCTTCTTCTCCAAGCTTTCTTCTTCGTGCGAGGAGTCGACGCCTTTGTTGAAGACGACGGGTGTTGTCGGCTTCGATCTTCTTCTCCGGCCTTTGCTTATGGCTTCTTCGGAGTTGATGAAGATCGTTGGAGAAGTCGGGATGACGACGACTCCGGGTCTTCTTCTCCAAGCTTTCTTCTTCGTGCGAGGAGTCGAAGCTTTGATCTTCGAGTGCAAGGTCTTCACGTTGATGAGGACTTGAAGGGTCAAGGACTCCCGTAGGATATGCTTGCCGTGCCTCGTGAAGCCTTCGGTCTTCAAGCGTTGGAGCTCGTCTTTGCAGAGCCTTTTCCTCTTCAGCTTTCGACCTTTGATGCCTTCCCCCACCCCCTCTATTTATAGGCAAAGGTGGGTGGTTGGGGGAGATATTGCTGAAATCTTTTTGTTTCATCCAATATCTCCCCCCATAACCATCGAGATTTTGTTCCTTGATTCGGGGAAACAAACTCAACCCCCTCCCTTTTAGTTGGGGTGGTTACGGGCTAGATGTGACTCGATCTTTTAAAGATTGAGTTGTTATTCTTGTTGCACTTTTGGATCGGATGGCGACACAACGTCATCTTGTCCGTTGGATCGAGGGATCGTCGTGGATCTACGGCTACGTAGACGTCCACGCCACCTCCCCCCGCATCAAGGCGGTTTTGATTTTTTCTTTTCTTTTCCTTTTCTTTTCTTTTTCTTTTTCTTTTCCTTTATGGCCGGCCCCACCTCTCCATGAGGAGGGGGGCATGGTTTTCTAGAGGGGGGGCCGGTGGGCCCCCCTCTTTGCGTTCGGGTCGCGGGTCCGATGGGACCCGTTTGCTTTGAGTTGGGTTGCGGTGCGCGAGCCGAGTTTGCACGTGGGCCGAGTGCGCATGCGGGCCATTTGTGTGCGGGCCCAAATTTTCGCATATGGGCCGTTGTGTGCGGGCCGAGTTTCGCATGCGGGCCGTTGTGTGTGGGCCAAGTTTCGCATGTGGGCCGTTGTGTGTGGGCCGGGTTTCGCATGCGGGCCGTTGTGTGCGGGCTGAGTTTCGCATGCGGGCCGTTGTGTGCGGGTCAAGTTTCGCATGCGGGTCGGGTCCAATCTGTGGGCTAATTTCGGTGCCCACAAATGCCCCCTCAAGTTCGAGTGCGCCCGCGGGAAACGCGTAGCGCTTGGACTTGACTTGCGTGTTCGCTCGGAATTTAGGTCTTTTACAAGAGCCCCCGCTATTTTGTTTCCCCCGTCGTTTTGCTAGCGCGGGAGACGAACGGCTTTGGCTGCTTGGAGTCGAAGACATCTTCTAGGGTTTTGTTCATCTTTCTTGTTGTCGCGGACTTCCTTTGCTTCGAGGATGGCGCGAATGTTGACAGCGGCCGCTGCCCGGAGTCCCAGGGCAGCAAGGCGACGTGAGGACGAGGACGGCCGCGATGCACCTCGGAGGAGGGTTGTTGCGCCTCTTCGGTGGGGATGAAGCGGATGGCGCACCGAGCGGAGGAGGTAGAGTGATCGAAGACGCAGTAGGTTCCATCATCTTCTTCCTACTCCTCTTTCTTCTTCCTTCTTTTCCCCTTTTTTTTTTTTTTGTTATGAAACGGTGGTTGCATCGGATCGGGATGCACTCTGGATATAGACCCCTAGATTATGGGATACGAGATTTACCCCGTCTCTATCCCAATAACCGATTATGCCTATATATAGGGGGTTAAGCGAAAAACGGTTTTTCCCAACATTCTTTTCCCCTTTTTTTTTTCGTCTTTTTTTTTTTTTTCTGGTTTCTGGTTCGCGCGGAACAACAGCAGCAGCAAGGTGGCCCGGCGTGCATGGCAGGCGGGCCTCAGGCGGCGGCGCGGGGGCCAGCGGAGCAGCAGCGGCGCGGAGGCGGCCGGCGGTTTCGGGCGATCGGGCCGGCGCGAGAGCCGGCGGTGGCCGGGCGATCGGGCCGGGCACAAGCGGCGGGCCGGCGCGGGGCGTAGGGCGCGGAGCGGCGGGCCGGCGCGGGAGCGGCAGCAACAGCAGCGGCGGTGTCGGGTCGAGGGCTCCGGCCGGGTGGCGTCGGTGGTGCGGCCGGCGGAACAGCGCGGGGCGCGAGCCGGGCACCGGCGTGGCGGCAGCCGGGGCGCGGGCCGGGCACGCGCGGGGGGGGGCCGGCGCAGCAGCGGCAGCGGCGGCGGCGCGGTCGCGCGGGCGGTCAAGCGCGCAGGGCGCGGGGGTCGAAGGCCAGCAACCCCCCCCCCCCCGGGGCTACTGGTTTTAACCGGAGAGGGGGGGGGGCTGCAGCTTTTTGCTGTGGCCCCCTCTCGGTTTCTCCATTTTGCACAAGGGGGCGGGGCTGCGGCTTTTTGCTGTGGCCCCCCTCTCGGTTTCCCTTTCTGCAAAAAGGGCTCTTTTTTTTTTTTTTTTTTTTTTTTTTTTTTTTTTTGTTTTTGCGCTCGGCTTGATTCTTCTGGACTTGACTCGTGCTTTTTCTTCTTCTTCTTCTTCGCATGGTGGGTTGTGGGAGGGCGCAGGCCGGGGGCTGCAGGGTGCGGCCGGCGCGCGGGCTGGAGGAGGGGCGCGACCGGGGGCTGCTGGGTGCGGCCGGCGCGCGGGCGTGGGCGTGGCAGCGGCAACGGGCCGGAGAGAGGCGGCGGAGGCGGCCAGGGGCGCGGGTGAAGACGGCTGTGAGCGGGCGATCGGTGCACGGGCCGGGGTTGCGGCGGGCGCAGCGCGCGGGGCGGCTGCGAGGTGTGGAGGCGGGCTCGGCCGGGGGCTGCGGGGTGCGGTCGGCGAGGCTGTGGGTGCAGACGACTCCGGGGAGGCGCGGCAAGTGGCTGCGGCGCTGATGGCTCCGGCGATGCTCAACAGGTGGCGGCGGCGCTGATGGCTCCAACGAGGCGCGGCCGGTGGCGTTGGGTCCAGCCGGGTGCGAGATTAGGCATGGAGGCCGGCGGTGGTGCGCAGGTGGCGACTGTAGGTCGCAGGCTCGTTTTGCCTAGCTTGAAGACCGCAGTCTCGTTTGGGGGTTGTGGGTTTTAAAAGAGAATGGAGCTATGGCTCTTTTTGCTGCGGCCCCCTCTACATTTTTGGCATTAAGGGGTTGTGGCCCTTTGGGTTTGCAGCTTCAGCTCCGTTTTTTTTTTTTTTTTTTTTTTTTTTTTTTTTTTTTTTTTTTTTTTTTTTTTGGACTTGCACTGCCCTTTTCTTCTGGAATTGACCCCGCATCTTGATTTGACTTGCACTTTTCGTCTCCTTGCAGGACTCATCCCTTCGAGTGCTTTCCGAAGGCCGATGGGATCGTTAAGGTCTATCGCGTGAGCATAGCGACTGGCAAGGTTGCACATGAGCAAGCTGATCGAGGTGAGCTGGATGTTCCTTTGGATTATGGAGAGAACTTTTTCTGGTGGTGACGCCGGCTTGAAGGATATTGAGATAGACGTTCTGGAGTTCAACGAGGAGGAAGACGAAGCCACTAGCATTGACAAGGAGCAGCCTGCCTTGGTCGTCTTTTGCTTGCCGATCTTGACCACGGTGACTGCTCCAATGGTCTTTTTGGCTTCGTGGAGATAACGGAGGATGCGGTCTCCCACGGGAGTACGCATCTTCGTTTCCCTTTTGCGCAACTCTTCTGCCGCCGTACGAGAGCTTTCCGACTTCTGGATGGATCGTTGGTGCGGTCTCCCACGGGAGTACGCATCTTCGTTTCCTTTTTGCGCAAGTCTTCTGCTGCCGTTACGAGAGCTTTCCGACTTCTGGATGGATCGTCGATGCGGTCTCCCACGGGAGTACGCATCTTCGTTTTCCTTTTGCGCAAGTCTTCTGCCGCCGTACTTCGAAGCAGGAAGCGTGTGTCGAAGTTGGACGAGCTCATTCTCACCGATGAGGGATTTTCACGGCAGATCATTCGGTCGAGTTCGGAGTTGCCATTCAGGAGTCAGTTCCAACGGACGTTTTGGCCACAGCTTCTTTGTCAGTTCCTGTGGTGTCTTTGATAGCCGTCACGGCAATGGTCCAGGATGCGGTTCCCGTGCTTGGGTCTTCAGGACAGGATCGCGCCTTGTCTCAGCATTTAGAGGCTTGCCAGCGAAAGTGTAGATCGCAGAGCCTTCTTTCTAAGCTTCTTTTGGAGAGTTGTGCTGGAAGTTTATCCAGGCGACACTTGCACCCTTCCAAGAGGAGGGTCTTGACGCTTTGAGTAACTGGTGGGTTTCCTGGTGGATGGCTCCTTGTTTGAGGAGCATATGTGCACCCTTTTGGCGGACAGCTAGGCTCATTGCTTGCAACGGGCTTCACTAGAGGAGGATGTTTCCTTGGCGTTGGCAAAGGCTGAGGAAGAGGAACGTCGACTGGAGGGGCTTCACACGTTTGCTACTGCAGACTTTCTTCGGGTGCAGAAGAAGGTGGAGATTACTCGCGCGTCGCTTCGGAAGCTGGAGTTCCTCCTTGCAAAGCAGCGTGCAAAGCTGGCAACGCGTTGAGCTGGTAGGGCGATCGAGAAGGCTTCTGGAGTGAATCTTGCGAGGCAGCGTGCAGAGCTGGCAACGCGTCGGAAGCTGACGGCTTCTCTACCACTGGAGTTGCAGCGCGTGTAAGCTGCGGGAGGCGGGCCGCTTCGGCGCCTCTAGGACTTCGACTTGCTACTCATGCGTTACTTCAGAAGCTGGAGTTCCGTTTCGAGAAAGCTCGAGCAACCGAGAAGACTTTTGTAACGGAGCTTGCAAAGCAGCGGGAGGAGCTTACGAATCGCCGAGAGCTGGTGGTTTCTTGCCTTTCGGAGTTGCACCGTGTGGGTGCCTCGAGAGATGAGCTGTGGCAGCTCCGGGAGCTGGTGGCTTGACGAAGGCTGATGGCTTCTCGTCCCACGGAGTTGGACTTGCGTCTTTTCTGGGCTTCTTTTCCTGGAATGGTGGTTTACTTTTTTTTTGTTTGGACTGAACCTTTACAGGCTGCCTACGTACCCTACTGAGAGGGATCAAGTCACACGTAGTTCCTTTATTACTTTTTTTTTTTTTTTTTTTTTTTTGGGGCAAGGGGGGTAACCTTGCGCTAGGCAAAGTACCTTTTGAGGGACTTGCCACTGGTAGGCAGAGTCGCTGCTGGTTCGCAGTTGTCATCCGCCTTCTTCGCTTCAATGTAGTTAGAAGTGAAGATCTTCTTGCTTGGAGTTTTGGTGATTGCTGGAGTTTGACTAGAGTTGATGTCTCGGTGGTTTTGAAGACTTTGTTCGTCGCTTTTGGAGAGACGAGCTTGAGTCTTTGTCAGGCGATGTGGTATCGCAACTGAGGGTAATGAACCCATATGCTCTGTGCTTTCTTTGTTGCAGCTGGATTTGAACATCAGCTCGGTGGAGTTTTGCCCCCGAGTGTTTCCTAGCTTGATTGCGAGTTGCTCGGAGCTGGTGTACTCGGAAGACTCGGTTGAGCTCGAGACATGCAACAGACCATGTAACGGTAGTGCCATCTCTTGCAAAGTGATGAAGTTGGCCTCGGAGAATGGTGACGCTGGTTCTTTTGCTGGAGTGGAAGGTGATCGTCCTGGCTTGCGAAGCCATTGAGATTCGAGTCGCAGGACTGAAGCAGCTTGAGCAAGCAATGGAACATGTGGCATTGAGCTTGACTTGGAGTTGAGGTGAATTTTCTGTCTCGATGCTGATGCTTCTTTGTCTTTGTGCACCGTCTGGCTGGAGAATGTTGCTAGTTTTGCAAGTGGAGTGGTTTTATCCCTCGCGGCTGCTTTGACTTTCTGGGCTCGTGGAGCTTTTGCTGGAGAAACTTCTGCAACGGGGTCTTCGGCCTGGTGGCACTCGACGTCAGCAAGGTGTGATTCAGCCTCGTTGCAGTGCTTGCCGTTGGCGATGATGGTTCTTCCCATGCTTTCGATGTTGGTGCCGCTTTCTTCATTGAGCACTTGGTGAACTTCCCTCATGCAACCGGAGACCTTGAGGTTTTGATCAACTTCAAGGAAGCGGCTGGGGAAAAAGTCCTGGAGTGTCGCCAGCTCTGGGCATGTTTGCTGGAAAAGATTTTTCGAACTTACTGAAGGTACTTTGGACGTTTTTCTTTCTGGAGCTTCACTCTTTTCCTTGAAGGTCTTTCTTTCGGGGAGTTTTGTTGTCGCCTGATCTTGCTCGTGGTTGGCCAGACGTGTTATCCTATAGCTTGATCGTCGTGGCCTTCTCCTTCGAGGTGTCATAGCCCATGCATTTTCATCAGGAAGATCTTCCTCGCCAGGGTGAAGAATTGGTGTTGTAATCAAAGGCTCTTCTTTGATCTGAAGGACTTGCTCTTCTGGAGGCTTTACCGATTCATCTTCTGATCCCCAGCCGGTTGGCTTGATTTCTTTCATTGGGATCGAAGGAGGCTTGGAGTAAAAGACGTAGAAGTCGAACTTACCTGATGGCTGGCCTAGCAGGCTGACTTCAGGGTCTCTTTGTTCGTCTCTTGCTTTGAGCACATACTGGGATGTAGCTTTGTTTGGAAGAGGGAGTGTTTGCACGAGAGGCGGTTGCCCCCAAGGCAGTGAGGATTTGGCCCAGGGCACTGTAGGAGCATACCGTCGTCGTCTTCTTGGAGCTGGTTTTGCTATGGATCTTTGACAGGTGATGCGTAGCCTTGCTGGAGTGCATTGTGGAGCAGTCAGCATTGGCGGGAAGGAATCGAAGGTGATTGACGTCATATTTGACTCGACGATATCATCAGAGTCGATCTCGATCATCCCTTGCTTAGCGAGTGCCATGATCTTATCTTTGAAGACAAAGCACCTCTCGATGGGATGGCTGACCATCCGGTGGTACTTACAGAAGAGCGGATCGTTGACTCGATGTGCTTGTTCTGGCCTTTTTGGTGGCGGAAGCTCGATCATCTTTTCTTGCATCAACTGATCGAATATGGAGGAAACTTCCGAGTCTGGGAAGGGATACTCCTTAGCTTCAAGCTCCTCGAGAGTCATCCTCGGTGGCCGTTGAGGCTGAGGAGGTGGTATGGCGGCTCCTTTGCCTTTGTCCAGCTTGCCACCGATCTTGAGTGGTTTGGAAGTCGAAGCGAGGTCGGTGACATTGACTTGCTTTGATGCCGCCGGTTCGTCCTCCTCTTCTATCTTCTGGAAGGCTATGGCCTTTGAGTCCCCGCGATTTGCTAAGCTGAGCTCCATGTCGTGAGCCCGAGTTGCCAGTTCTTCGAAGGACCGAGGCTTGATCCCTTTGAGGATGTAGAGCAAGCCCCAGTGCATGCCTTGGGTGCACAACTCGATAGCCGAGTCTTCAGACAAGCGATCTCGCGAGTTTAGCGCAAGGTTTCTCCAGCGATCGATGTAGTCGATCACCGACTCATCCTTCCTTTGCTTGGTAGCAGTAAGCTCGGTCATGCTGACGATGCGCCGAGTGCTGTAGAAGCGGTTGAGGAATTCCCTCTCCATCTGATCCCAGCTATCGATGGATCCTGGAGGAAGATCAACATACCAGTCAAAAGCATTACCTTTGAGTGTGCGAACGAACTGCTTCACCATCTCATCGCCGTATGTGCCGGCGTTGTTGCAAGTTTCGACGAAGTGGGCAATATGTTGCCTTGGATTTCCCTTCCCGTCGAAGTGCTGAAATTTTGGTGGCTGGAACCCGGTAGGGAAGCGCAGCTGCTGGATCCTTGCGGTGTAAGGCTTTGAGTATGCCGCCGTGATCGGAGGTAGGCTGCCGCCGTGGGAACGCATCATGTCAGCCACCAGTGTTTGTATTTGCTGGGCATTCATCGTTGCTGCCACTGAAGGTGGCGCGGCTATCGAGACCGGCACGGGAGCCGAGGAAAGTGCAGGAGTAATTGCTAGTGTTGCCGGGCCAACTTCTGCAAGAGCAGGAGTTGGAGACGGGGCTGGAGCAGCTACTGGAGAAGCAGGAGGTTGACCGAATGTTGCGACATCCCTGGCACTCAGCCTTTGAAGCAAGGTGTTGATGTGACGATCTTTCTCTTCCATTAGTCGGGTGAGCTGAGCCATGTGTTCACCCATTTGCATGACTTGGAGCTGGAGAGCGGACGGAGGATGATGTCGCAGGACGTCTCGATGTTGCATGTCCGCACCCTCACCATCGTTGTCAGAGACGTAGTTATGCTGACTTGTTTCTGCTTGATGACGGATGTTTGCCCCCGGCAAGGGAGGTGCAAAGTCCGCCGGAGAACCCGAACGGGTTCGGGGTTGGGGCTGGTCCTCCCCAAATTTCTGGACAGATGTTCCAGGATCGAGGCTCGTTTCTTCATGCACCAAGGCCTCATTGGCGCTTTGGCGAGCGTCTTCAGCAGCAGTTTCTGGCGTGAAGAAGTCCGCAAGAGTTTGAGTACGCCGAGTGTAGACGCGTACTACCGGGGGAACGTCATCCACCGGGTTTTCTGGATCGCCGCGTCGGAGTAGAGGAGACTCGGTGATAGGTGAGAGGCTTGTTGGAGCAAACGTATCGTTGTTCGTTCCGGCCATGGCGAACTTAAAGCAACTCCTTCAAACGTACGGATGAAAGGAGAGGAGGTCCCACCGGGCGTGCCAGAAATCTGTGAGCGCGGAAAAAGATTCGGGTCGTCTTTATTGCGGATCACACGAGATTACAAATTTTCTTTGATCAGGAGATTGTGGGAGAGATCCTCTGGAGGGTCCCTTTGATCCGCGTCTCCACGTGGTATTCGTGCGAGAGCTCTGAAGGGGTTGCCCAGGACAGAGGTCTTTACAGGGTGAGGGTTTTTGAGAGGCTAAGGAGTTTCCGCCGTTGATTTTGTCCCGTCCGTGCTTCGCGCTTTCTCGGCTAGGGAGGTTTTGGGCTTCGTTCCTCGACCTTCGTGTCTTCCTCGATCCTTGCTAGACCTCGACGTCCTTGATCGTCGGTTCGCGGCGTCGATCGTGTGTTTGGCGTCAGCTTTGGCTTTAGCTTTCGGCTTTGGCGTAGTTTTGGCGTGGCTCTGGCGTTTGCTTTGCTTTGGCGCTTGCGCTTGAACGTAGGCGGGTAGAGGCTTGCGATGCTTTAGTTCTTCCGGACTTCGCGTCGTATCGGCTAGAACGTGCGGTGCTTTGCTCGTGACCGTCGTAGTTGCTTGGCTTTGGCACGTGCGTTGCTTTAGCGCGGGCTTTACCGGGGCGTTTGCTTTGGCTTCTTGCGTCGGCTTTGACTTTAGCTTTGACTTGATCTTCTTCTCGAACGACTGGTGTTGCTTCTTCAAGGCTTCTTTCTTCTTCCGACTTCCTCGACGGTTGTGGCGTCGGCTTGGCTTTTCGGTGGGGGTAGCACCGATCTTCGTGCGACGGTTGTAGCGTCGACTTTTGTTGATGAAGACGACGGGGGTAGCACCGGCTTCGGCACGACGGTTGTAGCGTCGGTTTTCGTTGACGAAGGCGGCAGGGGTAGCACCGGCTTCAGGCCTTCTTCTCCCGGCTTTCTTCTTCGTGCAAGGAGTTGATGCCTTTGAAGACGACGGGTGTTGTCGGCTTCGATCTTCTTCTCCGGCCTTTGCTTATGGCGTCTTCGGAGCTGATGAAGATCGTTGGAGCGATCGGGTGATGACGGCTCCGGGTCTTCTTCTCCACGCTTTCTTCTTCGTGCGAGGAGTCGAAGCTTTGACCTTCGAGTGCAAGGTCTTCACGTTGATGAGGACTTGAAGGGTCAAGGACTCCCGTAGGATATGCTTGCCGTGCCTCGTGAAGCCTTCGGTCTTCAAGCGTTGGAGCTTCTTCGTAGCGCTCTTTCGTCTTCAGCTTTTCGGACCTGGCAACGGTTGTGACGTTGACTTCTTCTCCGGGCGTGTTTGGCTTGATTGGAGTTGAAGGCTTCTTTTGGAGATGGCGGGTGTAGCACCGATCTCTATGCGACGGTTGTAGCGTCGGCTTTTGTTGATGAAGACGGCGGTGGTAGCACCGATCTCCGTGCGACGGTCGTAGCGTCGGCTTTGTTGGTGGAGACGGCGGGGGTAGCACCGATCTCCGCACGACGGTTGTATCGTCGGCTTTATTGATGAAGACGGCGGGGGTAGCACCGATCTCCGCACGACGGTTGTAGCGTCGGCTTTGTTGGTGAAGACGGCGGGGGTAGCACCGATCTCCGCACGACGGTTGTAGCGTCGGCTTTTGTTGGTGAAGACGGCGGGGGTAGCATCGATCTCCGCACGACGGTTGTAGCGTCGGTTTTTGTTGACGAAGACGGCAGGGGTAGCACCGGCTTCAGGCCTTCTTCTCCAAGCTTTCTTCTTCGTGCGAGGAGTCGACGCCTTTGTTGAAGACGACGGGTGTTGTCGGCTTCGATCTTCTTCTCCGGCCTTTGCTTATGGCTTCTTCGGAGTTGATGAAGATCGTTGGAGAAGTCGGGATGACGACGACTCCGGGTCTTCTTCTCCAAGCTTTCTTCTTCGTGCGAGGAGTCGAAGCTTTGATCTTCGAGTGCAAGGTCTTCACGTTGATGAGGACTTGAAGGGTCAAGGACTCCCGTAGGATATGCTTGCCGTGCCTCGTGAAGCCTTCGGTCTTCAAGCGTTGGAGCTCGTCTTTGCAGAGCCTTTTCCTCTTCAGCTTTCGACCTTTGATGCCTTCCCCCACCCCCTCTATTTATAGGCAAAGGTGGGTGGTTGGGGGAGATATTGCTGAAATCTTTTTGTTTCATCCAATATCTCCCCCCATAACCATCGAGATTTTGTTCCTTGATTCGGGGAAACAAACTCAACCCCCTCCCTTTTAGTTGGGGTGGTTACGGGCTAGATGTGACTCGATCTTTTAAAGATTGAGTTGTTATTCTTGTTGCACTTTTGGATCGGATGGCGACACAACGTCATCTTGTCCGTTGGATCGAGGGATCGTCGCGGATCTACGGCTACGTAGACGTCCACGCCACCTCCCCCCGCATCAAGGCGGTTTTGATTTTTTCTTTTCTTTTCCTTTTCTTTTCTTTTTCTTTTCTTTTTCTTTTTCTTTTCCTTTATGGCCGGCCCCACCTCTCCATGAGAAGGGGGGCATGGTTTTCTAGAGGGGGGGCCGGTGGGCCCCCCTCTTTGCGTTCGGGTCGCGGGTCCGATGGGACCCGTTTGCTTTGAGTTGGGTTGCGGTGCGCGAGCCGAGTTTGCACGTGGGCCGAGTGCGCATGCGGGCCATTTGTGTGCGGGCCCAAATTTTCGCATATGGGCCGTTGTGTGCGGGCCGAGTTTCGCATGCGGGCCGTTGTGTGTGGGCCAAGTTTCGCATGTGGGCCGTTGTGTGTGGGCCGGGTTTCGCATGCGGGCCGTTGTGTGCGGGCTGAGTTTCGCATGCGGGCCGTTGTGTGCGGGCCAAGTTTCGCATGCGGGTCGGGTCCAATCTGTGGGCTAATTTCGGTGCCCACAGTACCACTTCGAGGTGTAGTGATTTTCTTTGTTAGTGGTGTATTATTTTCCTTTTATGGGTGTTTAATTCGTTTTATCTTAGTGAGTGGTGATAACACAAAGAAATAAGTTGTGTACCTGTAAAATATTTCCAAATGTTCATATTCTTATAAGCTGTAATCCATTATCAAACAAATGTCCTTCTAATTTCAATCAATGATTTAACACAGATTCAAGTGGCACATTTTGAGTACTTGTCATGCAAGCTGTAAACAAGCTCAGTAATCTGAATCATTTGGCTGATTGTCCTGATTGAACTTATCTTCTTAACTGGCTCAAGTGCCAAGTTAAGAAATCCATAATATCTCTTTTATGTTGACTGTTCCTTCTATCGTAGTGGGTAGGATAAAAGAGAAACTGTGATCCTGTCTATGAAAAATATGTCACAGTTGACAAAAATATACCATAATGGTGATGATGACAATACTTTTTTAATGCAAGAAATATGGCTATCATATCTTTCGATAGGGCATACACCTCTTGTAAAGATTCGTAACTCGTAGTTTTGTCTCGCTTTTAATTACATTTGTATCCTTAGTTTGTTTTTTGGAAAATGATCATGAATTGATAAAATGTCTTTCACAATATTAAGATGTAGCTATTTTTTGCAGTATCAACCAAACCTATATTTTTTGTGTTTACAACTTGATTCTGTTTGCTAAATCCCATGTAATGAATCCCCTAAATTTTTTTTTTAATTACACTTCCTGGCTTCATTTTCTACAGATATGAGCAGCAGCTCCAGAAGCTTCGTACATTCATGGATTTTTTGTTAAATTCGCCAACCCCAGAAATTAGGCGTGATGCCTCATCCTTTGTTGGTCAGGTGAAAGATAAGTTTGAGAAGTCTCAATTTTGGAGCCGATTTCTTCAACATGGTCTCTCATTGGGACAAAAGGACTTGTTGTAAGTGTTACTCATTTGTATTTTCCCATTGATTCTTATGCTCCCTTATAGGTTCAGAAAATTTTCATGGCAAAATGCATACCTGTTGATCCCATTACAAAATTAATTTTTTTCTCTTTAATTTGATATACTATTTTATTGCTCTTGACAGGGAATTCGTAGAACTTTTAGTTTCACCCGCGTCGAAGGTTTTGAATAACTGGTTTGAGGTTGTTATATTTCTTTTCTTTCTTTAAATGGTTTAAGAACCCTTCATTCTTATCAACCTACTAGATTTGTTAAGTGGATCATTGACATGGAAAACAGTTTAGAGTTGTTATAGTTAAACCAGCCTTTTATAATTGTACTAATTGTTTCTATAAAAATCAAGTCATAATTACTTGATATTACTTTTATATACTCCAATCAACATTTTGATTTTAAAAAACTGGGAAAATGACCTAATATTTTGGAAAAAGGTATGCTATATTCATGATATATGGAATCTATAAATTTTATATAATATGAGCAAAATTTCTTTTACATATTCGTGCTATAACTAGTACTGCTTCAGCTGGAGAACTTTTTAAACGCGATATTTTGATTGTACAAATGATATATCCGTGGATTATGTAAAGGTGGCACAACACCTTTCAAAGATAATGCTTTGTCTTAACAAACAAGCCTTATCCGATCAATATGGATCTGCTTTATGGATCAAAGTATGATCCATCAAGGTTTCATAATGTTCAGCTAATAATCTAATATGGAAGATGATGGAAGGTATAAAATTTCCTAACTAATATAATAGGGAACTGACTAAAATATCATGCTTTTGAAGAACCCATAGTTGTAGTCCATGACGTAGCAACCATCTTATGTCTTAATATGTCTCAGAATATTAAAGTCCATTTTTATGCTTTTGAAAAATAGTTTAGCACCGAGCAGGATAATGTTAAACCTTTGGACATATTTTTTTTTTGAATTTTATATGTTATTCACTAATTTTATACTACTTCCATAAATTTATAATTTAAAACAAAAAATTCAAAAATCTGTGGGAATAACACCCATGCTCTGGGGCATACGCCCTGCCCCGCCACCCGGCTGGCAAAACGTCCCCCCGCCTTACGACTTCGCCTCTGAAAACATTTATGGTGTGTTAACTACATGCTTCTTGGTATCAAATTTAAAACATATCTTGAGATTATCTGTTTAAGAGTATTGCTTAGTCGGAGAATAACCCTAGACTATATTGTTTTCAGTTACCTTGTTGATACCTATGGGCTTCTGATGAATTCATGGACGTAAAATAGCTGTAGTTGGCTTATCAGTTGCCTACTTTTATTATTTAATGAACATCATGTTTGTTGAATTTGTTGTTTTCAGACAGAGGTATTGAAGGCAACACTTGCTACAGATGCTGTAATTGGGAGTATGGTACTGATATCTTCACCCATTTCTCTATTCATCCAAATGAATTATCTTCCCTTTCAGTTTATCTCAATTTTGTACTTCTGTAGAAACTTTATTAGATTACATTGTTTTTGTGGAACAAATATTACTTGTTATAATGTGAAAAGCTATTCTTTTTAGCATGTAAAATTGCTTGTAAAGAGAGCTTTTGTGGAATGCCATGGGTGCTTGTGGGAATTGCATTTGACAGGGATGTCAACATCCACTACATATTTAAACTATTTTAAAGTAGTTTTGCATCGCCAGAATTACCATAATCATAATCATGGACATCAGGCCTTGTCTCATGTATATGGGATTGGCTAGAATTATCGATATAATACTCAACTAAGGATCTATTACATTTTTATGGACAATCAACTTTGGGAGCTTACTTATATTCTCTCTTTAACCTGGGGAATGCTTTAGAGGTATGCAGTGGTACTAGTGGTGCTTTATTACTGTGTAATTGATAGTACATGATCTTCAATATCAGTAATATATGGCGAAAACTCTTTTCTTAAAACCCTTTTTTAAAATCTTTCATGGGTTTTTCAGTTAGTTTAATGTGGTTGCTCTTCTTGGAATCTTTTATCTGCTATGTTTCTCTTGTGGGTGATGCTTCTTAGTCTTCTTTGTCATGGATTATCTATGTTTCGAGCTTTCTTCTTCTTCTTCTTCTTCTTCTTCTTTTTTTTCCATTTTGAATACTAATCTCATCAAAAGTTGCCCCTATGTATTGGTCCACGATTGAAAAGCCATGAGCTAAAATGAGCAATTGTCTATTTTTCCATTATTTGTTTCTTTCTTTTGTCCTTGGAGTGGTTTCACACACCTACCCATAGCTGGGGGTGTAAGCTTTTTTTTTTTTTTTGAAAGGTACTAAAGATAGTATTGCAAAGAAAAGGAGGAAGTTACAAATCAAGGCTATACCCCAAGTGGGCAAGCATTTAAACCAAGCCCAAAACAAGTAGATCATAAGACGTCTGTAAGCAATGTTAGTTCATATAGCAATTACTACACTTGCATACAGGAAAACATATTTAACTCGATGAACCTACTCTGAGAAAGTAAAGCTAACAGCCCGTCTCACCCATGCCCTCTTTACGATTCTGAAAAGCATCCATATGCTCAGCGCTACATCCGCCTCCTGGCTTAACAGCCCCATCTTCTATTGGATCTGGTCCTTGGCCCCTTCCCAGCCATGCTAACATCGAACATCTTGTAGAGCTTGATGTATTGCACACTTTGTAGGGATCCCATCCCCAATGCTTGGCCACCAACTGGGTGTGTAAGCTATGCGGTCAAGCTCAGGCGCAACCCAAATGCAGGGGGTGTGCCTTCTCCTAGGCACACTGTTAGATTTTTGAGTGCGTTTTCCTGGTTTCTATGGGGGGCCAGAGCCCCCCTACATAATCATACCGTCAATTGAATAACCTAAGGATGACATCAACTGAACTCAGATTAGAAAATATTTAAACAAATCTAGGTTGGGGATGAATTGAGATTTTCATAAAATCTAGGGTTTTGGAGAGTTTTTGAGCAAGAAAGCAAGTTGGGAAGTTTAGTGGAGCTCTTAGGACTTTAAGGAAGAAGAGGGGAGGGTAAAAAGTTGAATGCAAAAATAAAGAAAGAAAAAGAAAAAAGTGGGCTTTAAACTTGGCACCTTGGGCGTGGCTGACCAGGGTGTGCCTAGGCTCACACATAGGTGCAACTGTGCCTCTAGGGGCATGATCACTGCCTAGATGAGGTGCCAGTCTTGTGCCTTGAGGAGCCTGGTGCGTCTAGGCGTGCCTTTCACTGATAGTGTGTAAGCTAGCGATGTTGTCATAGTCGATGGGGAAGTTGACATCATGTTGCTAGCAAGGTTTTAACTATTAGTTTTTGATATCGATTTTAGTCAGCCAAAAAAGGAAAATCTATCAGATTTCCATCAAATGTCAGTAGAGGTTTTGTATTTTTTTAAGGAAAGATTTTGTTGGAAATTTGTAAGGTTTTGATCATATAAAGATCGACTACAATCATATACCGGCCTGTTAGAAAAAAAAATTCAGATTGTAGGACAGAGATGAAAGTTCAATGAAAAGATGGAATTTTTACTAAAAAAGATCAATTTTTAATGAATTTTTCCGAATGTCGGATTCGGGCAAATGTTGGTCATTTTTGTTGACATATCATTATGTCGGACCAAAATTTAGTACTATGAAAATTCCGGACAATTTCGTGTTGGATCCTTGAAAAGACATTTCGATGATTACGTACGAGATTTGTCGACATTTGATTCCATGCTTGCTAGCCGCTCGTAAATCCTCTTCAGTCCTTTTTTGGAGTCTTCTTTTGGAGATGGTCTCCATAACCTGGGCCGCATTAATGGGTCAAGGGCTTTGTTTTTGTATAGTTGAACTGTATACTAATTTAGAAATTAATGTAGAGGATATGATATGAAATCCCTATGCACATAAGCGATCAATCAAAATTAGCAATGTTGATCCGTTTGAAACCAATATTGTTTAAGGACCTGTGACATGTCAGTGCTTTAGCTGCTCTCAAGCGGTGCTAAAAAAAAGTAAATTCCATTGGTTTCCTAAGAATAAAGTTGGACTGTCTTCGCAGGGTAGAGTTATAATAGTTTAGATGCCATCCTTCAGTTTAGGGTTGCCATGTTCTACCATCTCATAATAGATTCTCATAGGCAACTGACATGCACTGCACTATTTCTGCCTGTACTGATAATGTGTGACCTATGCTATCAAAGTCGGGACTAGTCCCCGACTAGTCCCCAGGCGGCATTTGGCCGACCGATTAATTCCGATTCTGTCATTGCTGGGCGGAATCCCGACTAGTCCCCGACTAGACCCGACTAGTCCCCGACTAGCGACTAGTCCCCATGCAGCATTCTATAAGCATTTTTTTTTTTTGAAAGGAGTCTTTGCAAGCAATTTTGTTTGGATTTTTTTACATTGGCTCAAATTCTTGAGTCGCAAGACTCACAACTATGACTCTTCCCTGTAATCATCTGTTGAGCACCTGAGAATCTCAGATAAAAACATAGACAAATAATTAGTTTATTTGTTGATATCCATATAACCCTATAATTAAAATTGGGATTGTTCACAAATTAAACATTATCAAACAAATATTGTGATGAATTCTTAGTTTTGAGTCTTCTGATATGGGCATGAAGCTAATACAACTGTGTTCTGTTAGACTGTTACTTATGTATTTATACCCATGCTGTGAAGTGTGAAGGTATATATTGTTATTAATCGACTAATATCATATACTTATTGACATTTATGCTAGTTTATGTATCATATATGTTTAGGGAGAGGGGAGGGGTTAGAATAAGTTTTGGCCGACTAGTCCTAGTTGGCCCTTGGCTGACTAGGGCCGACTACCGACTTTGACTGCATAGTGTGTGACCCAGCCAGTAGTATCTTCTGGAGTTAGGTTGCCTGACATACATGACTTGATTTTCCTGAGGTAATGCTATAATGTGTTCTTTGAAAGGGTGTCATCTCATGGCTGGATGTTTACTAGATCCCAGGAGGTGACAGGCAAAGCTGTCACCTCTATTGGACTGGATGGTGTGACAACACCACCAGAAAGGGGTCAGGCATTTTTAAATCGAGTTCATACTTTGTAAGATGTGATATTAAAGTGAGAGATTGCATTAGTTTCTTGTTTATTTCCTGAATTCTGGAGCTAAATAGAATTATAGGATTTCTTTTTATTAAGAAATCGTAAATGTGGTCTTATATATGCTATTGAACTTGAATGATCCTTAGGCATATAGAAAGAGTGGCTGAACTTTCAATTCATGGTGATGGCCTTGTATGATTTGAACCTCAAAATACCTACTTCAACATATGGTAGTTTATGTACATATTAATATTTTGACCATGAAGAAGTAACAAATTATGGTTTGATGCTCCACATCATGGTAAAACTAGCACCCATCTGTTAGCACACCTTATTAAGCACATTGCATATTATGCTTGAATGTCAAAAACTAGTAAAAGTTTGGCTGATGTAGATGGAAATCTAAACACATATCCATTATTTTGGCCAGTTTCATGATATTCTTGAAAATTAAGCGTTGTTGGGAAGTGAGCATCACTCGTGGAAGTGCTACCGCTGTGGCAGGACTACCTTTCTGATTTTTAATAGAAGAAAACAAATATTTGAATATGGAATTTGCAGAGTTAAAAGGAAAGGAATATTATGGATAAGTATGCTGGGAGATATGAACATGACTTTTTTCTATTCCAGAGGTGAGATTAGCAAAAGTAGATGCCGTGGGTTACCAATTAAATTGTATACCATTTAACTGTTTGGATGAATGTTTTGATGATGAATGGGTGTGATATTAGTTGGGTTGACAAGGTGAAGTTTTTGTATGGTGTCTGGTGTGCTAAGGCCCCAATAAGAATTTCTTCGTTAGCTTATATGTCATTATTATTGAGCTTAATTAACAGGATGATGTATTGTGATGTAGTGAAATACGATTGGTGTGTTAGAGATATTTAGTGTTTCTAATAGCGGAAACGGTCAGAGCTTGACACCGCTTGATGCAATTGGAACCTAAAAGGATCAATTGGAAACGAGCGATGTGCCACTACAAGTAAAATCACAAAGAAATGCTAGCAAATAATAACCAGAAATAAAGAGCGCAAGACAAGAGATTTACGTGCTTCGACTGAAGCCTACTCCACATGCAACGATGCTTAGGGGTTTCTTCACTATAGAGATTAATCAAAGTGTACAAGAGTTTCCACACAAAAGTACCTTCTCAACAAACGAAAGATCTTAACTCCAAAGCTCGGACCTCCCTCTACAAGATGAAGCGAAACACCCGGCAGTCCTTTTGGTCTAAATCGACTTTCGTTGATGCGAAACTGACTGTGATCTCCTCCACAAGATAGCAGCCTTTCAAGCATGGCAACGAGTGCTTCTTCTCAAGATGCAATATCCACCTCTCCAACTTCTATCTCAATGTTGTCCAAGAGAGTCCGGACTCCCAATTCTATCACAATGCAGATCATATTACATGTTTTGGGAGGGGACTCCTTCCCAAAACCAAACTAAACGAATGGGAGAAAACGAGAGAATTCCATGCGCCATGGGTCTCCCAAAGAAGATGTTGCGGCCTAAGAAGCACGGACACGGACACGGGACACGGACACGATACGACACGGACACGCCGACACGATATTTTTCAAAAAACCAGGACACGGACACGTTAGGGGACATGCTGAATTTTATGTATATATATATATATATATATATATATATATATATATATATATATATATATATATATATATATATAAAACAAGTCTTATATTATGATTTATAATCAAACATAATGCTAATAGTTAATTAAAAAAGTCTCCAACAAACATCATAAATGATTCAAGTGTATAGTTTCAAACTTTCAAAACACAAAAAACAAATAGAACACGCATAAAATCATCATCCATCAAGGTCAACGTCAAGTGTTACCATATCATCACCATCGACGTGAAGACCACGACCTCCATATCCGACTCATTGATGGAAAGATTCGTAATCTCAAGAACCCAACATCTTCAAATGAGAAAAATGTCTCTCCGATAATATCTGACACGCTCCAACACGCATCCGACACGTGTCGGACAATCTTTCTTCATAGAAGACATGTTTTTTGGTGTGTCTGACACGTGTCGGAGAGTATCGGACGAGTGTCGGTGTTCGACACGTGTCGGACACGGACACGTTGAGGTCCCGAGAGTGTCGGTGCTTCATAGGTTGCGGCTACTTCATTGGCTGTTGTGTTTATTTTTTGGGCCTGAACTGGTTGGACTGGGGGGGTGGGGGGTTCTAATATGAGGCAATATCAAAATATATCTACTTTGAGGAGAATTCGATCCACTGCTACCTTCAAGCTGCCAAGAAGAAACTCAAATCGATCATCACCACCAATGCGTCACATGATGTCAGATTCAGAGGATGTTGATCAAATCACACGCAATGCTCAAACTTGTCCGTTGGAATCGTCTGTCATCATATTAATTGGATTATCCATAGTGCCAACTTTCTTCAAAACAACTGCACCATTACCAATGATATCCTGAACGAAGTGATACCGAACATCGATATGCTGGCATGATGAACTTGATTCTTCACCAACTGAATGATGCTCTGACTGTCACAATAGATTTCAACGTATGATCCTGCAAGATCCCCAAATCACTTATCAAACCACAACATGAAAACACCTCCTTTATGGTATTAGTCTGCCATATATTTTGCCTTATCATAGATAAATTGATCAAGAAACCGTGGGTTGTAACATCGACCTCTACTTGATCAAACCTGGGCTAACGTAAAATATAGCATGTACTAGATGTCACCTATCTAAGGTACCTGCATAGTCAAAATCCACATACTCATTGATTTGAGGTTCGAAACCTCTTTCTTGCTTATACCAGAATCCTACATCTAAATTACCCTGTAGGTACCTTAAAAGTCATTTCGTTGCCTACCAACGCTCTATATTATGTATTTGCCATATACTTGTTGACTGCATGTGAATTGGCCGAGTGCACATCATAGTAACATCAAACTTCCAACTGCACTTACATGAAGAATACGAGACATATACTCACACTCCTCTGTATCGGAGACAACCACTGAAAACCTAAGGTCATAGCCAAAGGAGGACTCACTGGCTTTGAATTCTCTTTACCAAATTGATTCCTATGTGACAGAGAATCTAACCTTTCTGTCTTTGTGTATCTCCATGCTCAAAATCTTCTTAGATGCACCCAAATATTTCATCTTAAATTCTCAGCCTAGTTGAATCTTTGACTTGTTGATCTCCATACATGCTCTTAGCAGCAATTAGCATGTTGTCAACCTATAAAAGCAATTAGACAAACATGCCATTAGAAAGCTTCCTAAAATACATACAATGGTTGCACTCACTTCTGTTGTAGCTTTGTCCCAATATGAACATGTTACACCTCCTATACAACTGCTTTGGTGATTGCTTCAATCCATATAGAGACTTCCTCACTTTGCACATTTATTCCTCCTTACCAGCAACCTTGAATCCTTCGAGCTGAGTCATGAAGATCTGAACTTCACCATAGAGAAATCGGGACTTGACATCAAGTTGCACCAACTCAAGATCAAACTACACTACAATGGCCAATAATACACAGATCAAGATGTATTTTACAACCGGTAAAAATACTTCTTTGTAATCTACACCTTCCTTTTGTGCATAGCCCTTAGCTACTAACCGTGCTTTGTACCTGTTAATGTATAGAGATGGGTCGGGTTACATGTACAGTCGGGTCGGGTTGTATGGTTATACATGTACATATATATTGGACTTGAGTCCCTCAATAGAGAGCATTCCATTCCTCTCCAAACCCTAGCCGTCATCTCCTAACATGGTATCAGAGCTCTAGGGTTCTCCCGCGCGACGACGACGACGACGGTCTCCCCTTCCGGCCTCCCTTCACCCGGCAGCCCCTCCCCTCCGGCCTCCCTCCACCCGGCAGCCCCCTGACCCCTCCCCTCCACCCGGCAGCCCCCCGACCCCTCCCCTCCACCCGCCCGCCCCCCCCCCCCCCCCTCCCCCCGCCCGGCCCCCCCGCCTCTCCTCTTCACCCGCCTGGCCCCCCTCCCTCCCCCGCCACCTCCCTCCACCCCCCTCAGCCCATCCGCCCCCCCCGACCCTTCCCCTTCACCCGCCCGGCCCCCCCGCCCTCTCCTCTCAGCCCATCCACCCCCCCCGACCCCTCCCCTCCACCCGCTCGGCCCCCCCACCCCCTTCCCTCAGCCCACCCGCCCCGCCGCCCCTGCCTTCTCTCCTCCGCTCACCCGCCCCCCCCGACCCCCCCACTTCACCCGCCCGGCCCCCCCGATATCTCCCCTTCGCCCGATAGCCTCTCCCAGATTCCCCATCTTTTGAGCTTCCTCCATGGCATCTTCTACCGTGCTGTCCGTCGTTGCGATCTCTCCACCGCTGAAGGCGGTCGTCTTCAGTTGTCATCGGCCAGCGACTGGCCTGATTGGTCACTCACCGTCGAGGCCGCGCTCTCCAGTCGTGATCTGTGGGGTCACATCACTGGCGATGATCCCCCTCCAACTGTCCTCTCCGGCTTCTCCTCTGTCACCAGCAGTGCCGCGTCCTCTGCTGCGACTGCTACCGTCACGACTACTCCCACACCAGCCACGACTGCTGCTCTCATGTGGCGACGCCACGATCAGGCCATCCGGGCCTATCTTCTGGACTTTGTTGATCGTCCGCTCCTTGCTCCCATCGGCCGCCTTCCTACAGCGCGCGCGATGTGGGAGTATCTCCGGGACCGGTTTCTCCCGCGCGGCGGCGCACGCCGGCATCAGCTTATTTGTGACTCGCAGTCTGCACGTCAGGGGGAGCGCACGATTCAAGACTTCTTCAGTCTGATGAGCTATGCTATCAAAGTCGGGACTAGTCGGCGACTAGTCCCCGACTAGTCCCCAGTTGGCATTTGGCCGACCGATTAATTCCGATTCTGTCTTTGCTGGGCGGAATCCCGACTAGTCCCTGACTAGACCCGACTAGTCCCCGACTAGCGACTAGCGACTAGTCCCCAGGCAGCATTCTACAAGCAAATTTTTTTTTTGAAAGGAGTCTTTGCAAGCAATTTTGTTTGGATTTTTTTACATTGGCTCAAATTCTTGAGTCACAAGACTCACAACTATGGCTCTTCCCTGTAATCATCTGTTGAGCACCTGAGAATCTCAGATAAAAACATAGACAAATAATTAGTTTATTTGTTGATACCCATATAACCCTATAATCAAAATTGGGATTGTTCACAAATTAAACATCATCAAACAAATATTGTGATGAATTCTTAGTTCTGAGTCTTCTGATATGGGCATAAAGCCAATACAACTGTGTTCTGTTAGACTGTTACTTATGTATTTATACCCATGCTGTGAAGTGTGAAGGTATCTATTGTTATTAACCGACTAATATCATATACTTATTGACATTTATGCTAATTTATATATCATATATGTTTAGGGAGGGGGGAGGGGTTAGAATAAGTTTTGGCCGACTAGTCCTAGTCGGCCAAGGGCCGACTACGGCCGACTACCGACTTTGACTGCATAGCTGATGAGTGCATACTGGCATAAGCTGGACTCCCTGATCCCGGAGCGGTGTGCTTGCTCCCGCTCTGGGGATTTCCAGCGTTACCTCGATGAGGGCCACTTGCATCAGTTCCTGGCAGCGCTTCGGTCGGACTTTGCTCTCATCGCTGCTCAGCTCTTGCACCGTGAGCCACTATCTCGGCTAGAGGATGCTCTACTCTCTTTGGTCGATGAGGAGACCCACCTTCAGACTCAGGGCACTCGTCCTCCTCCACTTGCTCCTAGCTCCGATACTGTCCTGGCGGCCGGGTTCTCCGATGAGGCTGTCTTCTGTCACTACTGCAAGGAGCCTGGACACATGAAGCGTGAATGCCCTACACGTCCTCCACGCAACCCCCGCTGGGGTCCGGATGAGAGAGCCTCACACTGGGCTTCGGCTTTCCGAGACGATCGACGCGGCGGTCGAGGTGGACGGAGCCGTGGACGTGGTTCGTCCTTCTTCCGCCACTTTGGTGGTACAACGGCTACTGTAGAGGCCTCAACGCTCCCCACTGCTACCACAACACCTTCTTAGCCTGAGCCGGACCGTCTTCAGCGCCTCGAGGAGCTCCTCCTTCGCCACCTAGCCTCCACCGGCTCTGCGACTGCTCGCGGCTTGTCTGCCAGCTCTGGTACTACTGCTCCATGGATCTTCGATTCGGGTGCCTTCTGTCACCTCACCTTTGACTCCACTGTACTCACTGACTGTTCTCCCACTACCACCCACCAGGAGGTTCGCACTGCGGATGGGACTTTCGTCCCTATTCTGCAATGTGGATCCATCACTACTACCTTTGACCCTTTTGGTCGCCTGACCCTACCCCATGTCCATCATGCCCCTCGTCTTAACATTAATCTGATCTCTATCAGTTCTCTTTGCGACTCTGGTCTGACTGTCACCTTCACCCCTTCTGTTTGTGTTGTGTAGGATTCGCGGACAGGTCAGAGGATTGGGCTGGGCCGTAGAGCAGGACTTTACCAGCTGACCATCTACATGTGTCTTCCGTTCCTGTTGCGTCTGTCATGTCTGTTACCTCTGATGCCGACCTGTGGCACATAATGTTAGGTAAGATATCGAGTGATCGACTCAAAAGCGTATTCCGTTCGGGCGCTTTGGGTCGAGCGTCCTTCTCCCCTCTCTCTGTTTGTACGGGTTGTAGACTGGCAAAGCATCTAGCTCTTTCCTTCTCTGCTAGTGCTTCCCACTCTGATGCTTTATTTGATTTAGTACATTCGGAAATTTGGGGTCCTGCATTGTTGCATCTATTTCTGGTTTCATGTATTATGTGTGTTTTATCGATGACTACTCTAGATGCACCTGGGTTTATCTTATGCGTCACCGGTCTGAAGTCCCTCATATCTTTAGGAGATTCACCACTATGATACATAGTCAGTTTGGTCGGCGCATTAAGACATTTCGGTCTGATTGTGCCAAGGAGTATCTCTCCTCTGAGATGCGTGAGATTCTTCAATCTCACGACACTCTTCACCAGCAGTCCTGTCCCCATACCCATGAGCAGAACGGAGTCGCCGAGCGCAAGCATCGCCATGTCCTTGAGACCGCACGAGCCTTGTTTATCTCTGCGTCTGTTCCTCACTCCTACTGGGTTGAAGCTATCATGACGGCTGTCCACCTTATCAATATCACTCCGTCATCTGCTCTGTCCGGTGTCACCCCATATGAGCGTCTTCACTCCAGCCCACCTGACTACTCTCTTCTTCGCACGTTTGACTTTACGTGCTTTGTTCTTCTTCCTCCCCATGAGCGCATCAAACTCTCTGCGAGGTCTGTTAGGTGTGTTCACTTGGGGCTCAGTCGGGAGCACAAGGGGTATCGTTGCTTCGATCCCTTGGCCCGCTGGATCCGTGTCTCTCGTCACGTTTCCTTTGTTGAGGATGTCCCGTACTTTTCTTCTGAGTCTCGGGATCTTTCCTTCCCTCCTGCGTCACCCTCCTTGCCCTCTCATTTCTCCACATTCCCGTTCTACCTCCGTACTCTGCTGCCACACCCACGCCTCCACCTCTATCTTCCCCCCCCCCCCCCCACCACCACCACCACCACCACCACCACCACCACCACCTCCACCACCACCACCACCACCACCTTCTCCTCCGTCTCCCCTGTCACCTACACCACCACCACCATCTGTCACACGTGTCTACGTTCGTCGCTCTACCGTTCCTCCCTCTCAGTCGGTTTCAGCTGATACCTCCTCTCCACCTGCAGCTGCTCCCCCCTGCCCGGTCGCGGATCCTGGCCCTGTTCGGTGATACCCTACGCGCGAACATCACCCTCCTGCTCGCTATGACTACTCTCCTGACAGGTTTGGCTACTCTGTGTTTACTCCTGCTTCCTAGGAAGCACCGACACTTGTTCGAAGGCCCCGTGTCCGTGTCCGACACGTGTCGGACACGGACACGTGTCGGATAAAAAAAAAAAAAATTGTTTTACTGCTGTGGGCTCGGACACGTGCTGGACACGTTCCGGACCGGAACTGACTAACGCGACCCGACCCGACCCGACTGTGTTTTAAAACATCCCGAAGAGCGATCGGGCAGACGGGTTTTCTCCTCTCTGCTGAGCGACTGCTTAGGGTTCGGGGCGATCGGCTCGGACGACGGCCTCCGACACTCTTCCGACGCTCGAACGACCATCGGGTCCTCCTCCGGTGAGTCCTCCCTCCTCTCAGTCCTCCTCCACCCTTCTCAGTCTCCTCCTCCCACCTCCTCATCCCTTCTTAGCCCCCTCCTCTCTCAGTTCCCCCCTCCTCTCTCAGTTTCCTCCTCCCTTCTCAGTCCCCTTCTCCTCCCTTCTCAGTCCCCTCCTCCTCCTTCCGTCTCAGTCCCCTCCTCTCTCAGTCCCCTCCTCCTCCCTCCTCAGTCCCCTCCTCCCTCTTCAATCATCCAGCCCCCTCCTCCTTCTCCATTGCTGATTGTCCTTTGCTATTTTTTTTTTGGCAGGAACTCTTTGCTGATTTTGTTTGGGTTCCTGCAGAAAAATTGTGAGCATAAATCAGTAAGCTTGTTGTCCATTAACATCACATTGAAACACTCACATCTATAAGCTCAATAATTATTATACTTTCTTTGAACTAAACACAAACTCCATAGTTGGTTAATAACTATTTTGTGATGTTGGAGGCACAAATATATACATTTGTTAATCACTTTTTGTTATTTTTGGATCGTTAATAAATTGAATCATTTTACTTTATTGGTGTAGTAATCTCAAGTCGATTGTTTGAATATGAGTTCATCAAGTTATTGTGCTACTAGCTTGGCAGCATCTTCATCTGCTGAAGAGTTAAACAAACCTCTTTTGAGATATGTGACAAAGATGGATAAGCTTAGTGATGGAGGGGGGAATCATTCTTGGCAATGTAATTTTTGTCACCACATCAAGAAGAGTTCTTACACAAGGGTGAGGGCTCATCTATTGAAGTTGCGTGGTTGTGGGATTGGAGCGTGCACTAAAGTGACAACGAAAGATATCTCCGAAATGCAAAAATTGGAGGAGGAAGCTAACTTGAGGATGAAGAACAATGCTCCGAAGAGAGTACCATTGCCCCCGTCTACTATGTCACTGTCTTTATCTTGTTCTATGGGTAGTTTCAACTTTGTGCAAGGACTTGATTCCAGGAGGAAGAGAAAGTCTACTGCAAGTGGAAATGAAAATTCTATTGGGAAGGCATTTAGCATGGCGGCTCGTGAGCAACTACATTCGGAGATTGCAAGAATGTTTTATTCGTCAGGTTTGCCATTTCATCTAGCAAGGAACCCTTACTTTGTGAGCTCTTTCACATTCGCTGCCAACAATCAAATTAGTGGATATTTGCCACCGGGGTACAATCTATTGAGGACTAGTTTGCTCCAGAAAGAAAAGGCAAACATTGAGAGGTTGTTGCAACCTATTAGAGGCACATGGAGGGAGAAAGGTGTGAGCATTGTGAGTGATGGATGGAGTGACTCACAAAGCAGGCTGCTTCATCTGACATTTCTGGACACTCTGCTGTTGCCTCCTACTCTCCATCCTATCAGGCCTTTCTTATAGCCCTTCACACCCACCGGGAGCCTCAGTCGTACCGTGAGGCGGTTGTTCACCCAGAGTGGCGACAGGCCATGACAGTCGAGCTTGAGGCCTTTTAGCGGACCCGGACGTGAGATTTGGTTCCTTGTCCCACAGGTGTGGTTCCTGTCAGCTGCAAATGGATCTTCAAGATCAAGACTCAATCTGATGGGTCCATTTAGCGGCATAAGGCGCGCCTTGTTGCTCGTGGTTTCTCCCAGGAGTATGGGATTGACTACGAGGAGACGTTTGCTCCAGTGGCTCGGATGACTACCGTTCGCACCCTCTTAGCTGTGGCAGCTGCTAGAGGGTGGCCTCTACATCAGATGGATGTGACCAATGCATTTCTCCACGGTGATCTCTCCGAGGAGGTATACATGGCTCCTCCACCGGGCGTCCCTGCTCCTTCAGGTCACGTATGCCGTTTACGCCGAGCCATCTATGGGCTCAAGCAGGCCCCTCGTGCCTGGTTTGAGCGATTCCGCAGTGCAGTCCTGGCCGCCGGGTTTGTTGAGCGCCACTCCGATTATGCCCTGTTCACTCGCTCCTCCAGTCAGGGTATTGCAGTTCTTCTTCTCAATGTGGATGATATGATCATCACTGGGGATGATAGTGCCACCATAGCATCCCTTCAGCGTCACCTCCAGAGTCAGTTTGAGATGAAAGATCTGGGCTCTCTTCGCTACTTTTTGGGCCTCGAGATTGCCCGGTCAGCTCGTGGTCTGTTGGTCTCCCAGCAAAAGTACATCTCCGACATCTTTGCTGATGCTGCTCTTACTGACTCTCGCACTGCTGACACACCCATGGAGCTCAATTTGAAGCTTCTTGCTACAGATGGTGAGCCGCTCTAGGATGTCTCCCGCTATCAGAGGCTGGTTGTGATGCTCGTCTACCTCACTATGACCCGGCCAGACATTGCCCATGCTGTTCGCATTGTCAGTCAGTTTGTTCAGGCTCCACGTTCAGTTCACTATGCAGCAGTCCTTCGGATTATCCGCTACCTCCGAGGCACCATTTCCCGTTCACTACTTTTTTCCTCCACCTCTCCGTTGGTGCTGCGTGCCTACTCCGATGCAGATTGGGCAGGAGATGTAGCCACTCGCCGCTCTATTACCGGATACTGTGTGTTTCTTGGTGATTCTCTTATTTCGTGGCGCAGCAAGAAACAGGAGTCTGTTGCTCGCTCCAGCATTGAAGCTGAATACAGGGCTATGGCTTCCACCACCGCAGAGATTGTCTGGCTTCGCCGCCTTCTACTCGACTTGGGAGTTGTGATATCCAGGCCCACGCCTCTTCTGTGACAACCGGAGTGCTATTCAGATTGCTAGCAACCCGGTCTTCCACGAGCGAACAAAACACATTGAGGTTGATTGTCACTACGTTCGCTAAGAGTTTCTCGACCATACAATCTCTTTGCCATTCATTCCATCATAGGAGCAGACTGCTGATTTTCTGACGAAGCCCTTTACGATTGCTTGCTTACGGCACTTTATCGGCAAACTCTCGGTTCATGATCCACCGTGAGTTTGAGGGGGAGTGTTAATGTATAGAGATGGGTCGGGTTACATGTATAGTCGGGTCGGGTTGTATGGTTATACATGTACATATATATTGGGCTTGAGTCCCTCAATAGAGAGCATTCAATTCCTCTCCAAACCCTAGCCGTCATCTCCTAACAGTACCTGATGCCACCGGATCCTGGAGCACCTTCTTTGCATATGCCCATTTACACCCAATCACTCGCTTTCCCTCAGGCAACTTGATAAGCTCTCAAGTCTGGTTATTGTGAAGAGTATTCATTTCCTCAGCTATGACGGTCTTCCACTTCTTACAATCCTATCATTCACTGTTTTTTGGAATGTAGACGGCTCGCCTTCCTCAATGGTAAGTGTATAAGCTACTATATCCTTAAAGCAATAGCGAATTTGTGTGTTTTGAGTCCTTTTGGATTTACCTTCCTCTAAGGACTTATGTTGCTGATGCAGTCAGTGTTTTAACAAATCCTTCAGGGGCTCGCCCCAGGGTGAGGAACACCCAAAACGCCACAGGGTGAGCGATCTAGGGAAAAATCCAAATGGGCTTCTACCTAATTGGCTGGGTGCACGCCCCGGGCACCTAGGGCTCGCCTTTTGCACCTGAGCTGGTTGGGTGTACGCCCAAATGAAGTGTCATATATTAAAAAAACTATAACTTAAACGCTAAAACTAAACCTAGGGCACACATTTTAAGCAACAATTTGTCTCCTAATTCTAAATGTCAATATTTATTTATGTATCCCTTTATTATTAATAATATAGCTTGGGGTACGGCTTAACCCCATCCTCTCTCTCTCGGAGAGGAGTTATCTCAAAAAAAACACTTATTTATGTATAGTAAAGATAGAGGTGAAGGTAAGGTGGTCATATTGACTCGTATAGAGGAAGATGTAGGTATAGAGGAAGTGGGAGTTCATGATGGGAGCTTTCCCGATATAGACCCATTGAATGAAAATGATGATATTGATATGAATGAGTTGATGTGATCATTTGATATGTTAGAGTATTTGAGGAAGATTTTTTTTTCCTTAATTGTTACTTCCTTGATTTTAGGTTGTATGAATCTTGAATACTTTGGATTTGTTTAGATGAATCATGAATCATGAAAGATAATAACATGGTTGTTTCAAGTTATTTTATTTTTAATACTGCTTAGTATATCTATACATTTGAATTTTATCCATTGTTCACTATTTTTATACTGCTTTTAAATAATTATATTTTTTAAACTAAAAAATACAAAAATTCGTGGGATTTATGCCCGCCTCATGGTTGGCACAATGCCCCGCCTTACACCTTTGCCTCTGAACCCTCAACTGGAACAAACTCATGACCAACATCTCTTGATGCTTTTGTAGTACAAACTCCACCTCCACAATTACACCCTTGTTTTCTTCCTGTGAGCATGTCCGCTTGCTAGAAGTTTTCATAGAGTCATAGTAGACTCACCAAGGTAACTCTCTGTTGATCACAGTCTTATGCAATTCAAGACACCAAATTGTGTATCCCTTCACACCACTTGCATAACCAAGAAAAATTCCCTTCTTCGCCGTTAGTTCAAGCTTACTCTGTGCCCTAGAAATAAGTAGGACAACCAAATACTATAAGGGAGCTGATTATAGTCTCTCCACCTGACCGTAACCAGTGAGGAGTCTTGCACTCTATAGCTATAGATAGTGATATATTGACCAGAAAGAACACGGTATTAATTGCTTCAGCCCAAAACTCTGTACCCAACCTGGCTTTGAATAACATAGATTGTGTCTTTTCCATTGAGTTATGGCCATCAATTCTGCTGTGGTGTTCCCTTTACTACAAGATGTCAAGCAACTCCTTCATCCTCACAGAATTTCAAGAAAAAGATCATAGGTGTACTCACCATTGTTATGGATTCTCAACCACTTAATCTTTATGCCATCCAGCTTCTCAATTGTTGCTTTCCACTTCTTGAATGTTCCAAAGATTTTATCCTTGCTTTTCAAAATATATATCATACCGTGCGGGAGAAGTCATCAGTAAAGGAAAGAAAATATCTAGATCCCCTTTCGAGGCATTCTGTGAGGGACCCCAAACATTGGAATGGATGCAGTCCTGACCTCCTTTTGACCGATGAATAGCTCTACCAAACTTTACCCTGCACTGCTTTCAAAACACACAATGCTCGCAGAAATCTAGTTTGCTAGTCTTTATCTCACCGAGCATGCCTCACTTGCTTAACTCTTCCAATCCTCTCTACTCGTATGCTCGAGTTGCATATGCCACAAAAGTTTGGAGGCCGAATCACTGTCTCTCGATGTAGACATCCTTGCTCTACCAGTCATTGTATTGTCAGATAGATAATATAAATTTCCTACCATGTTTCCTTTCATCACAATCAGAGAATCACAAATAATTTTCATAACTCCACCTTCTGCCAAGATCCTACAGTTATTGTAGTCTAAAGCACCCAAATAAAAATGTTCTTTAAATCAAGTTGTTGTTTTGGCCGGTGAGTGACATTTCTGCACTTCTAATGCTCTCTTTTTTGTTCTTCGGTCTGCCTCACTTCTGTTAAGTGTTAAGGGTCTCTCAATCCCATCAGGCCTCTTGATCTTGTTTGTCCACAACTCCACTTTCTTACAGGTTATATTATTTCCAATAAGAACAATGTCGCAATACTGACTTTCATTGGAGGTAAACCAATCCATATTGGGACACATTTGATGAGAACATCCCAAGTCAAGAATCCAACTAACTGTAGAGCAAGACATTACTAACAATACATTTTCGGCATGATCTGAATCAAAATCCCTGCCACACTGACTGTGTCTGAGCTTTTACTCTTGTTTCCATCTTAGTTTTTAGCTTCAGACAATCTATCTTCAAGTGGTCCTTTTGATGGCAATAGTAACATTGAGATCCTTTTGGATGTTAGATTTAGATCATGATCTTCCCTTTGCAGTTGACTTTGCATTCTCTCTTCTGCTTGTAACTAAACCATCCGCCTGAGAATCAGAACCATGATTCTTCATCTTATATTCATTGGAAATAAGCACCACTGTAACTTCATCTTACTCAGTAGTCAGTAGTATCCTTCCCGTTGAGCAAAGTATTGACCACATGCTTATACTAATCTGGAAGTGTGGACAAAAGAATTGGAGCGTTGTGTTCATCATCCAACTTGACTTCTATATTCAGTAGCTCAGAGGCAATCCTATTGAACTCATTGAATAGGTGCCTTCCTTTATCGCAACATGTAGAGCTGTTGCTTCAGGTACAATCTTCATGTCAGAGACTTTATCATGTACTGACTTCCAAGATTTGATTAAATTATATATATCAGTATACATAATCTCCTTCACCAAACACAGCTGAATTGTACTGCATGTTTGGAGATCATATTCTTTTCAGTCTACATCTAATATGTTTGCGGGTTTACCCAATGCTCTATGTAGACACTGTTGGATCAAGATATCTACATTCCAGAAGCCAAAATTATTTTTTTCGTCAAATTTCTTCATCTCAAAGTTGGTGTTCGACATCTTTGCAAATTTCGAAGCCATTTCGAATTTCGATCCTCACACTTTGATACCACACGTTATAATTGAAGCAGTTGGAGCTTAACACAACTTGATGCAAATCTCACTTGAAAGGATCACTCGGAACCGGGTGATGTGCCACCAAACCGACAAAGCAATGAGACCAAATTATAACAATTAACAAAAAAATAAAAAGCGCAGGACAAGAGATTTATGTCGTTCAGCCAAAGCCTTTTCCAAGGGTGACGATGTTCAGGGGTTTCCATACTATATCAATCAAAGAGTACATGAGAGATCAACCGATCTTCCACACAAAAATACCCTCTCAAGATTAGAAAGATCTCATCTCCAAAGTCCTGACCTCTCTCTACAAGATGAGGCCGCTCGAAAAACACCTGACAAGTGACAACTCTCTCGATTGAAACCGGTGGCTGTCGATACGAAACCAGTTGTGATATCCTCCATAGTAGTCTTTAAAACAAGCCAACGAGATCTCTTTCCCAAGATGCAACAATCTCGCATCCAACTTCTATCTCAATGTCGTCCAAGAGTGTCCCGACTGTTAGTTTTTTTCCCCTTTAATATAGCACATCAAATTATAAGCCTTTGGGAGGGGACTGGAACTCTTCCCAAAACCGGACTATACAAACCAGAGAAAATGGAGAAACTCTCGTGCGCGGTGGGATCTTTCAAAAGAAATCGATACTACTTCATTGGTTGTTGGGCTTATTTTTTGTGCCTGGACTAGCTGGGTTGTGGTTGGGCTCTAAAACGAGCCAATATCAATATTGTCTTCATTTACTGGCTTTTGTGTCTCTTAAATGTGTATTTACCTCAATATGGTGTGATGTATGTTATTATATAGTTGGTGGGATACCCTAATGAGATTTGGACATTTACAAAAATTCTCAAATTTTCATGGTTTCAGATCGATAGGGGCCAAGTTAGTCCTCCCCATTGTCTTCGGATGCGTACTGACGGAGATCAAGTCACTTCCAAGGAATCCAATTGTTTGGTGATTTGCTCCACCCACATCCATTTAGGTGGTCATCTTCTCCATTTATTTGGGAAGTTCCTTAATGTCTATTCTTTGTATGTCACTGACACAGTAAAGCTTTACCTTTGATCCCTCTGAGGTCATTCCCTTATTCAGATGCCATGTTTGATCTGTGATTTGATTCTCTTCTTGTTCTCTTTTGACCATATACGTGAGCTGCCTTGGTATGAACATCCATATTTATCCTTTCCTTAACTTTTTATTGTGGTGGACATCATTATCTTTTATAATCCACCAAAAAAAACTATATGGATCAACACTACATCTTGTCTGATTTCAGGTTTATGATAAATATCATTTGGATTTCATATAGTATCTTAACAATTGCAGTTAGTGGTGATGCTGAACTGTTTTATCATGACTTTGCAAGGATGGATTTTGAATTTAGGATCTTTTTGAGAGAAGCTTTATATTTTGATTTGTGTTTGCCACAGGAACTGTATAACTACATACATTTGGATCTTTTCTAGGGCTGTTAATGGACTAGACTAAGGTCAGGCCACCCTAGCTTGGGTCTTACCCAAGCTATCCAGGTTAATCCCAAACCTGACCCTAAGCCAAACCAAGTCTGTCAGGCTAGGATCTGACCTACTTCTCCAGGTTCGAACTTGAACTGGAGGCCTGACAATGATCAGGTTAGCCACAACCTTGTCCAACCCTCAAGTTTACCCCGAGTTCCCCTCACCACCATCTTTGAGTTGGGTTTCATGATTGCAGGATGAGGCCTTGTGTGTGTTTTTCTGAACTTTTTTTCAAGTATACATGTATTTATATCACTTCAATGTCATATCATATGTGAATCACTTTAGTTTATAAAGAAAATTCAATCGTCAGGCCGGGCTTAAATTGGGTTGGTGTTGGCTATACCTAGCCTGAAATGATTCTGCTCATGAAAAATTAGGCCCTGCTTGTCTGAAGCACAAAACAATTTACCTATACCCGACCCAAATGCGGTCTGAGCTGAGGTGCGTTGGGCCAGTCAGGCCTATTAGCAGCCCTATGTACTTTGGATCAGATTTCATTTCAAACAATCAAAAAAAAGAAAGCGTAAAATATTGCTTTTCTTTTTGCATACAACTTATCACCCATCATTTCTCAATACTTCCTTTTTCATACTTTTCACAGCTATTCAGTGTAAGTTTTGAATTCTGTCCTCATTTCTTAGTCATCTTGACATTATCGTTTTGATGCAATATTATTTTGTTCACCACCAATTTTCTGTAAACTTTGGGTTTAGTGTTTGGCTTGTTAAACTCTTCTACAGGCAACAGTTCACACACCTGGCTCTGGATACGTCTTATTGCATCACGTAATGGGAGAAACTGAAGGAGAATTTGGTGTTTGGTCGTATGTTTCTAACTTGCTGCCTAATTTTCTATATTTGAATATATTTCTGGAATTTGATCTTCAAATGGGCATATCATACTTCCTTATCTTCCGCCTATCCTATAAGTAGGGAGAACATATATGTTCATCGCCATTCATAGATTTGTATAAATTAGCATTTTGATGTTTAGGTCATGTTGACGTAAGGATATGAAAGTCTTTGGTGCCAAACCATTCAATAGGGCATGGAGCCAAAGCATACATAGTTATATTGGATCACACCCTAGAAATTGTATAGACATGCCATTTAACTGAGATTTATGTATACATACAAAGTACAAACACCTGCTCAATGAACATATGCATAGAGCCAAGTCAACACAATGAAATTATATAAATGGGTCTACATGCAAAGGACCTATTCTTCTCGAAGTGAAACTCTTATGACCCCTCCTCCCTTAGGATGTGTCCATATCATTCTACATTATCTTTTGCACGGTCTTTTGTCTATACCCTTTTTCTAGGAAGCATGGATATTCCGGAAGAGGCCCCGTACCCGTATTGGATATGTATCAGATACAGATATGGCTAAGATACTGCCCGATACGTGTTCGATACAACAAAAACGTATCCGAAATAAATACAAAGAAACCGGTTTTGGATACGACCTGAATACCCGTCGTATCAAAAAATATTCTTCCTCATGCTACAAGCTGAATTGGAGCACCTATTCTCTCGTACACTCATTGAAGAGGAACAAAATCACACCTTAAGGAGCTGAGACTTGGTATTCATCCACAACAATCTTCGCCTTCTATCAAGTTGAGGTCAATAATACAAGGAAGGTGACACTAAGATGAGATGTTGAAGGGGATATATTTGATTCATTGGAAAGTGTGTGGGTACTTGAGGTTGCAAATCTTTCCCTTGACTAACTGGATTTGGAGGCCGTACGGTTCACCGATGATGGCGATGCTAATGATGATGATGAACTCCTCGAAGTTCGGTTGAAATGAAGAATGGTTTGTGGTTTCTTTCTTGTGTTTTAAATGTTTTCTATCAAGACATAATAATGTATTAACTTGGTGGATGTTTAACTTGGCTTGAGTCTTTTGAATTTTTGGATTTTGTAATGACTAATGACTAGTGAAGTAATGAATCATTGATGCATGAATGTAGAGTAGATATCATTGCTATCATAGTATCATGTTATGAGTGATGAGTTATGATTAGATCATTGAATGTTGTATTGTATTTTTTTTTGTCTATTTTCATATGTTTTGTTTAATTACTTTATTCATTTAAGTTTCTTTTTCATATAAATATTGTTAATGGATAGTCTCACATTGGTGAGGGAGGCACCCATCACCCGCTTTATATACCCTCTGTGGACCTCCCCTTACGACCCGGGTTTTGGGGCGTGAGGGTATCTAACCTGGTATCAGAGCTGGCCCGTCTCCTGCTCTTGCTCCCGCTCCGGGTGCTCCCCACTGATCGTGCCTTGCGTGCTTCGCGTGGAAGGATCTTTGCCACGCGTGCTCCGCGTGAGGGGGAGTGTTAATGGATAGTCCCACATCGGTGAGGGAGGCACCCATCACCCGTTTTATATACCCTCTGTGGACCTCCTCTTATGACCCGGGTTTTGGGGCTTGAGGGTATCTAACAAATATAAATATATTTATATATTACTTATGTTTAATTGTCGTATCCTAGCCGTACTCATATCCTACTTTTTTGTAATTTGTCATATCATCGTACCCGTATCTCATATTAGTGTCCATGCTTCTTAGCCCTCTCAGAGGCATTAGATAACTGTCGAGAAACTCACACTATCTAAGATCCACTTCATTAACCTACTCAAGCATACATCTTAGACCTCTTGAGGGACATAAGAATACCTAGTATCACCTCATCCAAGGGCCAAGGCCATCAAGGCAGCCTGGTGGTTCCAGGAGGTGACTCCACCACTATGCCTTAATAATGTAGGTGTCACCTTACATGGAAAGTTCGATTAGATTCTTAACCAACTAATGATACCACATATAGTTACAGGATCTTCTACTAGTATGTGGCACCCGCTCTGGAACCTCACTTTTGCTCCAGCACTACCACCTCCTTCCAAGTGTTTCCACCATATCTCGTACCATCTATCTTTTGCCACCACTTTTTATCAAATTAACTTTGTATAAGTAAAAGTATCATTTGTTTGGGTCCTTATATGAACGTTTCGTTTGAATGCAATTAGTTGATTTATGTTTTGCTAATATAAGTTGTATTTTTTTATAGGTGCTTATGTATCCTATTGTTTTGTGATCCCTACTTCCATTCTATCGTACCTGAGCATGTTTTTGCAGTCGCTTTTGATTGAGGTAACTAAGATAACACAATTTTTCAGTGTCCTAAATATGATATCTAATGATATGTAAAACACATCTAGCTATAAACATGTAAAATAAAACATAAAGTAGTACTCAAATATGAAAATTTTGAAACCTTAAAATTCATTCAGCATATAGAAGCTCAAGACATCCAATTTCATCTCCATGATAATCATCTTTTTTTTTAAGAAAGAGAATATCTTACGTTTAATAAACAGAAGTCTGTTCTACATCTCCCTCTTGATGGTCCACCCTCAAAATACATCATCATCATCTTCTTCTTGAATGGAAATTTCTTCATCCTCAATCTCTTCTGAACAAGCTATTCGTCTTCAAGCTCGTCCTCATCGTGTTAAGTTGATGATGATGTTTCATGCTTTGTAGTTGTACAATTTTGTTGTGACCTTTGACATTCAAGTGCCTTTTGAGCACTCAATCATCAGTTTGTTATTATCTGAGAGTTAAACTATCATTGCATCATTAGTCACATTCAAAGCATGACTGTCTATTAACTCACTAGTAGCATCTAACACATCCAAAGATATATGATCATTTGCATCACCCTTCTCCTGTGAATAGAGGTGTCACCCTCCTCTCAAAAGAGAAAACTAGAGAAACCCAAATCCTACTCCATTTCCCTCTTATCCCCCTTAACACAAAATCCAACCTGTATTTTAGACCTTATACCAACCTGTATAGAGTTCAAATACACTGACCTCATCGTCTTCCATTGCGAGGCCTGTTGAGCCGCAATGACCCACATATCTCGTCCGTCGTTCGATGACATAGTCGACAGCCCCTAATTGTCGCCACCACTACCAGCAGGTGCCACCTCCAGCGTCATCACCACCTATCTCTACACCAAGGTTCAAAATCTCCATTTCGGTGTAAATTTCGACCTTTTGGATATGGAAATATTTCGACAGTGTAGAAATATTGCAATTTTATAGAAATGGTGGAAATATTGATTTTTTGATGGAATTTTTTAGTGAAACTCTGGATAGTCATAAACCAAGTATAGATACACACTTTGGAACACCTAAATAATATTTATACCCTATATAGGGGTGTAGAGTTTCACATAGAATGTATTCAATGTATTGAGTCTGTGACTCTTGTGCAATCTTGTTTGGTCCAGTTTTGATATATATTTTCCAAATATTTTTTAATCTTTTTTGTGGATAAAAATATTTTCAAAATAAAGATTAGTTGATTGTTAAAATAATATTTCAAACGATTTTGAAAGTAAACTTAAAACAAGAAAGTTATGCAAGTTTGAAATTGTGCAAAAATTATGTTGAAATATGAAACACTTTTTTTTTAGTAAGTCTGGAAAAGAGTTTTTATATAGGAAAGTTTTTATTCATTCAAAATTTGCTAAGACGGACATGGTTTTCTAGATGCACTTGTACTTCTACATCTTGTTGAATTTTTTGAGCTAAAAAGGAGTTGATTTAATCACTTTTCTCACCATGTGGATTTTATAAAAAACCCTGAAAACTGTTTTCTCTTATTAAAATTGAATGTATACTTTTTGATTCCTTTGGTTTTTGATTTTTTTGATATTTTTATTGAAATCAAATGGGGGGATATTTGCTTATTTACATATAATAACTTAAAGTAAATGGAGGCTTAAATGTTATTATTTTTAAATATGCTGCTGAGAACCAGGCCACACAAGCTCCCTTTTATAACCAGTCAGTCCCAAAATTTTGGTGTCATTTTGCGACATTTTCCGAAATTTTCGTGAAATTTCGACAAAATCCCTTTGTGTTGATACTGATATCGCGATATTTCGTGGAGTGAATATTTCGTCCGATATTTCGCGAAACCACTCGATATTATGACCTTTTCAATTCCGCTCGATACTGAAGGCGGGATTTCGTATCGGGTCTCATATTTCCGATATATTTCACGATATTTCGCAATGTTCTAAAAAGCGGTTTAAGCGGCCGCCTAGACGCGAGAAGGCCCCCTACCGCCCAGCCTAGTCCTAGGCGGTGCAGAAAAGTAGCCCAGGCCTCTAGACGGGGCTAGGCGACCGCCTAGGCGGTCCCAGGCGGAGCTAGGTGGGCCTAGGCACTAGAACGTGTATACATGATATTATATTATTGGTAATTATAAATTTATGGTTTGGAATGTACTAATGTTATGGTTATTCTGATATTATCTGAGATAATATCATGCTTGCTTTTGTTCTTATTAATCTTGAGTTTATGGTTATGTAAATGATACAAGATTTTTAAAATAATAGGTGGGATAATCTTGAATTTATAGTAAGTTAAAAAAAATATTATATATAATATCAAAATAATTAAAAAAATGCAAAAACGCCTAGACGGCCTAGGCGCTAGAAGGCCTTCCATCACCCGACTAGCGCCTAGCGCTTTTTAGAACATTGATATTTCGCGAAATATATCGATTTTTTGTACCTTGGTCCTGTCCCATCAGGAATCTTCCCCTCAACCTAGAGTTTTATTCGACAAGTACAAGATCATTCAACCTTTTCTTTTGATGCCTACTTTTTATTTATGATTCCACAAAAAGGAGATTTTTCATGAAAAATAACTGTGTCGACCTTTTTAGATATTAGAGAAAAACTCAAACTTGTTCTCATATGTACTTCGCTTGAGTTCACAATTTGGCACATTATTAGTCAATAAGACCTTGTTGAGCTAGTCGTCTTAAGTTATATTAGTGCATATAAACCCTACTAGTTAACTGAGTATGCATGAATTATAAGATGAAAAAGTATATCTAATAAAATGAAAATGTAATATGGATTACCTGCACTAGTGTTGTTAATTTCATGTATACCCTTCTTGCTTGTATACCAATATTATGCGGTCCTAGGCAGCCAAGGTTTAGGCATCCCACCTGGCCCAGCGGCCTAGGTTGATGGGTGGGCACCCATATAACACTGTCCGCCTGTTTTTAAGTGCAAAATGTGGCACGTAATACTCCATATAATTCATGCTAGTGGTACTTGCACGTGAACATTTTATGCCATAGTTGGTCTATGTTAGCTTCATATAGATTCGTGTTACATAAGTACAATAAAATGCTATGTGATAGTTATGGACAGGGTGTCTAACAATAATTTAAACATGTAAATCAAAATACATAGTAGCTATCCAAATTAATAATATATACTGTTCATTATCCACACATCTTAAGAAATATATGGTGCAAAAACAAATGTTTTGCTGACTTCTTTTCCAAAGATTAAGGGGTACAAATGAAGCATTAGTCATGTTATTGTAAATGTTTAATTGGTGACAACTTATGGATATGTTAGAAGTCCCCAGAGCTGTCCACAAGTATTTTGATGTGTGTGTGTGTGTGTGAGAAACTCCTCAATGTGGGGGCATATTATGCGTGACCCAATACCAGCTAATTATAAAATAGTTGACGTATAGATTATGATGAACAGTATGGATTATTGTTTTGGATGGCCCACTATGCATTCTCACCGGCATATGTAAGCTTTGTTAATGCATCCGACAGGCACCATACTTCTTAATTCCACTATAAATCTTGGTGGGATGATATGAATTTGATAATTGTAAATAGGTTGGCATAATTATTGGCTCTTAGAGACCACTTGCTGTGTAAGCTTGATAGTTTATTATAATTTTTATTTGTACGATATATAGCTCTGTAAACCTGATTTGTTCACTTCTTAGGAACAGTTAGTGAAGATTGGAAGTAGATTCTAGGGGTGATTACAATGAAAAATGTTATTGCTTTACTGATATGCTTAGTTGAAGTGATCTATGAATTGTATGTTGCATTCCTTTGTTTCTTTCTTCATTTTTTATATTTGTAGAATGATTGTTTACATAAAACTAAGTAATGAGTGGGCAAAAGGAAACAACCATTAGCCCTGTCCCATCCCAAGGGTAAGGGGAAACCGTTCTCAGGAAAAAATATGTTGCAGTTATGTTGAAGGTGGAATGGGCTCAGTTTCCTCGGCTATAAGGAATGCAGCTGCTGAAGCTGGGGTTCATATTGTGACAAATGCAGAGGTATGTGTCTGTTAACTCTCTTGTACCCTTGTTCTGTTCGTACCATGCACAAGAAGTCGAGACTATTCCCCCCCCTTATTTTTCAAGATTTGGGTTCTGCTCTTAACACATGCAAGGGTTTTATTTTTTGGTTGCCGATTAGCTGCATGTCAACAGTCTGCATGGCATTTGGTGGTCTCTTACATTGTTTACATAATCTTTATCTTTAATCTTTTCCCTGACTCATACAGATGCCATGCATTTCATTGCGTTGTTTGGATTTTTTTCTTCGTCTTGGAAATACATGATTAACGGTGTATGGATATCAGGAACATTTGCCAATTTTGTCAACATCTTTCACTAGTTCCATGATAGGCTAGTGATCACGTTATGTTCATGTTTATTGTTTCATTTTTCAGAGGTTCAAATGTTCCATTGAGTAGTCTATAGCTTTGTTGATTAGGTTGCTCAAGTGATAGTTGATGAGACGACAGGAGCTGCAACTGGGGTGAGTTCTGGATTATTAGCATCATGGAAATAAATGTCAATTTTTTTGAAATGTCAGTGAACTTGATATAATTATTAGGTAGCATTGGCTGATGGATCAATGGTGCATTCTTCGGTGGTTCTATCAAATACAACCCCATATAGGACTTTTCTGGTATAATTTATGCTTCTAATTTCAGATTTTCTGAATTAAACACTGCAATACCTGTATGGTGCTCGAGGCTCAAAATTTGATGAGATAGTTAACATGGCATCATGAAGTTAATTTTATGTTTGACTAGACCTGTTCTCTTGCAGGAATTAGTGCCTTCAAATATCCTTCCTGAAGATTTTCTCTGTGCTGTCAAGAACTCTGACTACAGCTCAGTAAGACCTTTCTGCAGAAAGCTGTCATCTAGTTATGGAAGTTAACAATTCAACTATATGCAAGTGTTTTAGTTCATTTTATCTCACTAGCTTGGTATATTGAATTCTATGGAAACTGTTAGGAAGGGATATGTTAATAAACTATGTCATCGATCAAGTTTTGGGCTGAGATTGAAGTAAATTTAGGTTCAAGAAATGGGAATTCTCATGCAACAAGAGACTCTGGTTTTGACCATGTTTCCAACAGATTGCAGTACTTGCACCGTAGGTACTGACATAATAAGGGACCAAGCAATAGAGAGAAGAGAACCAATTCCATTAGTAAATATGCATTAAGAACAAGAAACATACATAAGGCTAAGGATGATAATGAAGTTCATGGAATACAGGAAGGACTGTAGTGTCATGAGATAACGTAAATGGAAGTTTCCTATTGCAATGCATACAGAAAAACTTGCCTCATTTGTTCAGGACAGGCTTTACAGATATAGGGTTGCTTATATTTCTACCGAAGGACACGTCTTGTATAATGTAGGTCGTTTTCCTCCCTTTTGGAGAACTTCCTGGATTTTGTTTAGTCTCTCGACTCTCTCCCTCTCTTTTATCAACCCTTCAACAAGCAGTCTACTATATTATTCATGAGGCAACCACTAGCCCTCGGTGCTCATACTCAATTCACTTCAGGGACTCGTTTCCTATTTCATCAAATTAATATTAAATCATATTGCCGTTCATTTGTTACCTAATTTCAGACCTTCCTGTAATCACCATGGACCTTTGTGTCATACTCATAACCATAACTTTTCCCTTAGTGTATCTATTTGGGGTGTTCTATGGATCCTTTTGCCAACGTTTCTTATCGGTAGCTTGCTCGGTCAACTCATTCATATTCAAATCAATGCCATGAATTTCCCCAATGTTTCTTAGGATCCTTTTTCTTTGGCCATTCTATTGATTTGAATTTCCTTATGAAGGCCTGGCTAACCTTTGTCTCACATAACCAGGTCACTTCATCCTCTATCCAAATGCCAAAAACTTCTCTAGTAGAATCCCTTATCTTGTTTTCCCCAACTTAATAAAACTGTGTGATGATCATTTATCACTTCAAGTATTTCATAAATAGCCTGGGTAATCATCTATTATTAATAGATTGGAGGAAGTGAAGCTATGATAATGACCATCACATTTATCAGAGCTTGATTGATGCTCTACCAAATAATATACCAATTTACACTCTGATACCAATTAATTTAGTAGATTATCCCTAAATTAGTGATAAAGAAGAGAGCTAGGAATAAATATTGAGAGAAAGGAGAAGACATAATGATGAGTAGAGGTTTCCTAAACTATGTATGATTTGTATATTAATTAGGAATAGGATTTCTTGTTAAAATAGGATTCCATCTCTAAATAGAATTCCTAGAACTGTTTGATGAGTTAGAATCCAATTCAAATTAGCTTCCTTGATGAGATATGATCCCTGCACTCGAGTTAAGGATTCCCCAATGAAGTTGATTGAGTGCAAGTCTAGAGTTTTTTTTTGTATTTTGTTTCAAAACTTAATAATAATAAGAAGTTTGTTTAGAAGTTGTATGATTTGTATCTGAGTTGATAAGGATGTGTCCTAGTTTAGAAATAATTTGGTTAGAGTAGTCTAATTTGATTAGGACTGGGTTTGGGTTGGTTTGAGAGTCTTATATACTCTTATAAGCGGAGTGATGAATTAAATTAGATATTTTCTTCTTTTTAGCGAAAGAAGTATTGAATCTTTTTGTCCTTGTGGTGATGACTCCATGAGGAATCCTATGTGTTGATTCCCAGGCTTATTTGTTGATGTTGCTTTGCCGGGGCATCATTATCTTCTTACTTTCACTGTGCGGATGTTGTGAATGCTAAGGTGCCAACTCATTAGCTGATTCACTTGAGGTGCTGACTCCTCTAATTGTCTCTTTTTCTCTCTTTTTATTTCAAAAATATTTTTATCTTTTGGTTTTACACTTAATTTCTGTATTGAGGTTTCATATTTCCCCTTGAATTCATCATAGATGCTTAGGTACCATAACTGTCAAGCCATGTCCCATCAATTTGGGTCGGCTTTATGGATCTTTCTTCGAAATTCATTAGCTTAGGTCCTTCATCGAAATTCATGTTTTTATACATTAGTATCTGGTCTAGGTACCTTAACTTCTCGAAACTTGGTAGCGTATTTTTTTTTCCAATGCTAAACCAATTAGACTTGATTGTTTTTGTATCCTTTGCCCTTATCATCTTTTCCGTTGCAAGTCCTCTTTCCCCTACATCAATTTTGGTTAGTGTTGTCAAAGCGGCCAGGCGATGCCTAGGCGGTCAGGCCTGCCTAGGCGACAATTTTTTTTTAAAATTTTAAATTTATATATATGGGATAATATTCGGATCTGAACAAATAATAAGAATAATACCATCAAAAACTTCATATGAAATTAATCAAACAACCGAAATCAAACATTCTTATCAAAAAAGAATATTCATGTAATCATTGTCATGCTAAATGACTAAATCATTGAAATGCGAATACGTAAAATCATATCAAGGTTTTAAATGTCGTTTTCGGTGTCCATGTCGGTCGGCCAAAAAAAGGAAAATTTTTGTTTTCCGGTAATTTGTCGATGGAAAAATTGTAAAATGGAAAGATAAATTTCGGTGGAAATATGTCGTTTTTCGGACAAATTTTGATGTTTTTCGATGGAAATTTATTGTTTTCGGTCAAATTTCAATTTTGTTCGTTTGATATGAAAACGATGAAATATTTCAGCAATTGTTAGATTTCGGTCATTTCGGTCAAATGTCGGTCATTTCGGTCAATTTTGGTCAAATGTCAGTCATTTCGGTCAAATGTCGATCGACAAAATGTAATGTCGACATTTCCTGCTTTTTTTTTTTTTATGTCGGATCCTCCAAAAACCGACAAATGTCGGTGATTTCGGCTGACATTTGTCGACATTTGATTCCATGAATCATATATATTATACATTATCAATATGTAACGATCAATGAATCAACTTATGTTACTATTAAAAAGTTATAATCTCGTTAGAACATTAAAAACTCTAGTCCCTAACATTTATTATGAAACAAATCAAGGATAATAAACAAATCATAAAAATTTAGCACAACCCTAAAATTGGAGAAATAGAAACACTAGAGAGGATAAATCACATATATATAGAAAGATAATTTAAAGAGAAAAAAATTCCATAAGCAAACTATAACATTAACCCTAGTAAAATGAACATTATACAAACTCTAACTTAGGAGATATAGATAGATAGCTAAGAAAAAAGACATAAGAAATGGTATATGTGGATCATACGTACATTAAAAAACGAAACAAAAAGAAGAGAAAAAAAACAAAAATAATAATAATATTTTTTTATACAGACCGCCCTGCCTAGGTTGTGGCCTAGGCGATCGGGCCTAAAAAGGCCTAGGCGGTCGCCTAGGCATCGCCTTGACAACACTGATTTTGGTATTAGCGCTTTATCTCTTTGATTGTTCTTCATTACGGGAATTCATTAGCTGGCATGATATTATACTAAAAACGCAAAATACCACCTGAGTTTATCATTCAATCTTCCTAAAAAAACTAGCTTTGATATAAAAAGAAACCCTAAAGGCCCAGAAAAATCAGAATGAATCTCCATAAAACCTTATTTTGGGTCATATGAACTGCAACTAAGAGAAGAAAAAGAAACCTACCAAATCTGACTGTGAAATATCAAGAAAATTGCTGAAAAGCTTCATGATCGCACTGGTGCAACTGTTACTTGCATTGGTTGTAAGACCATAATTTCAAGATTGTGGATACTGCATAATAGCTTTTCATAAGAATGCCCTAACTCCATTCGGATTCCGTTGTGAGCAATTCGGTATCGATTAGGAAGCTAATGCAGCCTGATCTGCATCGTCAATTCTTTATATTTTTCATATTATATGCTTCTTTATTGTAGTAGCTGAAAATGTTTGTTATAGTGTCTCGTTTCAGCTTTCCAGGCCTTTCATTACATGTTTTTGGCCTTTTTCAGCATATTTTATTATCTTAGTTGATGCCTTATCATGCGGGGTTGCCCACAACCTCATTCGGAACCTTTTGTATCAATTTGGACTCTTTTCGACGAATTTACAACACTTTATTAATAAAATCATGGGCTAACAGGTTCTGTAGGGCATCTATGGTTGAGATTAAAACTCAAACCGATGGTTGTATCATCGTGACTTAAGTCGTATGATGACTAGGCAATTAAAAGGGCTTTATTTAAAGCCTTAATAGGCTTTTAAGATAAGCCCAAATAGGGCTTCACATTGAGAGATGCCGCCCCCTCTTCTTTTGACCATATGGCTATATGAAATAGCCACACGACGCCCTTTTTCTCTCTCTCACCCGCGGCCTCCCCCCCCTCTCTCTTTCTTTACGTGATCCCCCTCCCCCCCGTCTCCTTTTTCTTTCGTTATTCATCCCGTGCCATTACCACCTCTCACCCCTTCTTTCCTCGTGATCTCAACCCTATATACAAACTCGAAATCTATAAAAGGAGGAAAAGAAAAAGAAATTGCAGATCTGAATTTGTGAGAAGGATCATCTTTCGGGAGAAACTCGAGTCCTCAATCGTCGCCAGTACCTCAACTTCACTTGGAGAAGGCCTTGTGTTGCGTCTCCGAAAGATCTGGTTTCTTGCAAAGTCCGGCCTTGCTTTGTGTGCAAGATCGTTGGCGCGTCCTTGCATTGACCCATGACGAAGACCTCAGGCACTATCTTTCTTTATATTTTTATCTTCCATCTTCATCCTCCTTTTTCGCCTCCATTCATCGCATCTATCCGCATCCGGATGTTCGTAGCCATCCCGAACCATCATTAGAAGCATCTATCGAAGGCTCATTAATTGTCATGTTATCTCTTGTTTTAATCTGACTATTGGTTAGATTCAACATCCAACTAACATAAAACATTATATAAGTCAATACCACTTCTCAATAAAGAAAAATTATAGTACTCAAATAAAAAGGAAGAAAAATTCTAACCTAAACATGACTAATAGCTGTAACTCCCCATCAAAAGGGACAATTAAGGATTTTATTCATCTTGGCTATTTATTATTTTGTTGTTCATCTACCAAAAATAAATGATGATTTGTCAGCATTATTTTTGCTGACCAGTCAACCATTATTTTGCTGCCTTGCAATAATGAAACATGAGACCAAAAGAATCACTGTCATGGTGTGTGTCAACTAGGAATGTCCATGAAGAAAGGGTTTCCGAACTATTAAAAATTGTATTGTAGGATCTTAGTTTCCATGATTGGGAGAAAGCTCTACCAAGATAATGATCCTTAAGAAAATCTTTGACTATTCACATGAGCGATCATTTTGATTCTCTTAGCATTAGCAATAAATATAGCTGGATCATGGATCTAATATATAATCCTTGGTGCGATTTTCTTTTAAGCACTTAGTTATCATTGAAAGAAACTTATATTATTATTGTTTTTTTTCTCATGATGATCTATGGGAGGGGTTATCTTTGCACAAGTATCCTTAAAATTTATGTTCATGGTCTCCATAAAAGGACTAAAGGAGAACTTCCTTATGCAGTTTTCTATTCTGAACATTAAAAGTTTGAGAATATTTTTTCCTCATGGTAGGACCGTCGGATGAAGAATTAAACTTGGAGAGATGCGTGAGAATCACCTCAATATGTTGAGGATATCATCTATTTTTTTGTTTTTTGACGATCTAATTTCATTTCCTTCGATTATTTCTGTATTTCTGCACAACGACATGTATTTTTAGATGTTGATTCACTTGGCCCAATGGAAAACAACCTACTCTGATATCGAAGTACTGTAGAGAGCTTCAAGTACTTCAAGCTCTAACAACAAATAACGTCGGAGCCTCTACCTATCAATGCTCTGATTCCAACTTACGTGGACCACTCAGGCCTTGATACCAGATACAAAGGAGGTGACAAGAATAGGTAAATAATGAGGGCTAGGCCAAGGAACTCGGTTATGATAACAGATACTCAAACCACAATGTTGAACGCAAGCTCAAACTCTATTTGTCATTCAATCTTCTTTTTATTCCTACATATTTGATCTTCTACAGAAGATGGAGAAGAAAATCCAAAACCCTGAAAAGATCCTGAAGGACGTAAACAAATCAGAACTTTGGTATTAAGGCCTATAACAGATCCTCAAAATTTGGTTTGGCGTATACTTACACTAGCTAAAAGAAAGCATAACCTACTCGAGTTGACTGTAAAATAAAAATAAAACCATTAAAGACCTGATCTTAGACTATGCATTTTGACCAAATATTACTTGCATTCGGGGCAGTCAAGGTTGCACTTGTACTGCAAGACAGCTTGATGGCAGAAAAACAAATATCCACGTATAGAAATCAATTTGACTGAAAGAGAGAAGTGATCAAAGAATCACCCAAAAGGGTAGATTGAGATGAAATCCGAGAGATATAGCTTAAATCCAATAGCATTAAAAACAGTCTGTTTCCATGTATAAATATGCTTGTTTTCTTCTCCAAGCAAAAGAAAGACAAATTAAATCCTATTCCTATTCCTACAAGTAAAGGGAAATTCAATCCCATTCTATTTCTCGCTTCTGCTATTTTTTTCTTGTTTCTTTTTCTCATTTTCTTGCTGTCCTTTTTTTTTTTCTTTTGTGGGCAGTTGTGTAGCCTGTAGGAAATCGGAGAATTATGCAAGTTCCAAGAGATGTCCGATTTGGTTGGTGGGAGCCCCATGTGAAGTGGAAGAGGAAAATAGGGCAGGAGTCCTGTCTTGTCATGGAACTTTTCTTGAACCCTTTTTCTAGGTGTGATGTGTTTGCCCCTCGAAAGTAGAACTGCGAGTCCTCTTTCTTTTGAGTGGTGACCCCCACATCCATAGTGTAGGGTTGCAAAGATAAGCCCCACATTCATAGTGTAGGGTTGCTACATGCAACTGGTGGGACAGTGAGTGTGTACCATAGAATGACAATGTACTAATAAGGAAGAAACTCCATAAAACTAGTAAACAAGGGCCCAAATTTCAGAAGCTAGGCATGCAAGTTAGCTAATCAAGCCTAATGGGTTCGAATAGAGTGCTAGTACATTGGCGATCACTGATTTTTACGAATATGATTTTGAAGAGAATTAGAGCCTTGAAACACTAGAAAGCTCAATGAAGTGGAAAGAGAAGAGAAGGCTTGAAGAGGGCTTACGAAGCTACTTTATCATAATTATATCCTGTCATTGGTTGAAATCAACTGGATTGGGTGGTAGACCACAGCCTCCCAATTACCACATCCAATTGGGCTACCCTCCCACTTAACACACCCAAACGAGGCAATTGTATGGTTACAGGCCACATAGGGTGGTAAAGGTTGTCCATATGATACAATCCTCTAAGATAGACCAATCAGGATTCATGCCGAAGTTGAGATAGCAGCCTGAAAATGGTCATCTAGTTCATTGTTCTCAACATGCAAAAGATAGCTTCTGAACTTGCAGCTTCAATGATGATATGAGATAATGGATCGCAAATCTCTTAAAAAACCCTAAGCCTAAGGTGCCACTGTAACCTAATGACTTTATCAGCATTTCCAAATGACAAAATCACGAGATATTGACCAGTATAAGCAGATTAAATTGATGAGGGGATGATACAATATTTACACTTCACATTATCTTGGTTAAATCCACTGTTGAGATACATGAAGCCATCAATAGGAATTTGGGCATTGCTACCATGATGTTTAAGGGCAACCACACTTAACCGAATGCATGAATCTCATTAATGTGCACCTAACATATAGAGTTTGAATGTCCAAGCAGATGAATGTGCACCACATAAGGGATGCATGTAAATAGAATTTCTGCCTAAGAAGTTAATGCTTGGACTTGTGATATTGAACATATCTATGTTGTAATATACACTAGTGCATGCCCGTGCCTGTCGGCACTGTAGCGGGCCGCCTTCGGCGGCAACACATTTGTTGACACTACAGCGGGCCGCCTTCGGCGGTAACACACCTGAACGCCTTCAGTAACAAAACACTTTCGACGACAACACCAACATTCATAGGGATAACCATTTCCTCGCCCGTGCCGATTGGCCCGAACCGGGCGCCTTCGTCGCGACCAACTTCCCCTCCCCCTATAATCGATAAATCACAGCTATTTCTATTCGAACAGATCCTCGAAATCGACCTGATGGTTTGGGACGACCGAAATTTCAACAGGCGGGTTTATAGCCGTTGATGCAAACAACAATCACGGGATGAACGGTCAGGTTTAGTGCCGTTTAAATGGGCCGAGATTTTAATGTTTAGTGTAGTTTAAATGGGTCGGGATTTGAAGCCAAGGGGAGAAAGTTGGTTGACGGGGAAATAGAGATTGTGCGTTGATTTTTGAACGAATGGTTAGATTTCTTCGGTTCATTTTTTGTCCAGTCAGCTTGTCCTAGTCATCTTCCGTTTTGTCTAGTCAGCACAAAACCGGCGTGCCATGTTATATAGATATGTATAATAATATGCTGCTAGTTATCTAGAAGAGTTCAAGGTAGATGGCTGCTTCCGAACCCAATGAACAATAGAGTTAGTTACTTGTTTACTAATATCAAAGCAATTGAGATGGACAAAGATAAAGTCGAAGATTCTATAGTTTGCAAGGCCTCTCATTGCAGGCTTGGAAAGTTTCTAGATTGAGTGGAAATTTTCAGAAGTGGTCTATGATGATTTGGGACAGCAAAATCCCTTTTGAAGTCTCTTTCAATGCTTAGTGTGTTTGTTAGGAGCAATTGCCAACCATAGGTCTACTTTAGAAGAAAGATCAATTTGTTTGTGAACATATACTATATTTGTGAGAAGGGAAAATAAGTTCAATTCACATATTTTCTTCACCTGTGACACCTCAACTTACCTCTGGAAGCCGTACCTTTTTGATGCATTTAGAAAAGCTGATTGTTGTTTTCAGCTGTGTGGGGAAATCAATGCAGCTGATCGGAAAAATAATTAGTTCATTATTATGCCCTTTTTATTTTGAACAACTTTTGTTCTTGTTTCATGTCGATTGGAAGTGTGGATCAAAAGTTATAATCGTTTCTATTGTAGGCTAACTCGGGTGCGAGAGTTGTGTTCGGAGTCTTCGGACCAACTTTGCTAAATGGCTAATTAATAAAAGAAATAGGCATTGTTGGATGGGTCTCATCAAGGGATGAGATTAAAAGGACTTTAAGTCGCGATCGATGGACGTGATTAAAGATCCTCTGTGATGGATGGATGGGATCAAAAGGAGGCCCAAGAGAACCCAAAACCTAAAGCCGCACCCTCCCTCTCCTTTCTTCTGTGCGGCTACCTTGGGATGCGTACCCGCGGAAAGGAGTGGACACCCCTCCCCTTCGGTCTCTCTCTCTCTCTCTCTATCTCTCTCTCTCTCTCTCTTCCTTCTTTGGATGTGATAGATTCGGGTCCCTCCACTTGATCTAACAGCTCCTATGCATCTCCTATGAAACCCTAATCTTATTAAAAGAGATATTTGAGAGAGTATTTCAGATCTGAATTTGGAGGAAATAAACCTTTATTTTCCTCGAGTGTTCTTCGCGGGATCGAGAAAACCTTCTTCGAAGAATTTTCCTTCGCATCTTGTATCTTCTTCTTGACCATTGGCTTCGATCTCTCCGCCCGACTTCATCTTGTTTCTAGCGAACGATCGCCGCTAAAAGGCTTCTACCTCCTAGATCGTCATCAACTTGGCTTCGGATCTCCCTCTTCTCGGTCACACTCATTCCCCCCGCCACTTCATCTTGAGCATCGGATGTTTCTCGCACAGTCGGGTTTCGCCAAGGTATTTTCTGGACTACGTTCTTTAGGTATCTTCTATCCCAAGGTAGCCATAAGAATAGATCCCTATTTTCTTGACCATACGGCCGCTTTACCGTTTTCCTTTTAGATTTTTCTGCTTGCTGTCCCTTTCATCACATCAGTCCTATTTTGGCGAAAAACCCTTCCCGGTTGCAAGAAAAGTTAGATCCATCCATTGGAGGACTTATCCGATGTTTATGCATATGTTTTGTTTATCTTTTTGTTAATTTCAGCATGTTTAAATGTTTAATCTGATCTGAAATTGAATGTTAGCAAGGCTAAATATTATTCGTGTGATATTTGAGTAGCTATACTTGCTTGCCTTCCTTGGAGGCTTGTTTAGTTACTAATTTATAAAATTTTGCACTTATAACATTGTTGAGAACATTGTTAAATCTCTCTTTAATCTTTCATTCACATGCATTCATTAGTTTAGCAAGTACTTCTGCATCACTTTTGATTGAAGATATCCCTGCAGTTAGTGGGCCCTTAAGACAACAGGTTAATTCTGTAGAAAGTCTTGCCAAGGCTAATCCTCTGGGGCTTTCCTTAACAAAGCAGTCATGTACCCACCAGCTTATATGAAGAAAGAAACAATAGAGCTTTCAGCAAGTTGTGAAATTCAAGTTGGGTACTTTCAACTTGGTGGTTAGGATAATCAACGAACTTTTGGCCCTCCACATTGACGATTCCACCACCATGGAACAAGATGAGGAAGTGATGGATAGATGGTGTTCCTTTCATGTTTATTATCCACCTTGAGTTGGGATGACTCTTGTTTCTATGCATGTATTCTAGTGTATTTTCCTAAAATTTTCCTCTTTCTAAAAAAAATAGTTATCTAGAAGAGAACAATGTTTGTCTCTTTTGTTATAGATAATACATTTCTATCTTGCATAGTTTAATAGTCCCTTATATTGCAACTTCATATAAACCTTATAATGTCTATCGTTTATCCTAATTTCTACCGCAGTCCGCTAATCTCGATTAGCTAAAATTGGTTCAATTATTGGATGTAGTTAAACTTTAAAAAACTGTGATCCTATGCGCAACTCAGAGTCAAATTCCTTAACTTACATACTGTTCTCTTCCAATGACAGGGAACTACAAAAATTAATGTTGCTGTTGATAAGTTACCCCAATTTCAGTGTTGCAAAATTAATCATCCTGAGGCAGGTCCGCAGCATGTTGGTACCATACACATTGGGTCTGAAAGGTGAGCTAACATAATTTTTTGTTCAGTCTTGCTTCAATCTTTTGCCCAGTTCTTACTTCTGTCAGGGATAACCTGTGAGACATGCTTCTTATATTTGATATTAGGTAGACAATGCACTTCAACTTTCTTATGTTAATGGTAGAAACTCAACCACACAGTTCAGCAGTAGAGAAGAATCCTGCCAAATTCATACGATAGTTTAGAGCATTGTTCAAAAACTCAAAACTTGGACTCGACTCGAAAGTCAGCCAAGTCGAGTAAACTCGGTAGTCGGTCCGACTCGGCTGAGTTTTCTCCAAACTCGTTCCGACTCGGCCAAATAACTCAACTCGAAATCTGTTCGAGTCGAGTCGACTCGGTCCGACTCGGCCGAGTTTTTCCGAGTTTTAAAATAGTGGTTTAGAGTATTCAGCTATTGCAAATGGGTACTGGAAACCTAAGCAGAGCAACTTGTCAAGGGAGGGGCATGTAGGGATACGTACATTACTGGTCATGCCTGTTAAGCTCATGCAACTAGAGAGCAATGCAATGATAGGAATACAAGTTCATAAATGAAAGGTCAGAGACATAAACCTTTGTGGGGACTACATGTGCTAAGCAGGAAATACTCTTTCAGATTCAGAGTATTAAAAATTCTGTTTCTTCTGCTAATTTTTTCGCAAGCACAAATCGTTGTTGCTTGAAATCTTATCTTATTCACCTGTATTAAATAACTGGCATCCTGCTTTGGGTTAAGCTTATGGACAGGAACCTCACTGTTTCTTCCATAACATTCCTGTTGATCTATATCGTCTTTTTGGTAGCAGATGCTGTAGTAACACTAATATATCATTGATTGCCATGAAGATGCTCAGTTGGTAGTTCTGTTATCAACGGCTGGCACTAATACACATCGTTCTGTATCAATTGTTTAGTTGTGAATGCTAGTTTCATCATCAATACGTTAGAGTAAACATCATATACCACATTCATAATCATAAAAATGTCGAGTATTATGGCATGTATTTGGGTTCCCTTTTTTGATTTTGCATCAATAGTTTAGTTTCAAATATTTATTTCATCACCCATATATTATTGATGGACTATTATGGCATGTATTTTGGTTCTCTTGTATGAATCCTTCTTCACTTTTCATTCTTATCAAGGACTGCATCTTCTGTCAATGCATTTTTTTTCAAAGGAAATACTTCTTATCATCCATCATATTAAGAAGGGAAAGCATGTCGAGTATGCAATTCATGAGAGCGCTAAACAGGTAGGATTAGCATGGTTGTTTATATTTAACATTACACACATCATCCTCACATTAATCTATTGATGTGGCATGTTATACTATTCTATATAATGAAGGTATGGAATCTTTTTCTTTTATTAATAATATGATGGTAACATTTTTTGAGATTTCTCAAATTGTGATGCTTAAGAGTCTTGAGCTTTGTTCTACCCTGAGGTTTTAGGATTAATTTTACTTACTGGGTTGCCCTTTTGTTCTGATATAGCATGGAAGAGATTGATGTAGCCTACAAAGATGCTTTGAATGGTGTACCATCGAGGAGACCTCTTATTGAAATGACAATTCCCTCGGTCTTGGACAAGACTATATCTCCACCAGGTATGAAAAGTTTGTGATTGTAAAAGTTCTGCTTTATATTGTTAGTTTAATGTTGCTTTTACAGTGTTCGTTTCAAAAATGCTATGCACAACTTTTAATTTATTTATCAAATACATATATATTGTATGTGTTAGAAAAAAATTATTATTCAGATGCCATCCACCATATTCTTTTTAATTCTGTCTAGGTGCTCTACGTAGATGGTGATAGTAAGTCACAACTATCCTCACCTAGTTAGAACTACAAAGTTTTTTTTCCTCATATTATGACTATTGAGTGGAAGTATCTCCACCCATTTAAAAGTTAAAACCTGCATGGGATACATCAAAAAGAGGAAAAAGGGATGGATACATCTTGAAACCCACTTTTTTTGGACCAAATGGACACCTTTTACTTGAACTTCTACATTTAGATTTATTATTCTTTCTTTGGAAAAAAAGATTTTAAAAATATCAAAACATTATGTTGCTTCTTTGGGATAACTTGGGAAGCAACAATAGATACACAAGCATGATATCGTAGGGAATATGCCAGGTGTAGTCACAATCATCATGAGTATATTATATAACTATAAATTGCAAGAAGGAATACAAAAATACATTAATACTACTAATACATCGAACACTGGCCCCTTATCAAAATGCAATAAAAAATAACAAAATATATGATGAAGAATCTGACATACCAAGTATTTTCCTGGGCTATGCGAATGATGAATTTCACCATAGACTATGAGATTTTGAAAAAAAAGGTAATTATAAATAGATATGTGGTATTTTGTGAAGACACAATAACTAAACACTTTGAGAAGGTTGAAAGCCACACAATTGTGATATTGCTCCAAAACTCACTTCTACACTTTCTCCAGTATCATATGATGATGATGAAGTGCAAGGAGACAATGAAGAATTAGTGGAACCCCTTGTACATGATATTGTTGATCAAGGGGAAGAACCGCAAGATCCTCAATTGAGACAGTCAAAAGAGGTTTGTCAACCCTCAAATAGATATCCCAACTCAGAGTATGCAATAATCACCGATTCAGGTGAACTTGAATGTTTTAAAAAACCCCAAGTCCATGAACATAAATATAATTAGAGGAAATCTATGCAAAAAGAAATTGAATCCTTGCATTAGTAAAGTTTCCAGAGAACTGTAAGATATTAGAAAACAAATGGGTCTTTAGGATAAAGAATGAAGGATAAACAAGTCAAACATAAAGTTTGATTGGTGGTAAAAGGTCTTGGCAAAAAAAGGTGCTAACTTCGAAGAATTGTTTTCTCCCATGTTAAGATATCATTCATTCGGATTATTTTAGGTCTTGCAACATATTTAGATCTAGAAATTGAACCAATAGATGTTAAAGCCGCTTTTCTCCATGGTAATTTAGAAGACGAGATTTATAACGAAGAACCCTAGGTTTAAAGGTAAAAGAAAGGAGCACAGAGTTACATTATACTTACATGCTTGTGGTTGAAAAAGGTATTACTAAAATTGACAGGTTAAATCCTTTGACATAGAGGACTTAGGTCCCACACAACATATCTTGGGGATGAAGATTATTCATGACTGAAAGCTAAGGAGGTTGTAGCTGTCATAATAGAGGTATATTGAACGAGTGCTTAAAAGAATCAATATGAAAAGCTCGAAACCAGTTAGGATGCTTCTTGCAGGACAATTCGAATCAAGTGCAAAGTGAGTCCTAATGAAAGGAACATATGAAGAACATTCCATATGCTTAGATAGTCGATGTACTCCACAAGGTTTGGGAAATCGGGTTCGACTTCAAACCCTACAAAAAATGAACCGGTTCGGCCGCAAACTAGAATATTAAACTTTAGGAAAAAAATCCAAAATATATAATCATCACCTAAGATTGTAGAAATTGATCTAGTTTAGTGAAGATCTTTTTTTTTTTTGCATTAAATAGAACCCATAGTAGTCTATTTCTTGAATTACTGAAATTCCAGCAAACATGAAGTAACAATCAATTCCAACAAGTTTTTTTAGGAATGATGAATCAAATTTCAACTAATAAGCGCATATTTATGAATCATTTATCATAGATTGTGAAAAAGTCATAGTTTGTAACCAAACATAACATTACTTTGATCTTTATCTTACTTCACCTTCAATATGCCTGGATTTGGAAAAATCGGGTCTGATTCAACTTGGTCAGGTTTCGAAGGGGGATGTTTCGGTTCAGATACGGACGAACCCTTGAACCATGATGCTCCATGGTTTGTACCAGGCCTAACATAGCACATGAAATAGGCATAAGGAGTAGCAAAATAATTCTGAAATACCTGAGAAGCATTTTCAAGTTGTGTTTATGTTTTGGAGGTGCTAAGACTATATTAGAAGGTTACAAGATTTAGACATGGGCATCAAGAAATGCACTTCAGGGTACTTGTTAACTTTTACAGAGGGGAGTTAATTCGTGGCAATCCAGGTTACATAATAGCCGCATGACAAAAAAAAGACTCGTATGTAGGGACTCAAGATATGGCTTATCGGCTTAGGAAGATCTTTGGACTCATCTTTGATACATAGTTGATTCATCTCTCTGTATCTTTGTGGTTTTCCCCTCACATTGAAGGGTTGTCCACATATGTTATGTGGTGCACCTTTTCATGTTCTTCTACTTAGCTCATTGTTGTTTTGTGTGTTTGTCATTATTCCAATCAAAGTGGAATTGCTTGTTTTCTCAAGAGATGCTTCTTCTTGGTGATAGATGGTCTGTACCAATCAACTCATACTTGTGTATTGCTCTTTGCTTTGATAGTTAATACTTTGTTCTTAGATGGATTCATCATGAACAACTTCTTTAGGGTCATCACCATCGACTTTTTCTTGTTCATCAATAAATAGATTTAGGAAATATCCATTATGAATAACATTATTAAGAAATGCATTATTATTATTGATTAAGTTTAGAACTTCTGGATCTTAGAGGAATACTTGATTTTAATCTTTGACACTTCATCTGATCTTCAATGATTGGACCTGTCCGTTGTGTCACATCACATGTTCCTCATTTGGATTTGAGGAACAATATTTTTTGCATGTCTAGGGAGACAGATATGAGAGGCGATTTGAGATGGCACCTCTTTTTAAAATTCTCCTCTTAACTCTTGTCTTTGACTGCAAACAACAAAGGAATATTGTAATCTTGTTTGGTTCGACTTTCATATGCCTCCTTATCACAGTGAACATCTCGATCGACTGTCCATGGTCAACTAAACAATAGGTGTGCAATTGTCACAGGAATCACATCATACGTGTATATATACACTAAATTTAAACTAATTTTAAAGGAAATGGGGCATCACTCCGTGACCGTGATATTGTTCACATTGCATCTCGTTCTCCCAAAAATACCTCGTGTAGATGTTAATGTGACTCATGTAGTATGTATCATTTGCCCACTATACCTTGTGGTAAAAAAATGTTGGTTGATTACCATTAATAATTAAATTGCATACTTTCTTTTGCATGGAAGTGGCAGACTTGCTAATGTTAACAATCACATGTTAATTCGTTAATTCACAGGTTCTATAGCTGCTTGGTTGATGGGCAACAGAGAAATTATGCCTCTTTCGGGTTTTTGAAGTAGTCAATTGACCATCTATAACTGTTAACCTCAGTACTGTTTGAGTGGGGCTATTCACCTCGATGACTATCCACAGTATTCCATTGACAAGATCGACAGACAATGAAAGTTATAAATTGATGATAAAAAAAATTGATGTAGGAGAAAGAAGGCTTGTGAAGGAAAAGATGACAAGTGCAATAAAATTCAGTCTAATCAAACCAATCAGGTTAGGAATAATATACGATTTTAATCCGCCTTTAAACTATGAAGTTAAACGAACAAGACATTATGTTGTTTAGGAAGATGAATATTGGTGTGTGGCTCAAGGATTTCTGAAAAATAAAGGTGTGGGGAATTGGGGAAAACTGGAGAGTTGGAAATAAATGATGCTATTATGTTTTGAGAAGTTAAACTATGATGAATTCAAGCTAAATCCTATGCAGAAATTAAGAATAAACTCGAGGTATTAAAAAAAATGTGCTCCAAGAAGAGAAAGAGAAAGAGGTAACTACTAAAGGAGTTGGGACCTCTGGCAAATCATCCAAGGAATGAGAACCCTAGTGATTCAGCACAGGTGAGGGGCCCCGCAAAAATGATGAAATAATCTCGCTCAATATAGAGGAAGAGTGAGAAGAAGGATAACTACGGCCTGTCGCTGGCGAACCTTGTGCTCTTCTTTCCTCTCTCAAGAAAGCATTCATGGAGCAAAACGCGTTTCAATTGTAATCAATCATTCCATTATTCTTTCATGATACTTGAGGCCTTTAAATGGGCTTACAAGTTACAACCAGATTAAAAAAAAAACAGCTAAAAAAATAACACTTCCTAATTTAAAAAGATTTGAATCTAATCAAATCTATCCAAGAACCCATATTTAAATTATCCTATTAAATAATATGAAAATAGAATATTTTTGAATTAGAATATTATTTTCGGAATAAAAATTATATGTTATTTAAAAATACTAATTTCAGCAATTATTAATCCATATATATATATATATATATATATATATATATATATATATATATATATATATATATATATATATATATATATATATGAGGGCCGGAACGCTGTCTCTCAAAGCAGCGTTTTTACTGCTTTGACAACCCACCACGGCCGTGCTAAGGTTCAAAATTTCCATTTCGGTCAATATTTCGACCTTCTGGATATGGAAATATTTCGTTGAAAGTGTGAAAATATTGTGATTTTATAGAAATGGTGGAAATATTGATTTTTTAATAGAATTTTTCATTGAATATCTGCATAGTCATAAACCAAGTATATAGACACAATTTGGAATACTTAGATAATATTTGTACGCTATTTACGGGTGTAGAGCTTCACAAAGCATGTATTCTGCTTTTGAGTCTGTAAGTCTTGTGTAGTATTGTTTTGTCCTATTTTGATCTATGTTTTTAAAATGGTTTTAAAGTTTTTTTTGTGGATAAAAATGTTTCCAAAATAAAGATTAGTTGATTGTTAAAATAATGCTTCAAACGATTTTGAAAACGGACTTAAAACAAGAAACTTGTGCAAGTTTGAAATAATGCAAAAATTATGCTGAAATGCAAAACACTATTTTTTACCAGTCTGAAAAAAAGAGTTTTTATGAAGAAAAGTTTTTATACCTTCAAAATTTTCTTTAACGAATCATAGTTTTCTAGATGTACTTGTAGTTCTACATCTTGTGGAATTTTTTGAGCTAAAAATGAGTTGATTTAACCATTTTTCTCAACAAGCAAATTTTATGAAAAACCGAAAAAATTGTTTTCACCTATTAAAACTGAAAGTATACTTTTTGATTCATTTGGTTTTGATTTTTTTGATATTTTTATTGAAATCAAATGGGGGGGGTTTTTTTTTTTGCTTATTTACATATAATAACTTAAAGTAAATGGGCATTTACTTTAAGTTATTATATATAGATAAGCTGCTGAGAACGAAACCTCTAGTCCCCTTTCATAACCAGTCAGTCCCAACATTTCGGTACCAAAATCCCGAAATATCTCGAAATTTTCACAAAATATCGCGATATTTCATGCCGACAAATATATCGTGCGAAATATCGCAATATTATCGTAATTTCCATTCCGTTCGATATTGCAATAGGAATTTCGTACTGAGGTCTGAGAACATCCAGATATTTCATGATATTTCGCGAAATTTCTCGAGATTTTGTACCTTGGGCCGCGTTGTAACATCCGCCCCAAACACACAAGATATTGTCCACTTTGCCCATGCCCGTACGAGAACTTCCCAGGGAGGTCACCCATTCTAGTACTGCTCTTGCCCGAGCACGCTTAACTACGGAGTTCTTACGAAACCCATAGCGGCACACGGTTTTAAAACACGTCTTCTATGTTTAGGAGGGGAAATTATATAAGTAGCTCATGATCTCCTTCTCTCTAGGCGATCTGGGGCTAACTCATGGCCTTGTACACCTCACCTCATCCATTTTGGCATTCCAGCCTCAGGAATCTTGGCTCTTTGCTATTAGATCTTGGTCGTCACAATCCACCCCCCTTAGGGCTACATGTCCATGTGTAGGGTTAGACCCCCCCATTGCGAGGAGAACCGGCTTTGATACCATTTTGTAACATCCGCCCCAAACACACAAGATATTGTCCGCTTTGCCCGTGCCCGCACGAAAACTTCCTAGGGAGGTCACCCATCCTAGTACTACTCTCATCCGAGCACGCTTAACTACAGAGTTCTTACGAAATCCGTAGCGGCACACGGTTTTAAAACGCGTCTATTATGTTTGGGAGGGGAAATTAGTAGCTCAGGATCTCCTTCTTTCCAGGCGATGTGGGGCTAACTTGTGGCCTTGTACACCTCACCTCACCTCACCTCACCTCATCCATTTTGGCATTCCATCCTCAGTATTCTTGGCTCTTGGCTATAGATTTCTTTTTAAAAATTTGGTTGTAAGCATATTTAAAGGCCATGAGTTAGCTCCACATTGCCTACAGAGAAGGAGATTATGAGCTACTTATATAATTTTTTCTCCTAAACATACAAGACGCGTTTTAAAACCGTGCGCCGCAACGGGTTTCGTAAGAACTCCGTAGTTAAGCGTGCTCGGACGAGAGCAGTACTAGGATGGGTGACCTCCTGGGAAGTTCTCGTGCGGGCATGGACAAAATGGACAATGTCTTGTGTGTTTGGGGCGGATGTTTCAAAATGGTATCAGAGCTGGTTCTCCTCGGGATGGGGGGATCTAAACCTACATAAGGACGTGTAGCCCTAAGGGGGGTGGATTGTGACGACCAAGATCCAATAGACCAAGAGCTAAGACTCCTGAGGCTGTGATGCCAAGATGGATGAGGTGAGGTGTACAAGGCCACGAGTTAGCCTCACATTGCCTGGAGAGAAGGAGATCCTGAGCTACTTATATAATTTCCCCTTCCAAACATCATAGATGTGTTTTAAAACCGTGTGCTGCTATGGATTTCGTAAAAACTCCGTAGTTAAGCATGCTTGGACAAGAGTAGTACTAGGATGGGTGACCTCCCTGGGAAGTTTTCGTGCGGGCACGGGCAAAGCGGACAATATCTTGTGTGTTTGGGGCGGATGTTACACGCGCCACATTTGATCTCCTGCCAGAATCAACATCAACAACCTCCGATCACCTCCACTGGTGATCTCCTCTGCCACCACATGTCGGTGTCCACCGATAGAGGACTTCGGTGACTATGTCCATTATGAGCCGTCCATTTATGGTTTTGATAGCCACCAGTGACCTACCAAAGCAGAGAAGAACGCTGGTTTCGAAGGTAGTATCTTGTTTCTCTCTTTCTCTCTCTCTCTCTCTCTATATATATATATATATATATAGGGGCGTGTTAGGATGCGGCGTGCGGTGTCGCACCGCAGCCGTCTGATGCATTGCTGCATGCATCGCACGCACCGCACGCCGCATTTTATCATTCCTCTCTCTCTCTCTCTCTATATATATATATATATATTTATATATATATATATATATATATATATATATATATAGTAGTGATACATTACGGCCGGGTAACGTGCGGTCACCCCCTTCCGGGGTATTTTTGGAATTTTTTTTTTGGGATTGATCACCCACCCTTGGATAGCACACACAAAATATTTCAGCTCGATCCAAGATCTGTAAGCCGTCCAAATGTGATCGACTTTTATCGATTGTTCATTTTTGTCGTCATTTTGATCAACACATTTGGACGGCCTACAGGTCTTGGATCGAGCTGAAATTTTTTGTGTGTGCTATCCAAGGGTGGGTGATCAATCCCCAAAAAAATTTTTCCTAAAATACCCCGGAAGGGGGTGCCGCATGTTACCGGCCGCAATGTATCACTACTCTCTCTCTCTCTCTCTCTCTATATATATATATATATATATATATATATATATATGATGTCGGATGCTTACGCATCAAACACCCTGACTTTGAAAGAACTCAACCTTGAGTTCAACGAAGTTGATGCGGTGCTGGTAGCTGAGTTCTTCTTGATCTGTGTGGTCTCCATAGCATTTCGATGAGGTGTCTGATGAAGACGGCGAAATCGTTGATGGTCAGCAAAGCGGAGACCTTGGGATCGCTTGACAGAGTGGAACCAACCAAGGCGAACTCTATGCAGTCAAAGTCGGTAGTCGGCCCTAGTCGGCTAAGGGCCGACTAGGACTAGTCGGGACTAATTCGGGACTAGTCGGCCAAAACTTATTCTAACCCCTCCCCCCCTCGCTAAACACATATGATATATGAACTATCATAAATGTCAATAAGTTTATAATATTAGTCATTAATAACAATACATACCTTCACACTTCACAGCATGAATATAAATACATAAGTAACAATCTAACAGAACACAGTTGTATTAGCTTCATGCCCATGTCAAAAGACTCAGAACTAAGAATTCATCACACTATTTGTTTGATGATGTTTAATCAGTGAACAACCCCAATTTTTATTATAGGGTTATATGGATATCAACAAATAAACTAATTATTTGTCTATGTTTTTATCTGAGATTCTCAGGTGCTCAACAGATGATTACAGGGAAGAGCCATAGTTGTGAGTCTTGCGACTCAAGACTTTGAGCCAATGTAAAAAAATCTAAACAAAATTGCTTGCAAAGACTCCTTTCAAAAAAAAATTTTGCTTGTAGAATGCTGCCTGGGGACTAGTCAGCAGTCGTTAGTCGGGGACTAGTCGGGCTAGTCGGGTCTAGTCGGGGACTAGTCGAGATTCCGCCCAGCAATGACGAAATCGAAATTAATCGGTCGGCAAAATGCCGCCCAGGGACTAGTCGGGGACTAGTCGCCGACTAGTCCCGACTTTGATAGCATAGGGCGAACTCTGATACCAAAATTGATGTAGCATAAGCCAAGGGCCCCACAAAAATTTTGAATATAGGGTTATATGGATATCAACAAATAAACTAATTATTTGTCTATGTTTTTATCTGAGATTCTCAGGTGCTCAACAGATGATTACAGGGAAGAGCCATAGTTGTGAGTCTTGCGACTCAAGACTTTGAGCCAATGTAAAAAAATCTAAACAAAATTGCTTGCAAAGACTCCTTTCAAAAAAAAATTTTGCTTGCAGAATGCTGCCTGGGGACTAGTCGTCAGTCGTTAGTCGGGGACTAGTCGGGTCTAGTCGGGATTCCGCCCAGCAATGACGGAATCGAAATTAATCGGTCGGCAAAATGCCGTCCAGGGACTAGTCGGGGACTAGTCGCCGACTAGTCCCGACTTTGATAGCATAGGGCGAACTCTGATACCAAAATTGATGTAGCATAGGCCAAGGGCCCCACAAAAATGTTGAAAGAAGCTCGCTCAGGACAGAGGAAGAGAGTGAATAATAACTATGTCCTCTCGCTGCTCTGACCTCTTGCCGGTGAGCCTCGCGCTCTTGTCGGTGAGTCTCACGCTCTTCTCTCCTCTCAGGAAAGCATTCACGAAACAAAACATGTTTTAGCTGTAATCAATCAATTTCCTTATTCTTTCATGATACTTTAGGCCTTTAAATATGCTTACAACCAGATTTTTAAAAAGCAAAAGATTACAACCAAAATAACTAAAAAGATTGCATTTCCTAGATTTAAAAGTATTTGAATATAATCAAATTTTATCCAAAAACTAATATTTAAAATATCCTATTAAATAATTCCGAAAATAGAATATTTTAGATTAAAATATTATTTTCGAAATAAATAATAATAATATTTTAACCCAAAAATAATATTTTATTTAAAAAATACTAATTTCGTCCATTATTAATCCAAAAAAAATAAATATGATGTTGGATGCTCTCGTTTCACTTAGCTTCCACAACACCCTCAATATAAAGCAAGAGGAAATTGATACCTCGGCAGAGTCAGCACTGCTGATAAGCATAGGAATAAATACCTAGGGTTCCACATGGAGTCATCACTAAGAGGGAAGAAAGCTTCCACACTTCCTTTGTGAAAGAAAAAATTGTTATAATGTAGTTCGTAATTAGAGTTTAGTTCCTCTCTCCTCACATGTGTATTTACTTCAAGCAATTGATGAGGTAGGATGGGACAATGACACACTATCGTTGTCTCTCGTGTAATTGAAATGTCATCACTATTTTTTTTTAGCGGAATTCCTCTCCAAGGTGGAGAGGATGGGGTTAAGCCATACCCCAAGCTATTAAAATGTCATCACTATTAAATTCAACATGTGGCCTTTCAGCAATAAGGAACATGTATTAGCCTGGCCATCATGGTGCACCTCCTAATTGTTAAGCCAAGACAACCCTTATTAATTGTCCAATTATATTTAAATAAAGAACTGAAATCAAAGTTTTCAAACGTGAAGGTGTAACCTCGAGGCGTTTGGCTAGCCAAAGCCTTGAGGCGTAAGCCTTAAGCGAGTGTATGTTTTAGTAATTAAATATATAAATAAATATTAACAATTAAATAAAATATAAAAAACAAAGAAAGGTATGAAAATTAATAGTTTCACATCATAATCCACAATTCCATATCCACTCATCATAATCCACAATTCCATATCCACTCATCATAATAGTTTACCAAAATATATACAAAGTTTGTAAAGTGTACCATTATACCTAAATTGAACAATACTTGAGAGTTGAGACAATATTTATAAAACTTCAAGTCAAATGAACCAAATCCACAATTCCATATAATGCCACAAAAATTCTAATTAAATCCATAATTTCTAGCCAAAAGTTTTAATCATCCGAAACAAAAAGCACACTTAGAAATTATAAATTCACTTTAACTAAAAAAAAACACAAGTCGAAGATTCGCTCAATCAAACTGGAGCTCTTCATCTTCTATATTATTCAAAGCAACTTTAGGGCCCACAAAACAATTTTTTCTTTTTATAAAAAATATACTCAATTAAAAAAATTTACCAAAATCAAGCATAGATGAGGCTTACGCCTTGGGCTTGAGGCGTACGTCTCAATTGTGCCTCATCCTGTGAAGCATACGCCTCAGCTGTTTGCACGCCTCATATAGTGCCTCTGAGGTGTTTTTGCTGCGCCTCGCCCTCAGGCGCGTCTCGAGGCATAAGCCTCAGGTGCCTTTGAAAACATTGACTGAAATATAGCTTTGCTGATCATTTTTCTGTAGATCTGAAATCACATCTAAGTTGAGCTGTGAATCGATGTATTTTTAGTAGAATCCAATATTGCATGTGAGAAATTGCCTATTTGGGTAAAACAAGAATCTATGTACTTCTACTACAATCTGATATGGCATGTGAGAAATTACCTAGTAGGGTACGGATCTAATTTTTGCTTTCACGAGGTACTTGAGTTTTATGATATTAGGGTTTGCTTAGATCGGAACAACAGGTCTGAATTCTATGGGTAATGATCTCCATGCATCACAAAAACTGCAGCATCAGTCAACAAAAGTAGAGCTACGGGTGGAGGGACCTTACGTGCATCTACTCTAGGGATGCGTAAGAATGAAACTATTAGACTCATCCTCAGTAAAAAGAAAGTAGGCATAAAAATATTGGATGTCTGAAGCGAAACAAGATTAGCTTGATCCAGAAGAGGAAGCCACTCTTGCTGAGCGAAGTTATCGGTGATGTGATGCTCGAAGTGATTCCAGATGTCTTTAAGTCCGATCCGCTTCTCCACAATGATGCCACGCGGAGACATCACTCGTTCGTATCTTGCCTAGTTGTCATCGTCCCAATAGAGATTCTGGTCACGAATAGGGGAAGAAGTGCCATCTGGAGCCTCACACCATCATCGAGGCAAACATGAGAGAGAGAGAGAGAAAGAGGTTGAGGAGATTTGGATGAAAAAACGCAACTCCAAACCTCATTTAATAAAACTTCAAAAACCAATTGACTGATTAGTTGAAGCCAATTCCGATATTTTTGGTTTTAGGTTTTTCGAAGAAACCGATGTGGATTAGTAAATTTTCATAATTACCATAATGACGGCAGTGTTCTGAAAGGCTCAAGGCTCACATGAGGCGCAAAGGTCTCCTAGAAAATAGGCGCAACTCAAGGCGCGCGCCTGATTGAAGTAAGGCGCATATATATATATATATATATATATATATATATATATATATATATATATATATATATATATATATATATATATATATATATATATATATATATATATATATATATATATATATATATATATATATATATATATATTCAAAACACACATAATTAGACTAAGAAAATGAATCTTAAGGCAAAAGATAAATTGGATACATCGTTGTTGCAACAACACAAATGTTGTAGCCTTGTAGGTTTGAATTACAGCTCTAAATAAGCTATTTAAAATATATTAAAATCGTCAAATATGTATAGTTCAAATTCAATAACGAGTTATAAGATATCAAATTTGATATTATAGCAAACAAAAAATAAACAGTGAATAATTGAATGTACTATTTCGTCCGTGTGCTTGTGCACATGCTTCTAAATTAGTATGAAATGTACAAATCGAGAAAGCAAATAAAACTCATTGAATCTTGTAATAGTTGAAATAATATCAAAGTCATCAAATCCAACCCACAATTGCTCATATGGTCCTACCTAAGAACTATAATAAATTATTTTGAATGTAAATAATATTCAATCAATGTGTCAATATTCAGACTACTGTAATCATCAATCAAATCTACTTAATAACTTAATCATATTGCCAAAAATATCAATTGCAAACACATAATTGCACATGGTTCAACTAGGTGCGCCTTTTTTGCCCCTGGAGCCTAGGCACATGCCTTAGACCTAGGTGCGCGCCTTAGACCTAGGCGCGCGCCTTTCTAACAGAGCCTGGCCTTGTGCTTTTTGAGGCGCAGGGGGTGAGCCTAGTTGAGCCTGAGCCTAGGCGCACGCCTTTAATAACACTGAATGACGGATCAATATGCTAACCGTCGCGCTGACTTCTTTACTTCGCATCGATTGGTTTCCATTATTTGAGTTCTTAGTTGACTAGAAAAGAGGATTGGAATGCATTTTAGTGAGGAAGGACGTTGAGTTGGAGATATTGGGTCGATCCAAGTTGCTTATGCTAAAAGAGAGAGACCAATTGATGTGGCATCTCATTCATGTACTGAGAGGTGTCTATAGAAGCTTGTCTTTGTATGATTGATCGTACCACCTGCATGTGAATAGATAGATTGGAATGCTGACTCTATTTATGACTGTTTGAGTGGGTCTGCAGAAGAAAGTGAAATAGAATCTTTGCTTTGTCTCTGAGGTTATAGTCTAAAGAAAAACAGCGAAACCTAAATGTATGGATGTGATTTAAGGTTAAAGATTTACTTGTTTTAATTTATTTAGGATTTTGATGATTTTTGCAGTGAAATAAGTTTCAGATATGCTGTAGATTTCCTGCAAACTTATAATTCTCTTAGCAGTCTAATTAGAGAAATCTAGGTTGAATGATGGTTCTAAGGTTATGGTATAACAATCAATAGTATTTGGGGGTTTGAAAGTGTTAAAGCGGGAAATTTGTTATGTAGAGGCATAATTCGCAAAAAATAACGAGAAGGGATACATGATACATCAATAGACCACCAATTATATAGGAATCAACCCCTAGTTCATGGATTCAACACCACGAAGAAAAGAAGCAAAGTCTCACAATTTATTTCATTAAATATTGTTAAATTCATCACCTTCTTTACATGGATATATGTTTTTATATACTACAAAACAACCCAAAATTCATCCTAATGGATTTAAACTTTCATAACCTAATCATTACCATCCAAGCTTGTCCCATCAAAATGGAATGACTATAGAAGACAAACTCAAATTAATGAGGGTCCACAAAAGATTGACAAGAGAATTCTGACATGTTCTTATTGGAGAGAATTTGTCCTTATTAGTAATTAGTTTGTCCTTATTAGTAATATTGTTTTCGTTGAGGACTTCTTTGTAATTTTGATAATTTAGTTTATTATAAAAGGGCGTTAGGGTTTCTTAACACCCTAACGCGAGTTCCTTCATGGTATCAGAGCCCCTGGCGACTCCCGCTCGACGTCCGCGACTCGTCCGGTCGCCTCCGCGCCCTCCGACGACTCCCGCTCGCCGCCCGAACGCCCCCGCGCCACCCCAGCACCCCTCCGGTGCGGCGGCAACTCCGCTCGACATCCGGTCGACCCCGTGCCATCCCCTGTGCCACCGCACCACACCAGCACCCCCCCTGCGCTTCCCGTGCCACCCCGCACCCTCCCCTGCGCCCCTGCCGCCACCCCGCAACCCCCCTGCGCCTCCGCGCCACCCCAGCGACCCCCCCTGCGCCCCTGCCGCCACTCCCGCGCCACCCCGCACCCCCCCTGCGCCCCTGCCGCCACTATCCCGCCACCCTGCACCCCCCCTGCGCCCCTGCCGCCCCTACCGCGCCACCCTGCGCCCCCCCTGCGGCATCCCGCACCCTTTGCTGCCCTCTATAGCGCATCCTGCACCCCCTGCTGCCCTCTACAGAGCCTCCCGCGCCTTCTGTTGCCGCTGCCTTTATTGGGCGTCCCCGATGTTGCTTCTGCTGACTGTTGATGGTTGATTGCCTGTCAAATTTTTTTCCTTGACTGAAATATGTTTTCCCTTTTTTTTTTTGGGGGTGGTGATTCTGTTTCTTTTTCGTCTACATCAACCCTGTCCTTTTTTTTTCTTTTCATCACTCCCCATGGATTCCAAGGTCGCCCTATTTGTTGGCTCTCAAGACGGTTTTGCCCGTCGTATTACTACTGTTCTCTTGGATGACAAGAATTTTCTTTCCTGGTCCAACTCTGTTCGTGTCTATCTTGCCGGTCGCGATAAGCTTGCATGGCTTATTGGTGACTCGAAATCTACAGAGGCGACCGACGTATTAAAGTGGACCACCAAAAATTTTCAGATCCTTGGTTGGCTTCAATGCTCGATGGAACCCAAAATCTATGAACAGTTCATGCGGTATGATTCTGTTTCTGATTTATGGTCTGCTCTCCAAAGGACTTATGGGCACACTCGGGTTGATGCTCGGATCTATGCTGTATATCGGGAAATTACTACAGCTACTCAGGGCGATCGTTCTGTTCAAGAATATTTCTCTTTTCTTCAGAGTCATTTTCTCGAGCTGTCTGATTTAGAGCCGCTGAGTGCTTTCCAGGACCCTACTGATGCTGCGCTTGCTCGGCGCCGACAGGAGAAGAGGGAGACGTACCAGTTTTTGATGGGACTTCGATCCGAGTTTGAGGCTATTCGTGTTCAGATTATTGGGATGTCCCCTCTCCCCGACCTTCTCGATGCCTTTTCTCTGGTTGCTGATCAGGAGCGTCGCCTTCGTCTTACTGGTGCACAACGGATGTTTGTTCCTCCTTCCGGTGATCTCCCGACTGAGCAGATGGCTCTTGCTTCTGGTTCCCATCCTCCGCTCTTGCACGCTCATGGTCGTGGAGGTCGCTCTATGTCTGGTGGTCGTGGTCTACCTGGTGGCCGTGGCACTAGTGGTCCTCCTGGTCCTTGTACCTATTGTGGCAAGCAGTTTCATGATCGCTCCCGATGTTACCAGCTGTACCCACATCGGCGTACTACCCCTCCACCTGCTTCTCGTTCACCAACTGTGGCCGCTACAGACATCTCTAGCTTGTCAACGTCTCCTACTCCGACTCCTGGTGTTTCGGATTTGAGTCAGATGGTCTCCCAGGTGCAGCAACTGATGCGTCAGCTTCAGCATCTTCAGCCTTCGTCTTCTTAGCCCTACGCATCCACTGCTTCCTCCTCAGGTACTTCGTTCGCTTTCCAGGCATCAGGGGTTGCTCCCAGTTTTTCACCCTGGGTGATTGACTCTGGTGCTACTGACCACATGACTGGTGAGCTTAGTCTTCTTTCCCATATTGAGCCTTATCGTCAGCGAAATGTGCGCCTTGCTGATGGATCCGTTACACCGATCCTCAGTAAGGGTATTGTTCCTCTTTCTTCTGCTGTTAGTCTTGACTCTGTTTTGCATGTTCCTAAATTGTCCCTTAATTTGCTATCTGTTAGTCGTTTGACTCGTTCGTTGCATTGTTCTGTGACATTCTTTTCTGGTGGATGTGTTTTTCAGGACCTGATTTCGAGGACTTTTGGCACGGGCCGTGAGAAGGATGGGCTGTACTTGCTGGATCGAACGCTTGTTCCTCCTGCTGCTGCTGCTGTTTTGCCTGTTGCCTCTACTGCTTCTCCTGCTCGCGTCTCTCCCTCCACGACTGGTGCTCTGTGGCATGCTCGGTTTGGTCATGTCAGTCCCCTCACTGTGGCTTCTGTCTGTCCTGAGTCTTCCTTTACTTCTTCTTTTCGTTGTGATATGTGCGAACTTTGTAAACACACACTTAGTTCTTATTCTCCATCTCTTAGTCGGTCATTTGCTGCTTTTGAGTTAGTTCACTCTGATGTCTGGGGCCCGTCTCCCACGGCAGCCTATGATGGCTTTTGTTACTATGTTACCTTTATTGATGATTATTCTCGTTGTTGTTGGGTTTATCTTCTGAAGCGCAAGTCTGATGTGTTTTCTATGTACTGTCACTTTTCTGTAATGGTTCAGACTTAGTATAGAGCTCGCATACATATTCTTCGTTCTGACAATGGTGGTGAATATACTTCTTGTTCTTTTACTTCTTATCTTGCAGCACAGGGCACTCTTCATCAGTTTTCGTGTCCCTATACACCTGAGCAAAACGGTGTGGCGGAACGTAAGCATCGTCATCTATTGAATATTGTCCGATGTACTCTTCGCAGGATGTCGGTTCCTAAGTATTTTTGGAGCTCTGTTCTTCTTACTGCCGCTTATTTGATCAACCGAATTCCTTCAAGTTCTCTTAATCGCAACACTCTGTTTCATATACTTCATCCTACCATGCCTCTTTTTCCCATTCCTTTGCGTGTTTTTGGCTGTGTGTGTTTTGTCCAAGATCGTCGTCCTTCTCGGTCAAAACTTGATAAGTCTATTCGGTGTGTCTTTCTTGGATACTCCTTTGGGGTCAAAGGTTATCGTTGTTTTGACCCACAATCATGTCAACTTTACCATTCTATGGATGTTACTTTTCATGAGGACGAATCATTCTTTCTAGTTCGGTCTCCCCCGTTGTCTGTTCCTGTGCCATCTACGACTGCTCAGCGTATGCCTGTCTTTTCTATCACCGGTATGTTGCCTCCTCGCCCACCTATTACGCAGACATATCACAGGCGGTCGCACCAAACTCCAGTTGTCCCGTCTAGCCCTCTCACTGTGCCAGAGCCTCCTCCGACATCAGGTGCCCCTCCTTCCTCTATCCCTCCTGCTTCTTCCGATAACATGCCTATTGCTCTTCGCAAGGGCCAACGTACTTGTGTCACTAATCACCCTTTGGCGAGTGTTGTCTCTTATCAGGGCCTTTCTCATGCATACCATGCTTATCTAACTGCCACAGACTCTATTCGCATTCCTCGTTCTACTACTGAGGCTCTACGTGATCCTGAATGGGTCAAAGCTATGGATGCTGAGATGTCTGCCTTGCGCCAGAATGGAACTTGGGCTTTGGTTCCTCTTCCCCTTGGAAAGCGTACTGTGGGCTGCAAGTGGGTCTACACTGTACAGTATCGTGCTGATGGTTCTCTTGAACATTACAAAGCCAGGCTTGTAGCTCGAGGTTTTACGCAGACTGCTGATGAGTTTGGTACTACCTTTGCTCCTGTTGCCAAGTTGATCAGTGTTCGTTTACTGCTTTCTCTTGCTGCTAGCCACTCTTGGCCTCTTCATCAGCTTGATATCAAGAATGCCTATCTTTATGGTAATCTGGATGAGGAGATATATATGGACCCCCTCCCGGGTATTGTCTTCAGGGGGAGTATTTGGGCCAGGTTTGTCGCTTGCTCAAGTCACTTTACGGCTTGAAGCAGTCTCCCAGGGCTTGGTTTGAGCGTTTTAGTACTGTGATTATTCGTATCGGTTTTACTCGATGTTATGCTGATCCTACCTGCTTTATTAAGATCACTGCTGAGGGCCGACGTGCTATTGTTCTGGTATATGTTGATGATATTATTCTTACAGGGGATGATGCAGTTGGGATTACTGCTGTCAATTATACTCTTCAGGCTGCCTTCGAAGTAAAGGATCTTGGTCCTCTTCGTTACTTTCTGGGAATTGAGATAGCGCGTTCTTGCCAGGGTATCTCTATCTCTCAGCGGAAGTATACACTTGATCTTCTGCATGATACTGGTCTTCTTGGGTGTCGACCGGCTCGTACACCGATGGATGCTAATCATCGTTTACATGCAGAATCCGGCGATCTTCTTTCTGATCCAAGTACCTATCAGCGTTTTGTTGGTCGTTTGATTTATCTAACTCACACTCGACCTGATATCAGCTTTGCAGTTAGTGTGGTGAGTCAGTTTATGCATGCTCCCCGCACATCCCATATGGCGGCTGCAATTCGGATTCTACGTTATCTTAAAGCTGCTCCTGGCCTTGGACTTTTTTATCGGGTTCAGGATGGATTCGAGTTATCCTGTTATACTGATTCGGATTATGCGGGTTCCCTTTCCGATCGTCGCTCTACTTCTGGCGTCTGCACATTTTATGGTGACCATCTCATTTCATGGAAGAGTAAAAAGCATCATGTTGTCTCTCGATCTTCTGCTGAGGTTGAGTATCGTGCTATGGCACATGGGACCACCGAATTGATTTGGTTACATTCTCTTTTATCAGAGCTTGGATTTCCTACGTCCGGTTGTTCGACTCTTTTCTGTGATAATCAGTCAACAATTATGCTTGCTTCTGATTCTGTTCTTCATGAGCGAACCAAGCATATTGAGGTTGATATTCACTTCCTCCGGGATCATGTTCGGTCTGGTACCATTACTCCAGTATTCATTCCATCTGCTGACCAGATTGCTGATGCAGTTACCAAGGCTATTGGACCTACTCGTCTTCTTACTACTGTTTCCAAGCTGGGAATGTCTGATGTCTTTGCTCCAGCTTGAGGGGGAGTATTAGAGAGAGTTTGTCCTTATTAGTAATTAGTTTGTCCTTATTAGTAATATTGTTTTCGTTGAGGACTTCTTTGTAATTCTGATAATTTAGTTTATTATAAAGGGCGCTAGGGTTTTTTAACACCCTAACGCGAGTTCCTTCAGTTCTCAGCCTGACGTCACCATCTGAGGTTGTTGTCGGAAATCTGGCCACAGCAAATTGGCAATAGAGGACCTACCAAGAACCTAAAAGGCCACTTATTGTTGGTTATACATTTTAAGCTTAATGAAATACCAAATCCTGACTCTTTGGGACACTTTCCTAGTCAAACAAGACTTCAAGCTTTTGGGACATGCACAATGCTCACATGATGAATTAAAAAGTCACATGATGTCACAAATAGATTACAAAAGAAATCAAAATAATACCTAGCTTAAGACTACTACACGCTCAAAGAGTTCTATAATCATTAACAAAGGATCTATCACCTTACATAATCCCATTCTAACTAGGATTATTAACTCATTTAAAAAACTTATTTTTAGGTACTCATGGACTCCCTTACCAAAAACTCCGATTTTTTGAATAAGTCTCGATTAAAACACGACTTATTCATTAAACGTTCTGTACGCGACTCTTTCCCGATTTTTTGAAAAAGTCATGGTTTTATGAAAAAGTCACGATTTTCACATTTTAATCCCGATTTACGCGTTTCATTCCCGATTTATTGCGTTTTAATCCCGTTATGTATTGCTCAAAAAACCTATTGTAACATCTATATATAACTATGTTCTAAAATTCTACTGTTTGTTTCCCGACTCTTTCCTGATCTTTCCGACTTTTTTCCGATTTTTCTGACTTCTTCCCTAGCCGATTTTTTCCCAACTTCCGACTTGGTAACTATGCTCATGGATAAGTACGAAATCATATGTGCATCCTTATTAGAGGATCAAGAAGAATATTATATTTAGGGACAGTACTTGAAGTAGGAAATGTCGATAAGGAAAATTCTCTCTTCATGTTTCTTCTCTTGCCATCTTAATTTGCATCATGTTCTTTCTCCATTATATGAAACATGACTACTGATGGGGACATCTTTCTTGTTGTAGGGAAACATGTGATAAATCTCTTCATCCAATACACACCATATAAGCTTTCAGAAGGCACTTGGCAGGACACTGATATCAGGGTAAGTTTTTATTTTCCAAATTTGTTGCGCTGTGAACTTTAGGAACATACAATATGCTAGACTGAAATGATTATGCAGCATGGGCTGGTGTTGACATATATCCATCATGCATACCCTCATCAACTTCTAAAATATGAAATAATATAATAAATTGAAAATGTTTTTGTAATAAGTAGTGATTGAGCTGATAGCGTGCCAGATAACGCCAAGTCAGCCGTTAGCATTGTGAGAACAAATTGGTACAAGGGGCAGATATATTATCATCCAAAGATGTGTAATTTTCAGGAATCATTTGCTCGAAGATGTTTCTCTATGATTGATGACTATGCACCGGGATTCAGCTCGTCAATTATCGGCTATGACATGTTGACACCACCTGATCTTGAAAGGGAATTTGGCCTCACTGGTAAAATTTCACATGTATACACGATCCACGCTATGAACAACGCCCTTTTTTGCATGACTTTGTACGAACCATGATTACCTTCATGGGCTGAAGGTGCTGCTTGTCTTTCATGCAAACCACTACAGGGGGGAATATCTTTCATGGTGCAATGGGCTTGGATTCCATATTCTTGATGCGGCCGGTCAAGGGATGGTATGATTCGTTGTATTTGCAATTACAGAATTAGCCTCTCATGGATCTTGTCTGCAGCTTCTTCACCATCCTCTTATTTCTCGATGATTTCAAATTTTAACTTCATCAAAATTCCTATTAATAGATTCGAACTTAATACCTCTTCTTCATTCAGGTCCGATTACAGAACACCGGTGAAAGGGCTGTATCTGTGTGGGAGCGGCACACACCCCGGAGGTGGTGTGATGGGGGCCCCGGGGCGTAATGCGGCCTCAGCGGTTCTTCAGGATATAAAGCAGTCTACTACTACCTGAAAAGAATCCTTGGTGTTCAGAACCACTGGTAAGAGAGAGAGAGAGAGACATCTGATGCCTCTTCCTTCTTTGCCCACGCTGTTACACTTGAAATCTTGAATCATGTTGACACACTCGCACACTCGATTATGTCTGACCTTTTTTGTATCGGTGATTTGCTTGTGATGCCACAGAGGACTGAGCATCAGAAGGCCCATCACTCCCATCAGTGATTTCTTGGGTTTTGATTGCTGAAATGCTTGTGGTGGATGACTCGATCCGAGTTGCTTCTGTAGCCACAATGAAGTAAGACTACAACAGAGAACCAAGGATGAGAGCTCTTGTTGAAGTTTTCGGAACCTTGTACACAGTTTCTTCTGAACCTTTCTCTGCACATTTGGTCTCTACATTTGAAATTTCTTTTGCTTGCTTAATCAGTGGATAAATGTTTCTCTTTTTTTCATCTATTGTTTCATTGTTTCTGCGAGAGGAGATTAAATAGTCCAAATGTTTTATGGTTCTGAATGTTGACCTTCAGCTAAAGCGCATAAGACGAGTGTTGCGGAGCTGAGGAAGGTGAGGTGGATGTGCGGAAAAACTAGGAGAGAGAGTGATGAGCATAACTCTTCTTCTCTAGGTTCCAAACTCTCATCCATATTCAATATGAAATATGATCTCCAAATTGTTGGATTTATCGGGTGAATTGTTGGATTTATGAAGAATATTATCAAGCTTGAGTTTTGCAGCTCCATTGCAAGATGGCATGAGCATAACTCTATATTTTTTTTTCATTTTTTTGGGGGACTTAGTTTTGCAGCGGTGGCGAGCAGCAGCAGCAGGCTGCTTAGGTTTTAGGGTTTAGGTTTTAGGATTAGGTCTAGGGTTCATCCCCATGGCCTGTAGATCTTAGGTTTTAGGGTTCGGATTAGGTTTTAGGATTAGGTCTAGGGTTCTCTCCATGGTGTATAGATCTTAGGTTTTAGGATTCGGTTCAGGTTTTAGTTTTAGTTTAGAGGTGATGGCATGCAAATGAAAATTTGAAGTGTATAGAGGGGTATTTTCATTTTCTATCCTTAGGCTTAAACAAAACTCATGTTTTGGACTATTCACTAAGTCCCCCAAAAATTTTTTTTGTGGAGGGGTCTCAATGTCATTTCGTCACTTGTAGTGCTTAGAGCATAAGATCAGGATTAGGATCATACCTTCCTCACCACAAGGCAAGAGTGAGAACTGTTACGAGACACCCAACAGGGGATAAGAGAGTTGGCAAGCAACTGATGCTTGGGTGAGCCCCCTCTCGATTTACCTAGGATTACAATGGAAAATTCTGAGTGGGTTGGGGATTCACTCTCGGAGGGATTAGTCCGAGCCTTAGGCGGGCCAATGCCCGAAAGGTTTCGGGACACCCACCGATCTTAGAACAAAAGAAAAAAGTTACAGAGATAGGGGGAATGCCCACATGATTTGATTACACAACCTATAAATAAGGGGGCAGGTGCGTTGTTATGGGATGCGTCCTCAATCGCAATCCCGAAATAGTTGGATGAAACAAAAAGGGCTATCAAACAAAAAGATCCATTCAACCAATGTGTAAACTGTAAGCATTATTATCCATTATATGTAACTAGAAAGTTGCACATGAGATGCACATTTGCAAACTCCCACATCTTTTTTTTAAGGATTAATGTGTCGAAGGTCCCTAACAACATATTGATGGTGTGAAAGCGATGGGGGTGAAAAGAATGGACAGGAGGTTCGTTTCGCCTAAGGCTCTTGGTTAACAGATCGATTAAGTGAAAGAGTTATCAAAAGACTAAAATGCCCTCATTGATTGGTCTCTCTTTCTCTGATTTTTCTGATGAGCAGCAGTGGTGGAGGCAGGCACGAGCAATGGACCAAGCGACGGCGGTAGCAGGCGTGATGTCGGAGGAAATCGGATGATGAAGAGTCTCCTATATTAGCCGTTCTCGTATTAATTTTTTTTTGAATGTCCATCAATTATAATGTTTTTTGACGAATCCTTTATTATTATGGCTTCCCTTCTACAGTGGCGGTGGGTTTATCATTACCCCCTCCCTTCAAATAAGGCGTAGTCGGGAAAATTCCAAACCAAGCCACTAATGCTAGAGATGACTACCGCCGACCAACTCAGCGAACCCCCCTCCGCCTCCGCCTCCGCCACCGCCACCGCCACCGCCACCGCCACCACCCTCTCCCCACCCTACGTCCTCCGCCAAACCCTAACAGCCCACAAGCGCGCCGTCTCAGCCGTGAAGTTCTCCCCCGACGGCGCCCTCCTCGCCTCCGCTTCCGCCGACAAGATCCTCCGCGTATGGTCCTCCTCCGACCTCTCCCTCCGAGCCGAGCTCACCGGCCACGAAGAGGGCGTCTCCGACCTCTCCTTCTCCTCCGACGGCCGCTACCTCTGCTCCGCCTCCGACGACCGCACCGTCCGCATCTGGGACCTCCACACCGCCACCCGCGTGAAGACCCTCTCCGGTCACACCAACTACGTCTTCTGCTGCTCCTTCAACCCCCAGTCCAACATGATCGCCTCCGGCTCCTTCGACGAGAATGTCAGGGTTTGGGACGTCAAGTCCGGCAAGTGCCTCCGCGTCCTCCCCGCCCACTCCGATCCCGTCACGGCCGTCGACTTCAACCTGGATGGGTCCCTCATCGTCTCCAGCAGCTATGATGGGCTGTGCCGCATTTGGGACTCGTCCACAGGGCATTGCATGAAGACCCTCATCGACGATGAGAACCCCCCGGTCTCGTTCGCGAAGTTCTCACCCAATGGGAAGTTCGTCCTCGCAGCCACGCTCGACAGCACCTTGGTACGATCCTTAATTATCTCTCACCTTTTATATTAATTTTTTGCGAAATAATAAGCATATATTGATATATAGTTTCAAGTTTTGAGAGGCAGTAGTACACAAACAAGCATGGATCTCTTATATGATCGAAAACCATTTAGCTCGGAGATTAATCAACATAGTGATTATATAGCAGAAGCCACAAATCGAATTTTACAACCGGCCATAGCGCATCGGGAAAGACGATTTTGATTTACTTGATGTTGTTGACACGAGCTTCCTCGAGTAAGACCCGAGCCTCGATCGATACGTCGTCGGCAACGAAGAAGACATCGCTTGAAAAGATGAACGATGACATCCAAGATCTCGAGTAGGAGGCTTCACCCCCGGTCCTTCCTGGCGCCCAAGCATGTGAACAAACCCCGTAAACAATCGACAAGACGAGCGATGAGTCACAATGCCGCGGGACTCTCTCTCTCTCTCTCTCTCTCTCTCTCTCTCTCTCTCTCTTACAATCCACCCGAATGGACAAGAGGGGAGAAGGGGGTGGGTGGGTGTTCCAGAAACAACTAATCGTTGAGATCAATTCGTGCCCAAGAACAAACAAGCAATGACAATCACATAAACAACGAGAAAACAATCACACAAATGACACATGATATAAGGTGGTTCACCCCAAACTGGGTTATGTCCATCGTCGTCGGAGCCCTCGAAAGGTTTTCATTATGAATGAGAGAAAGCTATGCATTTGACACCTTTTTCTCTCCAGACAAAGCACTCACCTCCTTCAATAAGACTTTCAACTCCGACCTTCACTCCGTGAAAGATCCCCGGCAAGATCCCTCTCTCCGTAGAAGAACCCTAGCGTCAGAAACCAGATAACAACCGTTCTCTCTAACTCATACCACAAAAGAAAGTCTAAACACACACACACGTATACACACACACACACACACACACTAGTAATGCTCATGCCTGTCGGCACATGGACGATCGCTTCGGGGCAACACTCCCTTAGCTGTCTTCGACGACATCGCGACATTGGAAATGCAGCGGCCGCCTTCGGTGCCAGCGGCAGTGCCGACATGCACGAGAAATTCTTAGGAGGCATGCGAATTATGCATTGGGGGCCCACATTCGACATTGGCACTCAATTTGATACCAAGTGGTGACGCAAATCCCAATTCTCGAAGAGTCTATAGGGGTTGCACCTTTTAGAGGAGCAAGTTGGGGTCTTCATTGTGTCCGGTGTGTTTTAAGACGCAAAGGGAAGGTAGTAGAAGCGGATGAAGCCGTATCTACAAAGACCTTTAAGTCACAAGAAACGCATTCGACCACTGACTTTTCATAACACAACCAACAATTTTGACGAAAGAAGCATATGTATAAAAAAATAGCATGCACACCAACACCACATCCCAAATTTCTATTACTTTTTTTTGGGTAACCTTCATATTTCTATTTACATGCATTAGGATATCAGCAGCACCACAATCTACTTATCTGTTTGAACTAAAAGTGGAATCAATGTCAATGGATCAAATATGATATAACAAATTCAACTGACAAACAATAAACAATTAAGTAATGTTCTTTTATATGCAAAAAACCCATTAAATTCATAAACACAAAAAAAAAAGATCTCTTTACTACAAAGATCTTCATGCCCGGCACAGATAAAAAAACTCAAAGAAGCACTACATATGGGTAATTCTGAGAACAAAAGCAGAGAGGGAAACTCAGTTCTGAGAAGCATCTACACATGGGTAATTTTGGGTTTTAACATGATGACAGTATCTAGCCCTAGATGGAAGCTAATGAAGTTGTAAAACATACCATTGTTAGTTTTAGCTCCAAGGTGCAATGTTATATGAACTTTCCTCCTAAACTGCACCAGAATCTGCAAGTGTCTTACGTAACTCCTTATCACCACCAAGCAGTGCCAAAATAATTATGCAACTATACATTCCCTAGTACCTCTCATGTTCAAATCAACCACCATATCAAATGCATTTTTTGATACATGTACACAATAGAGATTTGTAGAACAATAGAGAGATAAAATATAGAAATAGGCATTACTGAAATCTTGTGCTTCAGATTTGATCAAATGAATTCTTGAAATAGCATGGAGATAAAAAAAGTCTTGCATGATCAACACTTTTTGAATGATCAGCAAAATCTTGAAGAAAATAATCAAAGTCATACACGAATGAACACTTTTTGAAGCTGTGGAAAAATCTGTAACGTACAAGAACAACATACAATTGGTACATTTTGAAATTAATTTATTGGTTCACAATGTTTCGAAGCCACATCTCTAGTAACTCTCGTTCTCTAGAAGAGGTCTGCTTTTATGAAGACCCAAATAAGAGAGGGAAGAGTCTTCCACCATACCCAATCTATTGACGTCTTTTGCTTCTAAAGAAGAATCGTTGTTTCTATTGAATCATTGTTTGAAAAGAAAAAAAAAACATTAACAAAAACAAACATTGTTTCCGATGAATCATTGTTTGAATTTTGAAAAGGAAAAAACATTGCCTAATTGAACAAGAAATAGAATTTAAAAGTAATTTTGCATCTAATATAATGAAATTGATAGAATTAAAAAAACTCCCATCCCTGTTAACATGGTTTAAAATCACGGTATCGGTCGCGGTATTGGTCGGCCCCGAACCGGTATGTACCGGCCGGTACGGACCGGTACCGGTTGAGAAAAAAAACCTTAAAAAAATCCAAAAAAAAAAAAAATTTAACCTGTCGGTACCGGTCCGTACTGGCCTGAACCGACCGATACGGACCGGTACGTACCGGTACCGGCCGATACGGGCCAGGTATCGGGATCGGATGCAGTACCGGTCTCGAACCGGCCAAAACCGGTACGTACCGGCCGGTACGTACCGGTATCGGCCGAGATTTAAAACCCTGCCTGTTAATACCAACGAATACATCATTCTTTCTATGTCGAGTGGATTCAATGCTTAAACACAGAGCACAGTTTTAATCAGTGAAACATTGGCTAAACCAACAAAAAATTGAATAAAAAAGGGTTTAAAAATATTTACAAAAACAAACATTGTTTCTGTTGAATCATTGTTTGAATAGAAGCGAAAAAAGCATTACCTAAACCAACAAAAAATAGAATTTAAAAAGTGTATTGCATCTAATATAATGAAATCGATAGAATTAAAAAGGGAGACTTAGTGTTAGGTCCTCATAACAACATTCCGTTAACTGTAGGTCCCGACAAAAAAGTTATGTCGTTAAAAATCCAATTTTAAAGATCAAGTTTTATTAAGTCCATTGACTGGCAAAAAGACATATTATCATGAAAAGTCATCAAATTGACCAAATTACCATTCGTTAACCAAAGATGTCGATTCTCATGAAACTATCAGTTTCGACACCGATAGTGGAATCACTATACCTACTACAAGTGGCTGCTACAAAGATTTCGCCATGGTTGGCAACTTAGCATTGGTTGCTATAGTGAAATCATTGTAGTACTAAGTAACCTTTCATATATCTGAGTATTATTTCAAATCACTGTAGCAACTACGTATGATAATATAACTGTAGCTACTACAATGATTTAAAATTATACTAAGATACATAAAATGTTACTCAATTCCCTACTATGATTTTAATTGGTACTCAAATATACAAAATGGTACTCAGGGAATTGAGTATCATTTTGTATATTTGAGTACCATTTTAAATGAAATCATTGTAGCACTAAGTATCATTTTAAAAGAAATCACTTTAGCAGCTACACACGATGATTTCATTGTAGCTGCTACAATGATTTCATTGTAGCTGCTAGCCTGCTACAATGATTTAAAATGATACTTAGATATATGAAAAGATATTCAATTCCTTACAATGATTTAAAATGGTCTTAGATTTATGAAAGGATACTCAATTCCTTGAGTACCATTTTGTATATTTGAGTACCATCACTGTAGCAGCTACAGACTCGTGATCACATGCAGGCTATTTTATCTCAGAACGAGTTTTAATGATGTCAACTAGTCTTATATCGATGAGTTTAAAAAAAACACGTGGCAAACTATTTCAAAAGGATACTTCTTTAATTTCCATGAAGTTTACTATCATCTATCCTTTTGATACTATCCAGAATTTGCCTTTAGACAAGTTTGTCATTCAATGGGATGGTTAAATTCTCATATTTAACGTTCTAGCACTCTTTATTATTTGTTTATATATGTATATATATTTTAGACATGTATAAAAATTTAACCATATCGTACGATACGAGATACACAAAAAAGGGAAAATGATACATGATATGGTACACGATATGACAACCTTGGTTATTTATTCATGATCAGCTACCTATATTTCTTTATTTCTTAAGATTTCTACAATATTATTAACTGCAGCATATAGGTATGAGTACATCTAGATTAAATTTACGCTAAGTATAGATGTTGGGTCCCATAGCTACAAACAAGGTTCGAAATCTCCATTTCGGTGGAAATTTCGACCTTCTGAATATGGAAATATTTCGTGGAAATATTTTGACAGTGTGGAAATATTGCAATTTTGTAGAAATGGTGGAAATATTGATTTTTTGATGGAATTTTTTAATGAAACTCCGGATAGTCATAAACCAAGTATAGATACACACTTTGGAACACTCACATAATATGTGTACCCTATCAAGGGGTGTAGAGCTTCACATAACATGTATTCAATGTATTAAGTCTGTGAGTGTTGTGCAATCTTATTTAGTTCGGTTTTGATATATATTTTTCAAATATTTTTTAATCCTTTTTTTGGATAAAAATATTTTTGAAATAAAGATTAGTTGATTGTTAAAATAAGTTTCAAACGATTTTGAAAGCGGACTTAAAACAAGAAAGTTATGCAAATTTGAAATTGTGCAAAAATTATGCTGAAATGTGAAACACTGTTTTTTTACTAAGTCTGAAAAAACGAGTTTTTATATAGAAAAGTTTTTATACATTCAAAATTTCCTAAGACGGACCATGGTTTTCTAGATGTACTCGTACTTCTACATCTTGTGGAATTTTTTGAGCTAAAAAGGAGTTGATTTAATCACTTTTCTCACCATGTAGATTTTATAAAAATCCATAAAAACTGTTTTCTCCTACTAAAATTGAAAGTTTACTTTTTGATTCCTTTGTTTTTTGATTTTTTTGATATTTTTATTGAAATCAAATGGGGGGGTATTTGCTTATTTACATATAATAACTTAAAGTAAATGGAGAAAATAAAAATTAAGTAAAACGACATTTACTTAAATGTTATTATATGTAAATAAGCTGCTGAGAACCAGGCCCCCTAGTCCCCTTTTATAACCAGTCAGTCACAGAATTTCGGATAAATTTCGCGAAATTTTTCGAAATTTTCGCGAAATTTCGATAAAATATCGCGATATTTCGTGGAGATGTAAATATTTCGTGGAAATATCGCGATATTTCGTGGAGATGGAAATATTTCGTGGAAATATCGCGATATTTCGCGAAATTGCTCGATATTTTGACATTTTCAATTATACTCGAGATTGCAGGTGATATTTCGTATCGGGGTTTCATTTTTCCGATATATTTCGCGATATTTCGCGAAATATATCGATTTTTTGTTCCATGGCTACAAACAGGTAAACTTTGGGCATTAGTTCGCTTATGTGTTCTATTCTCCACCCACCACCATTATACATTTATACTGATTTCGAATGACCACCCATCTCCCTATCTAATCCTTTTTTGATCGGTTTGAAAGGATATAATGTTAAAAACATCCTGAATTTTTTTTTTTTGTGAAGAGTTTGTGGGAGGATTGCTAGTCGTTGGATGCTTTATGCTACTTTGAGACATTATCTTAAGAGTTCATGACTTTATTAATCGCACTTTATAGATGCCATTTTCTGTAGGTCACACATTATATAGAGGGTACCTTCTTTCATATTGATTTGAGGACTCGATCCAGAACTGAGCCGTATTAGTCAAAACGTTCGGATTTGGGCTAGGCAAAACTTACTCCTCAAAACCTAAATATCAGTTGTTTCGTGCATGATTCACCCGTTTCAGGTCTGTTTTTGTTTCCTTTGCAGTCTTGTCTCAGTCGATTCAGATCCGAAATATCCAGTCGGACCTAAATCAAAGTTGGGGCTATTTTTTACCATTGTTCTATTTGGCAAATCATTTTGTAGTGTAAGTATGAGTCATATGACTTATTTGTCCATATATTCACGTGGTCTCTCGTTAGATTTGTCATGATTGCTCTATATACCAAAACAACCAATAAAGTGTTTCTCCTAAGTGTTCATTAGCTGTTCTAGTTGTCATAGAATTTGTCTTTTAATTGTGATTGTCATGTGACTCATGTTTTGCTTTCTCATTCTTGTATATTCGAGTCCATATGCATGCAATAGCATGTATCAATCATTAGATTCTGATGTTATTTATTAAGATAGAGTGTATGTCTACTATTATATGTTAAGATATATAGGTATTGTTTTGGTTAAATGGTAGCATAGTGCAAATAAATGTAAGAAATGAGTAGTTGTATGATTAAGAATTTAAGATTGAAATGTGTAGTTACTCTGTTCATATAGCACACATTTTATTTTTAATTTTTTTTTTACTATATTTGACTTTTGTGTTTTACCCTATTTATTTTTTCCTCTTAATTCCCCTGACCGAGTTTTGAAACCTCGGTACAAATTGTTACAAACCTTAGTAATTTGACTCGGAAATCCCTCCCAAAGTCACCTCAAATTTTTTGAACTGTAATACCGTATGAGAACGATCCAAATATAAGAAGAATGCAACTTTGAATATACTTATCTAATTCTGTAACAAAAACATATTGTACTTATGAATTCAATAACCTTAAGGAACGATATGTATATTTGGTACGCTTTAGGGTGAATTAATAAAAGCACCACCCCAAATGGTGTGCTTCAATCACTTAAGGGTTGTATGCAAAATTGCCAATGTTATTAGTGAACCTATCATGAAATAAATGACCACTCTATAAGTTTAAACAAAATGTTCATTAATAATAGGGTCAATTTGACTTACCCCCTCTGTGTTACTAGGCTAACTAGACTTACCCCCCTAAAATGATATCAATTAGAGTTACCCCAAAAAAACTGGAATTAACCCCCAAAAAATTTGACTTACCCCTCCCAATGCATATATGGTATTTTGAGATACCACCAATTTTGTCTAGTTATCACATAGAAATTTTGGGGGGGTTAAGTCAAAGTTGGGGGTAATTCTAATTGATATCATTTTAGGGTGGTAAGTTTAGTTGGCCTATTAACACAAGGGGGTAAATCAAATTGACCCTTAATAATATGGCGACAAGTTATAAGTACTTGCTAGAAGATTGATTGCAGATATCGGAATGAAATTATTATAACTTTACTGCTTATCCTTTATGTCAGTTCTTGGGGGTGGAAATCTTTTTGATTTGATGAAAGAATGATAGATCACTCTTGTCTTGAATAAAAAACTAGTTGTGGTGATGTGTTCCTCTTAATAAACCAGCAATGAATAAGGCAAGCAAGCTTGGAAATTACTCTCAAAGTTATCTTCTTAAGTTGAGCTATACTACCCTATTAGCTAGTGCTTGCATAAGAATAGTGAATCCATAAGGATGCTAAAGAAGGTTAAAGACAATGGATCAGGGATATGGTATTTTATCATAACCCTATGATTAGAACTCCAAGTTCATAAAAATACAATGAAAACTTTTCTTCGTGTTTTTTCTTTTTCAATTTTTTTGGCAGTGGGGGTATTGCTTCACAAAAAATTTAACTAGCATTGAGAGGTACGGAGGTGTTTTGTTGGTGAAGTAGAAATTCTAAAATATTCTGATTACCTATGAAATAGGCCTAAGGGAGGAGTTTAGAAATTTAAGGACAAAGTAGTCTTGAATTGTTGTGAGAGAATAGATAAGAGTAAGAAAATGATATGAAGTAAAGATTAATGATGAGTTGAGGGCATAGAGGAACATTGGGGTTTCTGAAAGTGCTAATAAGAAAAAGGCAATAAAAACCTTAGTTAAGGAAAAGATGGAACTGTATCAGGATATTAATTAGTAGAGATTGGGTGGTCTTGTTGCCTTATGGAGCAATGTTGACATTTGAATCTATGTGGAAAGGTGACTTATTTGTTGCATGATCTTTAGGCTGTGTTCTGTTATTGGGGATTGGAATTCCCTAGGAAATGGGTCCATTCCCATGTGTCATCCTATGCAGACATTGCTTTCAAGTTTCAAGTTTCAACATCTTCCCACACCTGGTTTCGTATACATAGGTACATGCTTTCACCATGATTTGAAGGTGAGGTTGGGGGTTTAACCATTCATCCATTTTCAGGATGTGAATAATACCCTTCTGGGAGGGTAATTCTTATAGCTTGTAAACATTCAAGTCATCCTAGTTGATGCAGCGCAGTCGTACAAACCTAGGCAATCAGTGTTCCAGGAATAAGCGAGCAAACTCAATTAATGATTTTGAAATGTAAAGCGTAAGGGCAAGGCGGGTGCACCTGCAGTGATTGACATCTTGATACGATGAGCCTCATAGCACTGATGATGTGGCCAACCAACGAGGGGCCAACAAATTCATGAAGATATTGAACAGCCCCCGGGAGAATACACTCAAACTTCCCATCTCCAAGATGGCATGATCTGTTGATCTACCCTCTTACAATGAAGAACAAGAACAAAGGAGACATGACCGTTCTGATACCATATTAGCATATAATAGAAATGTGAGACCCCCACAATCTCATTATGGCGTGAAGCCAAATACACTCAACAGTACTCACAGCTTAATGAGGCTACTTGACACTCACCACGGATGTATTAGACTAAACAACTCATTCTTTATAATGGGATCACTTGTAGACACTAGTATGCATATACGCACACTGCTCAATACTCTAACAAAAGGATCCATCTTTTATTGTTACATTACATTCTTCTGACAGAACCTTTGGCAACCCAAACTTACCAGTTCATATGGAGGGTTGCTCCACCATAAACTCCCTTGCTGCTAATCTGTCGTTAGCCAACCAGTCTGCTGGGTGCTGATCTCCTCAAATGCAAGTGCAACCTTGGGTCCGTTTGGTTGGTGGAGTTTGAAATGCGCTTGTATTTGTAATTACAACAAGTAGTTATGTCTACTGTAGTTGAAACTTCCGTTGTTTGGTTTGCTGCAATTTTAACTGCTAAATTTGAAATACGTCAGTGACTATCGTAGTTGGTGACTGCTGTTTGTTCTTCAATACCGACTATCGTAGTTGGTGGCTGTTGTAGTTTGTTCTTCAATCGTTTTTGTTGGGAGTTTGAAATATGCTTGTTTGCCTAAGATTGCAGTTTTACTTACATATGTTGACTTCAACTACATGAACCAAACAACGACGTTGTGGGGTTCTAGACCGAACTGCAACTTCCCCGACCAAGCATACCCTTATAGAGTTACAGGGATACATCTTGAGTGCATTAGGGTGGTGTATTCACGTATAAAACTGGCTATATACTTTTCTTGAGCTAAGGAAATTCACTGGAATTTGCTACTCATAGTTCCTCCTATCCTATGCTTGTTAAATTTTCTTCTTGAATGTTGGTTAAGAATTTCTGAACAATGTTGCATTCGATAGTCTTTTGCTTTAGAATCGATGTCAATCTTGCGTGGGTTTCAGAGACTTTGGAACTTCTCAACCGGGAAATTCTTGAAGACCTACACCGGACATGTCAACCAAAAGTACTGCATTCCGGCCTCGTTCTCAGTCACCAATGGGAAGTACATCGTCAGCGGTTCGGAGGATAAATGTGTTTACCTGTGGGAACTTCAGACCAGGAAGCTGGTCCAGAAGCTGGAAGGCCATACCGATACGGTGGTCGCGGTTTCTAGCCACCCATCGGAAAACATGATCGCATCCGGTGCGCTTGAGAACGATAAGACGGTGAAGATATGGGTTCAGAAGGATGGGAATCAAATGGAAGAAGACTGACTTAACTGTGCAACAGTTCTCACTCATGTATCTTGAAGCTGATGGCAGCCTTTTTTGTATTCTCCACCCCTATATTTATGTAATCTTTGGATAATTCAGAGAATTTTGCCTTAGGGATCATTGGAGAAAAATCGAATTAACTGTTATCTCCTGGCTCAAAATTTCTTTTCGATTGCATTTCGTGGTAAGATGTTTAATGATCGAGTCGATGATTGGTGGTAAGGTAAATTTTGCATCGTCATCATCATCGTCGAGAGACAAACTCTTAGATCACCATGAAAAGATAAAACTAATCGACTGCTGTGATCAATGACATACAGCCTCGGCAGTTGAGCACTCTGGTCCGCCATTCTTCGACGTCATTATGCACCATACTGCTGCAATTGAGGGGTGGCAATGGGTTGGGTTCGGGTCGTGTCCAAAACCCCTAGACCAGGACCCGACCTGTTTAACTAATTGTGTCTAAACCCGTACCCGACCCGCTAATAAACGGGTAGACCTGGTAAGACCTGTTTACCACCCGGGTCTATTCAGTTGACCCGACCCAATCCGACTTGACCCGACCTGACCCGAAAGACCCGTTGGTATTATATATTACAGTATCAGATTGCGGGTAGACCCGACCCGACATGACCTGTTGAATACTAAACGGGTCTACTGTGTCCAGACCCAACCCGTTTATTAAACGGGTCTATGTATCGACCCGTTTACAACCCGAACCCGTTTAGCCCTGACCCAGACCCGCTAACTTCGTGTCGGATCCGAAATTGCCAGCCCTAGTCAGCAATCATCTGCGCTCTATCCGTATGCAACGTACAACACCCGCACCCATCGGCACCTCAATCTAGGGCTGTGCAAAAACTGACCCGAACCGCCTAACCGAATCGAAACCGACCAAAATTTAACCGAAATAACCGAACCAAACATCAAACCGAACTGAAAACAAACCGAACCGACAAAACCGATTAAATCGGTTTGGGTTTCGGTTCCCGGGTATGGAACACCGAACCGAAACCGAAAAAACTGACCCGACTCCTTAAATCATAAACCCAACGTTCATAATACTTTTGTTTTCAGTAAGTGCAAGTATGAAATAATTATGTTATCTACAATGCTTCAAAAGAGTGAACGTCGGTTGATTTTGCTTTGAACTTTCATTTTGGCACTATGTAAGGGCACAATCATCCACTGATTTGTGACGAACTGACGATCAAGATTCAAAAACTAAAGGCTCTAGGATACCTCATATCAACCGAAACCGAACTGAAAACCGATCACACCGAGCCGACAAAAACCGACCATTTCGGTTTCGGTTTTGATTTTTCGAAAACCAAAAAAAAATAAAACCGACAAAACAGACACTAAAACCGACCGACAAAACCGACGCTCACCCCTACCTTAATCTATGCGCCCACACCTGTTTATCAAGCAAATGCATGTTTCCTGAAGTGACTTAAATTATTGTGACTTAATTATGGTTTTAGCTATAAAAATGGACTCAACTGTCCTATAATGTACTGTTAGAAACTAAAATGCGTGGCCGGGGATACCTACGACCCACGTTTTACCTCAAGCAGCCCCATCTAAAGGCAACATAGGTTTTTCCTAAGGCAACCCTCTTCCTCCTCTATTGTGCCCGACTGCCCGTGCAGACCACCGCTCGCCACTACCATCGTCGGTTAGCCTTGTCCAACCCATCACCTCCTTGATCCTCCCTCTTTCCCTTCTTCTTGCTCCTCCTCCCCCTTCTCTTGGTAATAGCAAGAGTGGGCAACAGACAGGGGCGGAGCCACATGGGAGCAAGGAGGGGCTAAAGCCCCCCCCCCCCCCCCCCCCCCCTAAATTCTGGAAAATGGAATAGTAGTAGTGCTATACAGCCAACTCATTTGTCAGTTGCCAAACTTCACATGGAGCTGCTCATTGGACATTTTGAATCTCACTAGTGACCATTTGAAGGTAGACATTTTGAATCTCACTAGAGACATTTTGCAACATCGTGCCAAGCAAAGTTGGTAACCGGAAGTTGGCAAACGAGTTGGCTACCTATCTCCATTGTCCTAATCGGCCTCCTCTTCCCTCTTGCGAATCGGAATCACCAATTTGTTAGCTTACAGTGGTGCTCTAAATCCTAAGACCGCACTGTGAGTACGTGACCCGTCTACGCCGTCTATATCACCATTCAAAGTAAAAATTGAGATCGTGGGTATTTTTAAAAAATTTGGAACGAGGCATCGTCCCCGAACCCTAGAACAGGGGGCTATCGCCCCCCTGTAACCACCCAAACTCCTTTGGCATGGGTGTAAGTACTATAACTACTAGTAAGAAATCCGGGCATTGCCCGGATGAGCATGATGCACGCCATTTGGCACATACGACATTGGAATTGTTTCAAAGAAGTGTGAAATCAGAAGTGATTGTGATTCACTTGTTAGAGAGAGAGGGAGAGAGATTAATATCAAATGACCATTAAATGTTATTGAATGAGTATTTATCGTCTTTATGGTAGGTTTTTGATAGGATTTAAAAGAAAGCCGCATTCACACATGGAAGAAGAATTCTGGGTCTTTAAAAGACGTCTGCGTGTCACAACACGGGAGAGAGGCTCCCATTTTATTATATATACTATTAAGAAACCCGGGCAATGCCCGAATGTACTTGATGCACTTCATTTGGCAAAGGCGACATCGCAATTGTTCAAAGAAATGTGAAATCTGAAGTGAGTTTGATTCACTTGTTAGTGTGTTTGTGATAGAGAGAGAGAGAGAGAGAGAGAGAGAGAGAGAGAGAGAGAGAGAGAGAGAGAGAGAGAGTTTAACATCAAATGACTATAAAATGCCATTGAATGAAAATTTATTATCTTTATGATAAATTTTAAATGGATTTAAAAGAGAGCTGCATTCACACACTGAAGAAGAATTCTAGCTTTTTAAAAGACGTCCACGTGTCACAATACGGGAGAGAGACTTCCATGGTTTGTGAAGATCACTATTTAAGGGGTAATAAAAACCTTGCCATAAAATATATCATAAAAATCTGCCATAAGATAAATAAGGGTTATTTTGACTTTGCCCCCCAAATTTTGCCTTGAATTAGACTTTACGCCCCATGTTTTCATTAAGTAAACTTTACCCCACAAAACTAACTGTTCCGTCACTTCTTCATCAAAGAGGAAGGGTAAACTGACGGAAAAGAAATAAAATTTTGAGAGGTGAGTTGACAGAATGTTAGATTTGGGGGGTAAAGTCTAATTAATGAAAAGATGGGGGTAAAGTCTAATTCAAGGCAAAATTTGGGGGGCAAAGTCAAAATAACCCTATAAATAATTATGAGTGTGTTCACACACCGGCAGTTCACGATCTCTCTACCTTCCAAAAGACATGAGAGAGATTTATGAGCGAGAGAGAGAGAGAGAGAGAGAGAGAGAGAGAGAGAGAGAGAGAGAGAGAGAGAGAGAGAGTAATATGGGGGTGAGAGGATTAAATGGCATTAAATTATTATAAATGGCTCATTCTCCTCATAATGCATGCAAACATCTCCTCATAATGCATGCAAACATCGCACAAGGATATCTGTGTTCACACAGGGATGAGAGATTTTTCTGTCATCAATAGAGCTCCACGTGTCACACCACGGGAGAGAGGGCTCCGTTTTAGTATATAGTACTAGTAAGAAACCCGGACAATGCCCAGATGAGCTTCATGCACAGCCATTTGGCACAGATGACATCACAAATGTTCGAAGAAGTATGAAATCTAAAGTGAGTGTGATTCACTTGTTAGAGAGAGAGAGAGAGGGAGAGAGATTAACTTCAAATGATAATTAAATGTCATTGAATGAGTGTTTTATTATCTTTATGGTAGGTTTTTAATAGGATTTAAAACTGAGCCGTGTTCACACATGGAAGAATGATTATGGTTCTTTAAAAGACGTCCACGTGTCACAACATGGGAGAGAGGCTTCTGTTTTAGTATATAGTATAGATAGATAAGCTCATCCTAGAAATTCCTGGCTCCGCCACTGGCGATGGGGATGGGTTGCACTTAGCAAATGGGAAGGGACGTAACGGGAATTTTCTCAATTTGAAGTTGGGGCTGCCTTCGGTGATTTGTGAAGAGGGGAGGCTCTCAGGCTGCAATTTGAGATGCTGCTTTGGGGATGCACACACCCGCGCGGAAGCAGAAACAGAAACGAGAAATAGACGCCACCGCATCGGAGGGAAAAGCGGGACGCCGTTGCCGGTCATCAGGCGAGATGGGGGGACAAAACCCTAGCCCTAACCCTAACCCTGGTGCTCTTCTTGTTGGATCGCGTCGTAAACGGTATGAAGAAGGGAGTGGTAGCGGCCGCGGTTGCCGCGGCCGTAGTGGCAGGGTGCACCGCCGCCGCCGTGCTCTGGTACTGGAGGAGCACGCGGCGGTGGAAGCGCGCGGAGCGCATCGTTAGAGAGTTGAGGATGGGCTGCTCGACACCGGTGACGAAGCTGTGGGAGGTGGCTGACGCCATGGCGGCAGAGATGCGGCGCGGCCTCGCTCGTGAGGGAGGGAGCAGCCTCAGAATGATCGTGTCTCCGATTGAGTCGCTCCCAACTGGGTAACCTCTGCTACACTCATATCTCATCTAACTCTGTTACTCTCCAGTTGTGTTGTTAATGGAAAACATGCATTTTTCTTTTTCAATAAAATGCTAAAATGTTCACCCTAATCATCAATTTGGTGCTTCCTCTCTTTTCTATTTCTGGGACCTGGTCACCTGGGTTTTGAATCTAGGGTAAATTACACTTTACCGCCTGAAGTTTAGCTCTAAAACACTTAACCCCCCTGTAGTTTATTTTGTTCCAAATCGCTCCCTAAAGTTTGAAATGTTAGCATAATACCCCTTTTATCAACTACTTAATTTCCTCAGTTGGTAATTTTTGATCTGATCAATACTGAATTGAAGGGGGCAAAATGTAGTTTTTTAACGATAGGGGGTTAAGAGTTTTTGAGCTAGACTACCCTTGAATTCTATTGATGGGAAGAGTCAAATTTCAACTGTCTGGATTTATCTCTCACACCAACAACACCCAGGAGCTAGCATTCCCCTCCTCTCCCTCCCTCCGAATTATACGCATTGATGTTGGTCTGCTGTAATAAGGACCGTGAACTGAGATTTCCTTGGGATCCGATGAGCGCACGATCTTCTGATGGGTATTCTATATAGCCACAAAGAGGTTCGAGCTGATAACTTGCAGCACTCACACTCTGGGTTATTCGATAGAAACTCGACTCATGCAGGATTCATTGATCTACTACCATTGCGTGTATGGGTTAGGCAGGATTGGTAAAGCATTGCCCATTTGATGGAGTCAGTGCGACATCATTGTGTGGGGATCTGGGACTCATTTTCCTTTTCCATGAGGAGACCTCACGACTTGGTGATTGTAGTGCGTGTAGGGATAGTTATATATAGTGGTGTATTCTATATTAGAAACATTGATTTTTTAAAAAAAAGTAAAAGGGGTTCATCATCTTTGCTATTTAGAGAGAGCTCTTCTTTTTCCTATTAGTCTTGGTATTGTGCAGAAGCAACAAGATTGTAGATGACTTTGTTCTTGCTATTTTCTGTGTGAAAATCATCCGAGAAAGGCTATGCATGATCCGGCTCGCTGGGCTCCTTCATGCTTCTTGCATCAGGTGGTATTATAGCATGGTGAATTCTCATGTTTTGTCGTGAGGATGGTCCTGACAGCGGTGATGGGAATAGTCCCATGCAAGGAGCTGATGATGGTGTGGAAGCATATCGAAATGCTCGCGTAGGAGTTTCAACTCATTGATCTTCAACTTCAATGAGTGCTCCACTGCTCACTGCCGTTTGGTGCATCTCCTAGCATTGTTGACCCTATCCTCTGGTAGGATTGTTGCGACCGTCACATAGCTTATTTGTCAACATCCGGAGGAGGCTCTCTTTCGCTGCATGCTAGTGCCACTAGTTCTGTTGCCTCCACCATATACTGCACATCTTGGGGGAGATAAAACACTAGGTTAAACCAAGGTTTCATCTTCACCCTTGATTTTATTTGATGGACAGCCTGTTCATCTATTTTCTATTGGCTCTTTTTCTTTTCGCAAGTCCCATTTATTTGGTTAAAAGGGTTCATGTATCTCGAGTTATCTTCTGACTAATTTTTATTTTTATAAGCTAAGCGGATGGAAGGTTTAGAACTGACTTACTAACAAGTTTCATTTGTATTCAAGCCAGTTTCATGGATCTACTCGATTTCTTTTTGGCTCTAATCCAACGTAACAATGGCCTTCAACAATTTGCAGTTCAGTTTGCGATTGCAGCTCCATCCCACACATGTTTGGTTTTCTATTGGGGCTTTAATGTTTTTGAAACTAGAAGTTGCCTCCTTTGATCACAGGGTTTGAGGCATCATACTGGACCACGATCCTTTTTTGCTTCTACTAATGGACCCAGACCACCCTTAATACAGCCGTTCAAAGCTTTGCTACAACTACTCGCAAGAATTAACTTAACTTTTCATCGTATTTTTGTTATTGATACTAGGAGAAAGCATGTGTGATGCACATGTACAAAAAGGAGATGAGCATGCGAAAGGAGATAGGGAGAGACGACAGAGAGATGGTGGTACGTAATTGAAAGAGATTGTAATTGTTTCCTTCTTTTGTGGAATCCCATTTTTTTGCCAATCAAAATTGTAAAACTACCCATGAAAAGATTATAAAATCCCTAATATTTTTGTGTAATAATGTATGGACTTAAGATAGGGGTAGTGGTGGCTAATATTTGGTTGTGTCGTAAAGCCCAATTCTCTTTATATGGTAAAGTTTTAGACCAAGTTAATATAATATTTCTAAATATATGCATTTGTTAATGGTTTGTATCATATATTAGTTTTCAAGAATCTCCTTATCGGCGTACCATATTGTATCGTATCTGTCTCCCATATCCGGATCCATGCTTCACAGGCTGAGACTTTCTATCACCTCCCCTATGAAGGGGGAAAAATTCATTGAAGAAAGTTCTGGTATAATTTTTGGATCAAATGAGAAAACAAATCAAGGCAGAGGAAAGGTGAATGATATGCATCTAATCCATTCTTCATCCTGTTTGCTTAAAAGTTATTTAACGATAAATCTGAATCTGTACTAAGCAACCTCAGAAACTGGGTAACTGTGCATCATGCACCATGGATAGTGACCTAAATTTATAAAGGGATGCTCCTTTTTAATGCAGTTTGGTTTTTATATTGTTCAACAAGGATATAAAGAGACAGGATACCAAAAAGAAAAAAGGAAGATAGTAATTGGATCCATAACTAACAGCCTATCTTTGTAAATTTTCTTTTTACTTAAAAATACGTGGCATTTCCCTTCTGAACTTTCGTCGATCTACAATATTTTCAAGGGTACCCAAATGAACCTTAAATCATGAATCACATGAGCTCATCTCAGTATGGGTCACTCAAAGGGAACGTGTAATACTACACCAGCTCCTACTTGCACTATAGATTTATGAAAGCATGAGATTGAGGTGGAACCGTGGAACACATGCAAGCATAATACAATTTCAACCATTACATAGAAGGTGGCTGTTCTCACCGGCTATTGTTGGCTATAATTACAGAATTGAGGATGGGCTATTCTATGGACTGGACCTAGGCCGAGCAAAGGTACGTATATTACGTGTACAACTAGGAGGAAAGGATGCTCGTGTCATAAAGAGAGAATTTGCTGAGGTGCCTGTGCCATCCTATTTGATGGTTGGCACTTCAGAGGTGAGCATATCCACTTTCAATCATCTTGTATTTGTTGATTCAGATGTCCCAAATGCCCCATTACAAAAAAAAATTGAAAAGGAAAGTAACGATTCTTGATTTCAGGAACTACATAACTACATAGCTGAGAAGTTGTCAAGATTCATCGCAATGGAGGATGGAAGTTCTAATATTACGAATGAAAGACCCAAAGAAATTGGTCTTACTGCTTCATTTCCTGTTGTTCACAACTCAACATCACGTGGAAGCATTATTGAGTGGACCAAAGGTTTCTCTATCAGGGATATAGTAAGTTTAAGTCTCAGTTGCTCTGTGATCAAGCAAGGTGTTGTTTTGTATGATAAAACCAGATTTTGTAGCAAAGATTGTGAATGTTTTGTTCCATTCTAACAAGTGGAAACGATTTATGTCAACCAAAAACTGATAATTGTTGCAAATGGATTGTGGTTACAATACTTTTCTTCAGCTATTAAATATAAGACTAGCTTCGTCTTTAAAAAAACTTGTCCTAGATGATTGATATGTCTTGACCTTTGTAGTTTTGATGTTGTTGATATGATATGACCTACTTATGCATTCTTCTTTGTTCAAGTTCAATGCAAGAATGAAGCACTTAAGTTTTAGGGACATCAATTATGTATGTGTGTGTGTATGTGTTTTCCTTAATGGACATTACACGCGATTTTCCTTCTCTAAAAGGATTTACATTGAGAAATTTTATGTTATTTTGATGTTTAAGGTGGAAAATAGTATGAATCCGATTGAAGCCATTGTGAAATTATGTTAGTTAAATCGACTAAATACGTTCGATTCATAAGAATTTAAGTCAGCTGTATCATAAACATAGTTTACTTTCGTGTTTGATGTTTCTGAAAATTCTTGTTTTCAATTGTGTTATGCTTCGGTACAGTTACTTTGTAGCATTGAGTTGTTTGTTGTTTCATTTCAAGTGTCATGACTCATACCTGATACCATCTCAGGTTCTGGTCACTTGATTGTATCTATTCTCTAAAATAGTTTCTAGTTGGTAGAACTGTCATAGTATTTGACAGTTCCATCAATACATGTATCCTTCACTTCACATTTGATGCTTTGACTTTGGAAAATACTAAATAAGAAACATTTTTACTTTTACTTGGTAACCTTCGTACATTTTAATGATTGCCCCATTTAAATGGAATCAGGACGGAAGAGATGCTGTGGCAGGGATAAGCAAAGCAATGGAGAAGCATGGTGTTAATATGCGTGTTTCTTCACTGGTAACATTTTCACACCTCCTATTGCATATTTCTTCATCGCCTTACATACTGAGCTGTACATATGCAGCATTACTTTTCCTAACTACACTCTTTGGTAAGTAGATATTTTTAATCATTAACCCAATATGTACGTTCGTGGTGGTTAATGAGTTTTGAGATCTCAACATGTACCTTAACCAGGTTAATGATACCATCGGAACTTTGGCTGGTGGTAGATACTGCTGCAGTGACACTGTGGCTGCTGTTGTTCTGGGGATGGGAACAAATGCTGCCTACACGGAGCCGGCAAATGCTGTTCCCAAGTGGCAAAGCCCTCATTCTAAGCAGGAAGAGGTGGTCAGTGTGATCTATTTTTGATCGGTCTCCTTGTTTCCTTAGCTTCAAACTTGCGAATTCAGTTGAAAAATAGGAATATTATCAACCAATCTTGAGTTTAACAATTTTGTACACTGAATATGTTTGTTCGCTCCCATGGAATCATATGTTGACAAATTTCCATCAAAATGACCAAAATATCTCTTTTTTTAAGGTTCCGACGTCGAAATGGTCAGATACCAAATTTCTGTTCAACATCACTAAAGGTTGGCCAAAATGGCTGACATTTGACTGAAATACAACATTCCATCTTTTATCAAACTATTTCACTCAGAAATTCCTTCTTTTTCACTAAAAGATTCTATATTTTTGAGTAAACTTTTCATCTTTTTCAGTGAAAGTTTCTATCTTTTTTTATAGGGCTTTTTTTCAAAGCAGCATTTTTTTTAAAACTATTATTTTAATAGCCATCAGTCAAAAGTAATTTCAAAAGTGGCCATTTATCCACCACGTGGCCGCTGCGTCAACTGCTTGCTTAACTTCTCATGTCCAGTAAAGTCGGTAACTTGAATACTTGGTTTTGAACTCGGCATGTGGAATACCGGTTTCCAATAACAACATACATGTCAAGTTGCTACAGTTCAGTTTCAATACGTGGGGACCATCACATTTCAAGTAAATAGAATAGACTGTAGTGATAAACTCGGTAAACAAAGTGCCGAGTTCAAAACCAGTATTTCAGCTACCGACTTTATTGGACATGAAAAGTTAAGCAAACTGCTGATGCGGTGGCCACGTGGTGGATAAATGACCACTTTTGAAATTACTTTTACCTATGGCTATTAAAATAATATTTTTTTTAAAAAATGCTGGTTTTAAAAAAGCCCTTTTTATAACATACCGATAATCTGATTCCACCAAAAGTGACAAAAAATTGACAAAATATGATAAATTTCGACCTGGAATATTTCCGTAGAAAATACAAATTTTCCACCAACATTTGACCGAAACCCGATAAATTTACTTTTATAAATCGACCGAAATCGACATTTAAAACCGTGTTCCTTCCTTCTCCAGATCATTAATATGGAATGGGGAAATTTCCAGTCATCTCATCTTTCTATTACAGAATTTGATGTTCATTTAGATGCTGAAAGTTCAAATCCTGGGAAAGAGGTAAGGAATCTGTCCCTTATGTTTCATCTCGATTGCACTAAAACATTTTCATTGTCTTTCCTGTTGAATCCATCTTTACTTTCAGATATTTGAAAAGCTCATCTCTGGAATGCATTTGGGAGATATTGTTAGGAGGGTTCTGTTGAAAATAGATGAAGAAACTGCTCTCTTTGGAGACAATGTCCCTCCAAAGCTGAGAATCCCATATGTATTAAGGTGAGCATTCTTTCTTTGTTCAAATAATAAAAATGCTTTAGTTTTAGCAACATTTGAAAATAGTAAAATTGACATACATTGCTGAGGTGTAGAGAAGCAAGAACGATTGTAGCTATTCTATACATATAGTTTTAACAAGCAAGTCTCATTTGTTGTGTTTTGAGTAAAGAAATTCAAGAGAAACAACCTGATTTTTTTTAATTTTAGCCAACTGTTACATACTCTATTAAGGAAGCACAAATGTTATTTTACCATGCAACTTGAATATCAATAATATTTTATTCTGCTCTCCTTTCCTGCTCCGCTTTATTGGAGCTTTGTTCTTCTACGAACCATGTGGAGCTCCATAGCTGATCCCGTATTAATAGGGACAAAATCTTGGATAATGACCCATTGATTAGTGCAGAAGTAAAGACAACCCCGAATAGATTGGACAAGGGATGGTTATGGTATCCTTACCACCACGGTGGCCAAATCATTTTGGATGAATGTATTTGCTTTGTTGTTTCCCTAGTGAGAGATTAATGCATGCTTTATCTTTCTCTACTGTAACCTCTGTGATTGAGTATTATGGTACATGAGCCACTCCAGATTGTCATCATCATCTTTTTTGCCTAGGCTGTAGTTCCTGTTGACATCTGTCTAGGGGTGGCAATGGGTCGGGTCGGGTTGGGTTCGTGTCGTGTCTAGTTTCTGGTCGTGTCCAAAACCCCTAGACCCGGACCTGACCCGTTTAACTAATCGTGTCTAGATCCTAAACCCGTACCCGACCCGCTTATAAACGGGTAGACCCGATAAGACCTGTTAGACCCGTTTACCACAACGGATCTATTCAGTTGACCCGATCCGACCCAATCCGACTCGACCCGAACTGATCCAATAGACCCGCTGATACTATATATTACAATATCGGATTACGGGTAGACACGACCCGTTGAATTTTAAAAAGGTCTTCCCGGGTCTACCATGTCCAGACCCTAAACCCGGGCCGGACCCGTTTATTAAACGGGTCTATCGTGTCGACCCGTTTACGACCCGAACCCGTTTAACCCAGACCCGCTAACTTCGTGTCGGGTCCAAAATTGTCAGCCCTACATCTGTCGTTGGGTTCTGTCTGACATTAGTGACTTACTATTAGTGTTCGTCCAAGGACAGAATTTTTTTTTTTTATGGTTTTATGACTCTGTTCGAGGTGGCCGGTCCTAATGTACAAATTTATATTAATTGGTGCTTGTGTTATTGATGTTTTCCCACTAGAATTGGATAACTCTATTTCCAGTTTCTACAGATTTGCAAGGATTTTGTCCTTTTTTCTCTCTCCTGTCAAAATTTCCTCACAGATTTGGACAAGAGTTTCGTTTTGAGGTCATGAAGCATCAATCCAAGAAGCATTTGTTCTGTTGGAGACTTGAGTAGCCATGGAGACATCAGAGTTAAATTCGCCCAAGCTGGATACTAAATAACCATCTAGTTCTGAGGCCTTTCAGCTGAAGCATCTGCTTCGCTTGAAAATTTAGTTTCGTCGATTCTGCCACCTCTTTCACCTCCTATAGTCCATTTTCTTCTACATTTGGTCATCAACTTGATCATTTCATTAGTGCTCACTTTATGTGGTACTATCTTGCTAGTGTCTGTACATTTCAGATAGTATAGACTCACTTAGGACTGCTATTCTATGTATTGAGGGAGGACATGTTCGAAAAATTTTACTCATAGATAGTGGACTACCGGCAGCAATTGGCCGCCATGGAGCCCCTTATTTATGCCTCTTGCTTACCCCCAGCAATATCGTGATTTGATCTCATTTAAATGCGTCTTGAGCTAGAGTTTGAGTGCCCATACCTTCACAGTTCCCTCGCTGATGTTGATTGTGAGAAAGCCCGTATTTGCTGTTTAACCATATGGTTCCTGAATCCTGACATCACAGAGTTGTAATTTTGTTTATCCTCAGGGCTTCACTCCTTTTGCTGCTCCCGCTTTTAGTGCATCAACTAGGTCTAAAGTTTGACCATTCCATCGCGGCCCTCGCGGGCGTTAGACATCTCAACATTTGCTTAAATGGCAAGCTTGCCACGAGGCTTCATTAGGAGAGCTTGACCACCATTGTTTCCTCAACTATCATATCCTAGCGTCTGCCGTGTGATCCAATTCGCGTTGTTTAAAAGAATCTGAGCCTAGTTCGTTACTCGATCCTAATGCCCTCATATCATATGATTATGAACCTAATGTCGGCTCATCAGCCTCTCTTTTTTTTTCTTTTTATGCACCTATTTTTGGAAAATCTCCTCTACCTATTGCATATCATGATATTCTTACCCGACAGCTTGATCTTTTTCCTGTTTTTCCTCTCTATTTCTTGATATTCCTAAACTTGCTTCAAATTGTCCTATTGGTCATTTTGTTGATCATCATTGCTGAGTAAAATATTGTTTTATGTGCAGGAAGTTTTTAAGAGACTGATTGGAACAATTGTAGATGAGGGGCCTCTTTACATGGATCATGTGCATGTAACTGATTCTTCCTCCATAGGAGTGGCTACATCCTCCTCTTATGTTTGTTTTTCTTCATTTAATTTGTGGCACCACGACCCACAACTAGGACATCTTTCTAATCCTAGACCTTGTTTGTTAGTGAGTAGTCGTGCCACTACAAAAAAAACAGTTATTACCGACGGACAATATCCGTCGGTAATATTAATATTCCGTCGGTAATGTTCTATAGCGACGGAAGATATTTCCGTCGCTGGTTGTCGGGAAAAAAGGCGTCGGGGAAAACAACACGACGGACCAAATATTACCGTCGGTAATAATAATTAATACCAACGGTAATATTAAAGCCGTCGATCATATTAAATCAATTAAAAATTAATATAATATATTTGTACCGACGAAACTAAATAATACGTCGGTAATATATAAGCATTGTACCGACGGTTAGGGTTGTACTGTCGGTAATACTATATATATTACCGACGCATATATATATTGCCCGTCGGCGATAATATATATATTACCGACAGATATTATATATCCGTCGGTAATACTATATATATTACCGACGCATATATATATTACTTGTCGGTAATAATAAATATATTACCGACGAATATTATATGCCGTCGGCAAATTATTTATAATTTAAAAAAATAAAAACATTATTACCGACGGAATAATTAATTTCCGTCGGTAATAAGTATTTTTTTTTTTAATAAATTTACCTAAATAATGTTATTTAATTCCTGTGATTTACAACAATACCACAATATATTACCACAATTTATCAAATATTACCACAATTTATAAAATATTACCGCAAATTTTAAAATATTACCGAAATTGATAAAAAATTACAGCAAATTATCAAATATTACCACAGTACCCGGCCGACAATTATAGACAAGAACAAAAAATAACCACATATTACAAAATAATATTTAAACAATCCAGAACTGAGAGATGATACATGCCCTATCTCAACCACCCCCGCCCGCCACCAACGCTGGTGCTCTCATCGATCCCCTGACGCCGCCCTATCTCAACCACGCCCGCCCACCACCAATGCTGGTGCCCTCATCGATCCCCTGACGCCGCCCTGCTCCTGCAATTAACATGTATTTGTTAAAAAAATGGTTTATATCTATAACTGAGTCTAAGCGTTAAAAAATGATAAGTTAGCGTGTTTCGGTTTTGAAATAGGTTTGGATTCGATCGGATCGGCATCCGATAATTCGAAGTTGGAATTATTCCGTATTTCGGACTTGCGAGCGGGTTCTAATTGGATATTTGACCAATTTACGCTCCGATTCACCGATTTAGAGTCTAAGTGTTGGAAAATCATAACTTAGCGTGTTTCGGATATGAAATAAGTTTGGATTCGATCCGATCGTCATCGGATCGGCATCCGATAATTCGAACTTGGAATTATTCCGTATTTCGGACTTGCGAGCGGGTTCTAATTGGATATTTGACCAATTTACGATTCGATTCACCGATTTAGAGTCTAAGTGTTGGAAAATCATAAGTTAGCGTGTTTCGGATATGAAATAGCTAGGTTTGGATTCGATCCGATCGTCATCGGATCGGCATCCGATAATTCGAACTTGGAATTATTCCGTATTTCGGACTTGCGAGCGGGTTCTAATTGGATATTTGACCAATTTACGCTCCGATTCACCGATTTAGAGTCTAAGTGTCGGAAAATCATAACTTAGCGTGTTTCGGATATGAAATAGGTTTGGATTCGATCGGATCGTCATCGGATCGGCGTCCGATAATTCGAAGTTGGAATTATTCCGTATTTCGGACTTGCGAGCGGGTTCTAATTGGATATTTGACCAATTTACGCTTCGATTCACCGATTTAGAGTCTAAGTGTTGGAAAATCATAAGTTAGCGTGTTTCAGATATGAAATAGGTTTGGATTCGATCCGATCGTCATCGGATCGTCATCCGATAATTCGAACTTGGAATTATTCCGTATTTCGGACTTGCGAGCGGGTTCTAATTGGATATTTGACCAATTTACGCTCCGATTCACCGATTTAGAGTCTAAGTGTCGGAAAATCATAACTTAGCGTGTTTCGGATATGAAATAGGTTTGGATTCGATCCGATCGTCATCGGATCGGCATCCGATAATTCGAAGTTGGAATTATTCCGTATTTCGGACTTGCGAGCGGGTTCTAATTGGATATTTGACCAATTTACGCTCCGATTCACCGATTTAGAGTCTAAGTGTTGGAAAATCATAACTTAGCGTGTTTCGGATATGAAATAGGTTTGGATTCGATCCGATCGTCATCGGGTCGGCATCCGATAATTCGAAGTTGGAATTATTCCGTATTTCGGACTTGCGAGCGGGTTCTAATTGGATATTTGACCAATTTACGCTCCGATTCACCGATTTAGAGTCTAAGTGTTGGAAAATCATAAGTTAGCGTGTTTCGGATATGAAATAGGCTTGGATTCGATCGGATCGTCATCGGATCGGCATCCGATAATTCGAACTTGGAATTATTCCGTATTTCGGACTTGCGAGCGGGTTCTAATTGGATATTTGACCAATTTACGCTCCGATTCACCGATTTAGAGTCTAAGTGTTGGAAAATCATAACTTAGCGTGTTACGGATATGAAATAGGTTTGGATTCGATCCGATCGTCATCGGATCGGCATCCGATAATTCGAACTTGGAATTATTCCGTATTTCGGACTTGCGAGCGGGTTCTAATTGGATATTTGACCAATTTACGCTCCGATTCACCGATTTAGAGTCTAAGTGTTGGAAAATCATAACTTAGCGTGTTTCGGATATGAAATAGGTTTGGATTCGATCCGATCGTCATCGGATCGGCATCCGATAATTCGAAGTTGGAATTATTCCGTATTTCGGACTTGCGAGCGGGTTCTAATTGGATATTTGACCAATTTACGCTCCGATTCACCGATTTAGAGTCTAAGTGTTGGAAAATCATAACTTAGCGTGTTTCGGATATGAAATAGGTTTGGATTCGATCCGATCGTCATCGGATCGGCATCCGATAATTCGAAGTTGGAATTATTCCGTATTTCGGACTTGCGAGCGGGTTCTAATTGGATATTTGACCAATTTACGCTCCGATTCACCGATTTAGACTCTAAGTGTTGGAAAATCATAACTTAGCGTGTTTCGGATATGAAATAGGTTTGGATTCGATCCGATCGTCATCGGATCGGCATCCGATAATTCGAAGTTTGAATTATTCCGTATTTCGGACTTGCGAGCGGGTTCTAATTGGATATTTGACCAATTTACGATTCGATTCACCGATTTAGAGTCTAAGTGTTGGAAAATCATAACTTAGCGTGTTTCGGATATGAAATAGCTAGGTTTGGATTCGATCGGATCGTCATCGGATCGGCATCCGATAATTCGAACTTGGAATTATTCCGTATTTCGGACTTGCGAGCAAATTCTAATTGAATATTTAACCAATTTACGCTCCGATTCACCGATTTAGAGTCTAAGTGTTGGAAAATCATAACTTAGCGTGTTTCGGATATGAAATAGGTTTGGATTCGATCCGATCGTCATCAGATTGGCATCCGATAATTCGAAGTTGGAATTATTCCGTATTTCGGACTTGCGAGCGGGTTCTAATTGGATATTTGACCAATTTACGCTCCGATTCACCGATTTAGAGTCTAAGTGTTGGAAAATCATAAGTTAGCGTGTTTCGGATATGAAATAGGTTTGGATTCGATCGGATCGTCATCGGATTGGCATCCGATAATTCGAACTTGGAATTATTCCGTATTTCGGACTTGCGAGCGGGTTCTAATTGGATATTTGACCAATTTACGCTCCGATTCACCGATTTAGAGTCTAAGTGTTGGAAAATCATAACTTAGCGTGTTACGGATATGAAATAGGTTTGGATTCGATCCGATCGTCATCGGATCGGCATCCGATAATTCGAACTTGGAATTATTCCGTATTTCGGACTTGCGAGCGGGTTCTAATTGGATATTTGACCAATTTACGCTCCGATTCACCGATTTAGAGTCTAAGTGTTGGAAAATCATAACTTAGCGTGTTTCGGATATGAAATAGGTTTGGATTCGATCCGATCGTCATCGGATCGGCATCCGATAATTCGAAGTTGGAATTATTCCGTATTTCGGACTTGCGAGCGGGTTCTAATTGGATATTTGACCAATTTACGCTCCGATTCACCGATTTAGAGTCTAAGTGTTGGAAAATCATAACTTAGCGTGTTTCGGATATGAAATAGGTTTGGATTCGATCCGATCGTCATCGGATCGGCATCCGATAATTCGAAGTTGGAATTATTCCGTATTTCGGACTTGCGAGCGGGTTCTAATTGGATATTTGACCAATTTACGCTCCGATTCACCGATTTAGAATCTAAGTGTTGGAAAATCATAACTTAGCGTGTTTCGGATATGAAATAGGTTTGGATTCGATCCGATCGTCATCGGATCGGCATCCGATAATTCGAAGTTTGAATTATTCTGTATTTCGGACTTGCGAGCGGGTTCTAATTGGATATTTGACCAATTTACGATTCGATTCACCGATTTAGAGTCTAAGTGTTGGAAAATCATAACTTAGCGTGTTTCGGATATGAAATAGCTAGGTTTGGATTCGATCGGATCGTCATCGGATCGGCATCCGATAATTCGAACTTGGAATTATTCCGTATTTCGGACTTGCGAGCAAATTCTAATTGGATATTTAACCAATTTACGCTCCGATTCACCGATTTAGAGTCTAAGTGTTGGAAAATCATAACTTAGCGTGTTTCGGATATGAAATAGGTTTGGATTCGATCCGATCGTCATCAGATTAGCATCCGATAATTCGAAGTTGGAATTATTCCGTATTTCGGACTTGCGAGCGGGTTCTAATTGGATATTTGACCAATTTACGCTCCGATTCACCGATTTAGAGTCTAAGTGTTGGAAAATCATAACTTAGCGTGTTTCGGATATGAAATAGGTTTGGATTCGATCCGATCGTCATCGGATCGGCATCCGATAATTCGAACTTGGAATTATTCCGTATTTCGGACTTGCGAGCGGGTTCTAATTGGATATTTGACCAATTTACGCTCCGATTCACCGATTTAGATTCTAAGTGTTGGAAAATCATAACTTAGCGTGTTTCGGATATGACATAGGTTTGGATTCGATCCGATCGTCATCGGATCGGCATCCGATAATTCGAACTTGGAATTATTCCGTATTTCGGACTTGCGAGCGGGTTCTAATTGGATATTTGACCAATTTATGCTCCGATTCACCGATTTTGATTCTAAGTGTTGGAAAATCATAACTTAGCGTGTTTCGGATATAAAATAGGTTTGGATTCGATCCGATCGTCATCGGATCGGCATCCGATAATTCGAACTTGGAATTATTTCGTATTTCGGACTTGCGAGCGGGTTCTAATTGGATATTTGAGCAATTTACGCTCCGATTCACCGATTTAGAGTCTAAGTGTTGGAAAATCATAACTTAGCGTGTTTCGGATATGAAATAGGTTTGGATTCGATCCGATCGTCATCGGATCGGCATCCGATAATTCGAACTTGGAATTATTCCGTATTTCAGACTAGCGAGCGGGTTCTAATTGGATATTTGACCAATTTACGCTCCGATTCACCGATTTAGAGTCTAAGTGTTGGAAAATCATAACTTTTCGTGTTTCAGATATGAAATAGGTTTGGATTCGATCCGATCGTCATCGGATCCGCATCCGATAATTCGAAGTTGGAATTATTCCGTATTTCGGACTTGCGAGCGGGTTCTAATTGGATATTTGACCAATTTATGCTCCGATTCACCGATTTAGTGTCTAAGTTTTGGAAAATCATAACTTAGCGTGTTTCGGATATGAAATAAGTTTGGATTTGATCCGATCGTCATCGGATCGGCATCCGATAATTCGAAGTTGGAATTATTCCGTATTTCGGACTTGCGAGCGGGTTCTAATTGGATATTTGACCAATTTACGATTCGATTCACCGATTTAGAGTCTAAGTGTTGGAAAATCATAAGTTAGCGTGTTTCGGATATGAAATAGCTAGGTTTGGATTCGATCGGATCGTCATCGGATCGGCATCCGATAATTCGAACTTGGAATTATTCCGTATTTTGGACTTGCGAGCAAATTCTAATTGGATATTTGACCAATTTACGCTCCGATTCACCGATTTATAGTCTAAGTGTTGGAAAATCATAACTTAGCGTGTTTCGGATATGAAATAGGTTTGGATTCGATCCGATCGTCATCGGATCGGCATCCGATAATTCGAAGTTGGAATTATTCCGTATTTCGGACTTGCGAGCGGGTTCTAATTGGATATTTGACCAATTTACGATTCGATTCACCGATTTAGAGTCTAAGTGTTGGAAAATCATAAGTTAGCGTGTTTCGGATATGAAATAGCTAGGTTTGGATTCGATCCGATCGTCATCGGATCGGCATCCGATAATTCGAACTTGGAATTATTCCGTATTTTGGACTTGCGAGCGGGTTCTAATTGGATATTTGACCAATTTACGCTCCGATTCACCGATTTAGAGTCTAAGTGTTGGAAAATCATAACATAGCGTGTTTCGGATATGAAATAGGTTTGGATTCGATCCGATCGTCATCGGATCGGCATCCGATAATTTGAACTTGGAATTATTCCGTATTTCGGACTTGCGAGCGGGTTCTAATTGGATATTTGACCAATTTACGCTCCGATTCACCGATTTAGAGTCTAAGTGTTGGAAAATCATAACTTAGCGTGTTTCGGATATGAAATAGGTTTGGATTCGATCCGATCGTCATCGGATCCGCATCCGATAATTCGAAGTTGGAATTATTCCGTATTTCGGACTTGCGAGCGGGTTCTAATTGGATATTTGACCAATTTACGATTCGATTCACCGATTTAGAGTCTAAGTGTTGGAAAATCATAAGTTAGCGTGTTTCGGATATGAAATAGCTAGGTTTGGATTCGATCCGATCGTCATCGGATCGGCATCCGATAATTCGAACTTGGAATTATTCCGTATTTCGGACTTGCGAGCGGGTCGTTCTAATTGGATATTTGACCAATTTACGCTCCGATTCACCGATTTAGAGTCTAAGTGTTGGAAAATCATAACTTAGCGTGTTTCGGATATGAAATAGGTTTGGATTCGATCCGATCGTCATCGGATCGGCATCCGATAATTCGAACTTGGAATTATTCCGTATTTCGGACTTGCGAGCGGGTTCTAATTGGATATTTGACCAATTTACGCTCCGATTCACCGATTTAGAGTCTAAGTGTTGGAAAATCATAACTTAGCGTGTTTCGGATATGAAATAGGTTTGGATTCGATCCGATCGTCATCGGATCGGCATCCGATAATTCGAAGTTGGAATTATTCCGTATTTCGGACTTGCGAGCGGGTTCTAATTGGATATTTGACCAATTTACGCTCCGATTCACCGATTTAGAGTCTAAGTGTTGGAAAATCATAACTTAGCGTGTTTCGGATATGAAATAGGTTTGGATTCGATCCGATCATCATCGGATCGGCATCCGATAATTCGAACTTGGAATTATTCCGTATTTCGGACTTGCGAGCGGGTTCTAATTGGATATTTGACCAATTTACGCTCCGATTCACCGATTTAGAGTCTAAGTGTTGGAAAATCATAACTTAGCGTGTTTCGGATATAAAATAGGTTTGGATTCGATCCGATCGTCATCGGATCCGCATCCGATAATTCGAAGTTGGAATTATTCCGTATTTCGGACTTGCGAGCGGGTTCTAATTGGATATTTGACCAATTTACGATTCGATTCACCGATTTAGAGTCTAAGTGTTGGAAAATCATAAGTTAGCGTGTTTCGGATATGAAATAGCTAGGTTTGGATTCGATCCGATCGTCATCGGATCGGCATCCGATAATTCGAACTTGGAATTATTCCGTATTTCGGACTTGCGAGCGGGTTCTAATTGGATATTTGAAGAATTTACGCTTCGATTCATCGATTTAGAATCTAAGTGTTGGAAAATCATAAGTGTGATAATATGATCTAAACTCAAATTAGTAAGATTCATATTTTTTACTAATATTATAAAGATTAGTAAGTACCTGATCATGAGCCACCGCTAGACCGGCTTATGAAGTCATTAAGCCGACGCTCTAGTTCCCTGCGAGCGTCTCTTTCCTCATCGAGGGCCTTTTTCTCCGCCTCAACCCTCTGCTCGAGGGCCTGCCTCTGCTCTCGCTCCGCCTCAATCCTCTGCTCGAGGGCCTGCCTCTGCTCTCGCTCCGCGTCTAGCGCAGACTGCAGCTGAGTGATAGCACCGGTCTGGGTGTCCCGTGCCCTCGAGCGCATACCCTCTCGTCCAAAGTAGGAGGAGGGCGTGACTCCAAGGCCCGTACAGAGGACACGGCCGTGCGTGGCAGGTCTCAGCACAGTATCCATCGCTGAGTCGACAGATACTGAGCTGGAGGAGGAGCCGGTCTCGCCCGACGGGGTCACCAGAAGTCGCATCCTCTCCTATATAAAAACAACCAATGATATTCAATGATATTTTATGGCATATGTATAAAAATATATTAACAGTAATTTAATTACTTACCACTTGCGAGGCAACTCTGTCGTCCAGAAATGCCCCATCGATACGCCGCCTCCTAGAGGCCTCAAAAAGGTCAATCCTATTAGGCTCGTGGCCCAAGGACTGTGTCTGTTGGACATATAAAATAAATAGATGAGTTAATATAACATGTATAGAGCTTTAAATAATAACAATGTTTGTATCATTTACCAGCTGCTGGGCAAGCTGGGGCATGGAGGTCCTCCCCTTCACTGGAGCAGGTGTCGTCGAGGCATTTCTATTCTGCTTGCCTATAGCAGATTTATTCTGTGCAATCGATTAAATTTTGAAACATCAATACAAATTTTTAGTATAACATTAAAACAAGTACGAATCAACAAAATTATAATTATACCTGAAAGCTAGGGGTGGCCCAGTGAGCGACCAAAAACTGTAGAATGTGTAGCGGTGGCGCGTCTCTCGTCCCGGCCGCAGCCTGTACCTCCTCAGCCGGCTGGCCGACCAAGTAACCGTAGAGCTGGTAGAGCTCGTGACGGTAATCCCTGTACCGCTCACCCATCGTCTTCCACAAGTCCTCCCGATGGGTGTCGGTTTCCATGTTCTCCCATTTAAATTTCTCATGTAAAATCAATTTAGAAACAAGTCATTTTATCAAATCAAATTATAAAGAAGTACGATATTATTCTAAAATGCTTTAATGAAACTAACGTACCAAAATCTGCTGATACATCCTCTCCTTATAGGATGCATCAATGTTCTTCCACCCCCTTAACCCCACAATCGGGGCATTCCTCTCCTCCCGTACTATCATGCCGACCCACGTGGCGGCGTCAGAAGCGTGCTCGCCCACAAAGGTCCTGCCGCTCCACTGTAGGGACAGCGGCTCGCGTAAGGCCGACAAGCGCCGGGCCGTCGTCACGCCCCGGTCGTCTACGTGCCTGGTCGACCCTGCAAATAAAATATACATCAGTACTGAAGAAGTATTTACAACATGCATAAAACTTTAGATCTAAACATTACCTGTGGGCGTAGACGCTGTAGCCGAGTGCTGAGCACTGCTCGAAGCTCCGGAGGCTGCGACCACAGCAGGAGCTGGTGTGGAGAGAGGAACAGCACTACCAGATCCGGACGGCTCAGCCTCGGACCCTGGGGTGGCAGCCGGAGCGCTCCGAGCTACCCCACCCCTGCCTCTGCCTCTACGAACATATGACCGTGATGCCATCTGAAACAATTTAATTTACATATGAAATAGTAAGATTTACATATGAAACAATATGAAACAGTTTGATTACATATGAAACAATATGATTTACATATGAAACAATATGAAACAATATGAACCCGCTCGCAATATGAAACAATATGAAACAGTTAGACTCTAAATCGGTTAATCGGATCGTAAATTGGTCAAATATCCAATTAGAACCCGCTCACAAGTCCGAAATATGGAATATAATTCCAAGTTCGAATTATCGGATGCCGATCCGATGACGATCGGATCGAATCCAAACCTATTTCATATCCGAAACACGCTAAGTTATGATTATCCAACACTTAGACTCTAAATCGGTGAATCGGAGCGTAAATTGGTCAAATATCCAATTAGAACCCGCTCGCAAGTCCGAAATACGGAATAATTCCAAGTTCGAATTATCGGATGCGGATGCGATGACGATCGGATCGAATCCAAACCTATTTCATATCCGAAACACGCTAAGTTATGATTTTCCAACACTTAGACTCTAAATCGGTGAATCGGAGCGTAAATTGGTCAAATATCCAATTAGAACCCGCTCGCAAGTCCGAAATACGGAATAATTCCAAGTTCGAATTATCGGATGCCGATCCGATGACGATCCGATCGAATCCAAACCTATTTCATATCCGAAACACGCTAAGTTATGATTTTCCAACACTTAGACTCTAAATCGGTGAATCGGAGCGTAAATTGGTCAAATATCCAATTAGAACCCGCTCGCAAGTCCGAAATACGGAATAATTCCAACTTCGAATTATCGGATGCGGATCCGATGACGATCCGATCGAATCCAAACCTATTTCATATCCGAAACACGCTAAGTTATGATTTTCCAACACTTAGACTCTAAATCGGTGAATCGGAGCGTAAATTGGTCAGATATCCAATTAGAACCCGCTCGCAAGTCCGAAATACGGAATAATTCCAAGTTCGAATTATCGGATGCCGATCCGATGACGATCGGATCGAATCCAAACCTATTTCATATCCGAAACATGCTAACTTATGATTTTCCAACTCTTAGACTCTAAATCGGTGAATCGATCAGATCGTAAATCGGTGAAAAGGTATGATTTACATATGAAACGGTATGATTTACATATGAATCGGTGAAACGGTATGATTTACATATGAAACAATATGATATACATATGAAACAATATGATTTATATATGAAACAATTTGATTTAAATATGAAACAATTTGATTTACATACGGTCTAGTCATTTTCTGTTTCATCTCTGTCACTCTCATCGCTTCCCTCTTCTATTATTTGATCTGCATTTGCTGTCCAGTTTATATTGTCGACATCTTCATTTTCGTCGTGCACTGCGTCGACAATGATTATCTCATCATTCTGGTATGCATCCAAATCATCATCGACGACCCCCACATCCTTGTCTCCCATGTCATAAAAATCTCTGGGTGGTGACCTGACTACAATTTGCCAACCTGGAGAGGTATTATTCGGTGCATAAAATATCTGTTGCGCTTGAGAGGCAAGAATGAATGGATCTTCATATTGGGTATTCAATCTCTTGGTAGTGTTGATGCTGATAAAACCGTATTTATCGACATTATAACCAGTCCCGCGATTATTAACATCATACCAATCGCATTTGAATAATACGATCCGATTTTGGCCAAGGAATTTAATCTCGAGAATCTCGTTGAGGACGCCGTAGAAGTCGATATTTTCTAATTCTTCTTGCTCACCGTTGACGACAACCCCACTATTTTGGGTTCTTCGTGATTTTTCACTATCTTTCGTCCGAAATCTATAACCGTTCACGATATAACCATCGTACGATATTGCGTCTTGCAAAGGACTATAAGATAAGCACCAGAGATCCTCATTCATCAGCGGATCGTGGTTGTCGTGCAGCTCCTGTGCCTATAATAACCACATGACATTCATGATATGAACACATAATTATTGTTCGGTAATGGATGTCAATGAAATTCAGTAATGATGTGAATACTTACGTGTTTCTCGAACCACGATGAGAATTCACAATCATGAATTTGGGAAGCATTTTGAGTACCCCGATTATTAATGATGGCTTTATGCTTCCTGTTTTACCGGTTATGAATTAGATTATAATTAGCACATATACTTAATGAATGGACTGAAAGAATGAGTAAATGATCGTAAAATGCTTACTCAATGAATGACCACACTTCATCACATTGGCGCAACACATACATATGTGCCTGTTGAATCTCATCTACAGACAATCGACGGGTTTTGCCTCCTCCTACAGGTCTACCCATTTCGGCAAATATAGGCAGACCCCCATCGAAGTCTATTGGACCACCGTCATAGTTCCGCTCAAGTTGATTGAATCGCGTGTCTATACCATGTAGGTATCTTGAGCAGAATGTTAGACATTCTTCTGCTAGGTATCCTTCAGCAATTGATCCCTCCGGACGACTTTTATTACGAACATATGATTTCAATGTTCGCAAGTACCTAATTTGAGAAAAAAATATTTGGATGAATATATCAAGAACGATCAAATACATTGTGCGAATGAGACGAGACGATTACCTCTCGATAAAATACATCCACCGGTAATGAACTGGGCCGCCGAGTTTGGCCTCATTTGCCAAGTGAACGGTCAAATGCACCATGACATCAAAGAAGGAAGGTGGAAATATCATCTCTAACTTGCACAATGTGAGCGCAATATCCCTCTCCATCTGTTCAAGTTGGTCCACTCTAAGTACATTCGAGCACAACTGTCTGAAAAAAGTGCTGAGCTCAATTAACGGACCGGACACCTGTTCGGTTAAATTCCCACGTATAGCAAGAGATAACAATCGCTGCATAAGAACATGGCAATTGTGGCTCTTTAATCCAGACAACTTCCGGCCGTTCTCTTGCACGCATCGTGCGATATTCGAAGAATAACCGTCTGGCGTTTTCACAGACCGTAGGAATGCACATAAGGCTGCCTTTTGCTGTGAGCTCATGGTGTAGCATGCAACTGGCAACACATACTTATCCCCAATCTCTTGGGGATGAAGTGATTTTCGGATGCCCAACTCCTTAAGATCGAGACGAGATTTAAGATTATCCTTCGTCTTACCGTCGAGATTCAGCAGTGTTCCTATAATGTTGTCACACACATTTTTCTCGATATGCATGACATCCAAGTTATGCCGCAAGAGTAGGCTGCTCCAGTACGGTAGTTTAAAGAAAATACTCTTCTTCTTCCAGTTATGCTCACGCGTAGAATCTTCATGCGTTCTCTTCTTTTTACCTTTTTCAAGTGCCACGGCATCAAGCTGATCCAATTCGCACGAGACTTTTACCTCCGAAAGCTGCTCCGGGGCCTTTGCAAGTTCCTTCTTGCCGTTGAAAGCTCTTTTGTTCTGCCTCCACTTATGGCCGTCACCAAGGAATCTTCGATGGCCCATATAACAGAACTTGCCTCCGTTCTTCAACCGTAATGAATCTGTCTCCTTATTGCATGTAGGGCACGCCAATTTTCCTTTAGTACTCCACCCGGATAAGTTGGCATATGCAGGAAAATCGTTGATGGTCCATAGAAGTGCCGCATGCATCCGAAAATTCTGGCGCAACGAGGCATCATACGTATCGGCCCCAACTTCCCATAACTCGTTCAACTCCTCAATCAACGGCTGCAAGTAAACGTCAATATCATTACCAGGCGACCTAGGTCCGGGAATGAGCAAGGAGAGCATTGTGTATGGCTTTTTTAAGCACATCCAGGGAGGCAAATTGTATGGAACTAGGACAACTGGCCAAATGCTGTACGACACACTCATATTCCCAAAGGGATTGAAGCCATCGCTAGCAAGCCCTAACCTGACGTTGCGAACTTCACATGCGAATTCAGGATAGGTATGATCAAAATCTTTCCACGTCAGAGAGTCGGCCGGATGTCTCATAATCCCGTCATCTGTACGTTCTCGTGCATGCCACCTCATGTGCTCAGCAGTCTTCGATGACATAAACAACCTCTGAAGCCTGTCCCTGAGCGGGAAGTATAGGAGAACCTTTGCAGATACATTTTTCTTCCTTCGACTGGTACTAGACTCGGCATCCGTCTCTTTATATCTCGTTGCTCCGCATATGTGGCATGACCGCGCATGTTCGTACTCTTTCCGGTACAACATACAATCGTTCACGCATGCATCAATTTTCTCATAACCCAGACCGAGATCTTTAATTGTCTTCTTCGCCTCGTAGAATGATTTCGGTACTGTCTCACCCATAGGAAAAACCTCTTTCAGCAACTCTACCAACATATTAAATGACTTATTACTCCAACCATTGAGGCACTTCAAATGAAGAAGCTTTACAGTGAAAGAGAGTTTTGAAAACTTCTCACACCCCGGGTATAGAGGTTGTTCGGCATCTTTAAGCAATCTGTAGAACTTGTCCGCTTCGATATTGGGCTGATCACCTGACGGTGTTTCCGTGCCTATTCCACCTTGCAAATCATGTATCATACCCTGCATGTCATCGTCATCGTCTGTATTAATATTATCATCAGCGATCACTGTGTTTGAAGTTTCACCGTGAGCTGCCATGGGGACTGCATCTAGCTCCTCACCGTGCGAGAACCAACGGGTATAGGTAATGTCAATGCCACGCATTACCAGATCAACCTCACATTCCTCTCGAACCTTCCTAATCACCCTTCCGCAGTCTATACAGGGACACACAATTTTTCCATCAAGCGGTGCAAGACGCTCAAATGCAAAATCCAGAAATTTCCTGACTCCTCTGTACTCTTGGCTCATGCGATTCGAATTACGCATCCAACTCTTATCGATCGAAGACATCTTCGTCTATCTGGCTATACAACACCTGACATATAATTTCAAACAATGTTATAAGACTCCGCACAATTTCGGTTTCGGTTCCCGAGTAGGTAGAGAATTAAATAGATGGGGTAATACTGAAATTAACAAATAGAGGCAACATAATTTGAACCTAGGACCATGGTCCAAAACCTAAATCGACCATCCGATCCAATCCAAACCAACTTTAATTGAGTTGGATTGGATTGGATTCCAATCATAGTTCGGTTTGGATCGGATTGAAAATCCTCAAAACCGACCAAGATTGGATCGGTTTTGGTTTTGTCTAAATAGGTCGATTTCGAACCGATGCACACCCCTACTTTTAACGGGTTACTCACGATCAGATCATATTGGGGGGTAAAGTCAAATTTTGAAAATTTAGGGGAGTAACTCAAATTTCAACATAAAAGTGGGGGTGTAAGAAAATAAAAGGGAAAATTTTTTCATACCCCAAAACCCTGTAATTAACCCCCATTTCCATCAAACTTGAACACACCTCAATTTTTTTTTTCCATACCCCATTCCTGTTCCAAAAATACCCTTCCCCCTTACACCCCAGTTAAATGGCCCGCCCCAACTTGATTATACCCCAATCAAACACATACCCCCTTACATATACCCCAATTATATGCACTCTTGAATACACCTCACTCTTAAATAAACCCCATGCCGTTGGCGGTACTTGAAGGCACATGTAGGGCTGCAACTTGGGCGGGTCAACCCGAGCCCAACCCGATTACCTGTACAATGCTGATTACCTATAGAAGAATTGATCGATATTCTCCACACAACTTCACATCAGAATTTATGTTTTGTAGAAGCCTAAGTAGAATTCCTGGAGTGAGGGATGCCATTTTCCCTATTTCCCTTCTCTTTCGAGCTTGCCTATTCAGATCACCTCAATGTACATATGAACTTCCAAGATACCTAATCCAAAACTTCTTCAAATAGCTGTCAGATCTACGTATCTGACTAACAACAGAAAAGGCATATCTTATTCCCCAAAAGAATTTTACTAACATCCACAACACATTATAGTGCATATAAAGTTCACACACACAAAAAAAAAAAAAAATTATTTATTTTATTTTATTTTTAGAGAGAGAGAGAGAGAGAGAGAGAGAGAGAGAGAGAGAGGACGCAGAACTTCCCAATGCATATTACATTGCATCCAAAAGAATTAAATACAAACAAAAGGTGGTTAATTGTTTGTATGCTTGGTATACAACCGTACCGAGATTGGGTTTCATTTCAGACATTTCTCCTTGAGTTTCAATTATCAAATAATGAAAAACCAAAATGCGTAAGCAATCAAAACGCAAATGATAGCGAATTCGGCGCAAGTTAAACCTTTTATACTGAAAGGGCGCTCTCATAGCGGAATTAATGTGAGTCTATTGATCAAGAATTGAATTATGGAAGGAAATAATTGAATTAAAAATGCATTCATAATTTTTTATTTTTTTTGATTCTTTGAGCTCAAACATAGCCAAAAGATTCCTTGAGTGATGAAGAACGGAAGTTTTGTAACTTGATTTTACATTAATAAATCATAAATCATCAATCATAAATCAGGTTAAGATCAATCTAAACCAACCCATTCTACATGCCAACTATTAAACAACTCCCACACATCAATGATCACCCACACATCATCATTTAGTTTGGGGAGAGAGGGAGGAGGAGGAGGAGGAGCTCACCGGCCGGAGCTCACGAGGAGGAGGAGGAGCTTGCCGCCGGTCGATCGGTCGGCCGGAGGGACGCGACGCGAGGGAGGCCGGGGAGGGGGGGAGGGAGGCCGGGGAGGGGGGGGAGGCCGGGGAGGGAGGCCGGGGAGGGGGGGAGATTGAGAGAGAGAGAGAGAGAGAGAGAGAGAGAGAGGCGGGGGGTTAGATCGAAACAATACAGAAGGGGGCCGGGGGAACGCTGATTGTAATTTATGTGAGGGTTTTTACCGACGGATATTTTTACGTCCGTCGGTACATATAACCTTTTTACCGACGGAACTATATTATCCGTCGGTAAAAAGCGACGACGAAACTCAGGCTCCATTTTTTTCCAGAGGCTTGGTTTTACCCTGAGTTTCGTCGTGATATTTTTACCGACGGAGAAATAATGACCGTCGACATATACCGACGGAAACATAAATTCCGTCGGTACAAATCACCGACGAAACTCAGGGTTCCATTTTTTCCAGAGGCTCGGTTTTTACCCTGAGTTTCGTCGGGACAATTTTACCGACGGATTTTTATCTACCGTCGGTATCCTGCCGACGGCCATAAAATTACCGTCGGTATAATTAGTTATACCGACGGATATATAACCTCCGTCGGTAAAACTCTCCGACGAAACTCAGAGTCACATTTTTTTCCAGAGGCTCGGTTTTTACCCTGAGTTTCGTCGTGACATTTTACCGACGGTATGTATGTCGCCGTCGGTATAAAGTATATTACCGACGGGACATATATGTACCGTCGGTATAAATAGTTTTACCGACGAAATATATTTGACCGTCGGTAATAAATGTGCAGAAAAAAATTAAAAAATTGAAGTTATAATACCGACGGATATTATTGTCACCGTCGGTAAAAAGTGTATTATTACCGACGGTAATAAAAATGTCCGTCGGTAAAGACCCTCTTTCTTGTAGTGTGCCCTTGGTTTTGTCTCACGCTATTGGTTGATTTAACCCTAATCGTTTTTGTTGAATTGATGTAGATTTGGGCCTAGCTGAGCTAAATTCTCCCTAAAACTGAAAAGTGGTCGATTTGGTATGGCCATTCCAAGCCCGTTTTGCTCAAATTCCACCCCAACCAAACCCGAAAGAGATGATATGGATCAAAGTCTTGTTGGGTTTGGTAGCTATTGTAACTAATCAAAGTTCAGACCCGTTTTAACTTTATTTGTCTTAGAGACCTTTGGCATACTCTCTTTTTCTTAGTTTTTGCGTTATGAATTACCATGGTTCTTCTTCACACCTTATGGTCAGGCAAATGTAGACAATGTGAAGCACAGTGGTAATGAGAGAGAGAGAGAGAGAGAGAGAGAGAGAGAGAGAGAGAGATGCTCTTATTATGACTAACTATAAAACCACATGTTAATTTTTCTCCTATCAAATTTGAAATCATCATGTGAGAGTTAGGTCATTCCATTATGCACATAATGTCGTAAGCACAATTATACGTCAACATTTGGCTAATACTTTTTTTGAGAAATCCCTCTAGAGTGGAGAGGGGAGGGGGGGGTTTGGTCTTGACCCCAACCAGTATATTGATAAAATAATTATTTACATGTGAAAAGCCTTGTATTTAAGTTCACCTTATCATTGTCTGCAAAGCAACTGATGCTTTGGTGAGGAGGTTGTGGGTTTGCCTTCTCCCCTCGATTTACCCAGGAGTGAAGTGGGAATTGCTGAGTGGGTCGGGCTTCACTCCTTTAGGGATTAGTCCGAGCCTGAAGTTGGCTAGACACTCGCCGATCTCAAAAAAAAAAAGAGAAATATTTTAATACTAAAAGATATTAATGCAGGTAGGGTATTGGTACCGAGATAGTTTTCAAATAGATGATGATTGTTGTAAATTTCTACTTGAAATTTTTTGAGAAAAAAGAAAAGAAAGATCTAATATGAAAGTCAAAACTAACATGCAAGTCGATCTAGCATATTACTTAATCAATTTTTTTATTCTCTTCCATGCATGACTAAATGTATGCAATGGTTGTACTGTGCAGATAGATGATGATTGTCGGATCATTGGGCATGACTAAATGAATGGGATGTTTGTACTATGCAGAACTCCTGATGTGGCTTCCATGCATCAAGATACATCACAGGATCTTTTTGTGGTCAGAGAGAAACTGGAAGAATCATTAGGGGTATGTACCTTCACAAAGCATGAGATCAATTATTTTTGTTGCATGTTTAGGATTCATAGTGGATATGGAGCTCTTTTCTTTCTTTTTTTAAGGAGTGAGTGTATAGCTAAGTCTCTCATGCCATGTGCAGCCAAGATATTCATCTTTACCATATTGAAAGAATTGGGCTTATAAATTTAATACCCGCTGCTACCCCTGAATAAATAATAATAAGGGGTAGTGGTGGGGATGTTTCGGTCATCTCCATAACACAATAAAATTCAATGCCAACTGTGGCCCCTAATACATTAAAAAAAATGAGGACTTTTTAGTCTTTTTTTCATCCCCACCACCAAAAAAGGATGCTCTCTCCCTCTCTCTCTCTCTCTCTCTCTCTCATGTAGTATTTATTGAACAAACTATCCCAACAAAATACAGAATTGATATAATCGACAACTTTTATTAAGTCTATCTGTATGAACCTCATTGTCTTTTATTATCTATAAGATCTTCTTACTTGAGTATATCAAGGTATAGTTACTGTTTAATGTTATTCATGAAATCCTTTCCATTTATATAATTCAAGTTTAAAGAAGGTTGGAAAAAATTCCGTCAATTTTGATTTCACCTTTGTAAATGCTTTTATGTCATTTGTCATAAAGAGTTGTCCTCCACCATCACTACCTTTTTCTCATCACTTCCATCTTGGTTATCTCAGAGCACCTCCAACAGGCTCCTAGCGCTGGGAGCTCGTAAGGCTCATAACGGTGGCCACATAGGATAGGAGCCGATGGAGGATATGGGTGGTCTCCAACCAGCTCCCAATAAGGAGCTCCTAGGATTTTTTTGACTGCACCCCTAAGACTAATAGAAATTGGTTGGAACCCCCAAAGTTGCACCCAGCCCCCTCCCATGTTTAAAGCATTAAAAAAAATACACATCACAAAATAAACATATAGAGAATCACAATATAACCATAAAGAGAAGTGCTGAATTGAAAAAAGTTATATGGACCACGTGTTGGGTGCTCCCAGCACTGTGCTAACTGTGGCTAGATGCTGAGAGCTCCCAGTGCCACATCGGCGCTACATCATGAATTGGAAGCCAGTTGGAGGTGGATTTTTCGCTGGGAACTCCTAAGGCTCGCTGGGAGCAACCTTAGGAGCCCGTTAGAGATGCTCTTAGGCCTGGCCACGTAACGGTTGCATGCGCTGACCATAGCAGCTCAGTCATGATACTTTATGGGATTCCACTGAGATTCACAAGGTTATTGTATGATGTTATCTTCATTTAATTTGATCTCAGATTCCCGATACCACGCTGAGGATGCGAAAAATCGTCGTCCAAGTGTGTGATATCGTCGCGAAGCGTGGGTCCCGCCTGGCGGCGGCTGGTATAGTGGGCATCCTGAAGAAGCTTGGGAGGGACGGGACGGAGAAGAAGGCGGTGGTGGTGGTGGAGGGCGGCTTGTACGAGCACTACAGACTCTACAGGAACTACTTGCACGGCGGCGTGAAGGAGATGCTTCAGGGCAAGTTATCGGACAACGTCGTCATCGAGCAGCTGAACGACAGGTGCCGAATAGGTGCTGCACTTCTCGCCGCTTCGAGCTCGTAAGTAGTTACTGATGATTGTTAGCACAAGCTCTTGAAGTGTTTCCTCTCAATTCATTCATTTTTCCAGCATCAGCAATTAGTCGGATTTTGTTAGTTGCTAATGAAAGATTATTATTATTGATAGATTTTTGATTAGTTGAAAGAGTTGTTTTCATCTGTTTATTGCTTAATCTTTATACTGTGAAGCGCGTAATATAGTTTCCCCGAATCAGGGTAAAGCCGTGGTTTGGGGGTTAATCGGTTGGTGCATGTCCCCGAGGTCACGTAGCCATCATGTGAGGCTCCTTCCTCTGGCCTGATGGCGGCTGCCTCACCGGCGGCACCTCCACCCCAGTCCGATAGCAGCCACCACTGGTCCCGATGGGGGGGGGGGGGGGGGGGGGGGCACCGGCACCTCTGGCCGGTGTTTCGCTCTCCAGCCCAAACAACCACCACCATCCACAAGTAATATGAGCATTTCATCCCATGCGCGATGGTAGCTACCAGCGGTGAGGAGGGAGAAGAGATCGAGAGGGAGAAGAGATTGAGCCGTCTTTTAGGGCAACCGCCTATCTTTGGAGGGTAAGGATGTACGGAAGGAGTGTACCTCTGACGTTATGGCAGTCACCACCGATGAGAAAAGAATAGACCGGAGAGGGAGACGACCGGAGGTACCTTACATGGCTTAGTTTAGGGCTGGCAATTTCGGACCAGACACGGCAGACCCGACACGAAGTTAGCGGGTCTGGGTCAGGGCTAAACGGGTTCGGGTCGTAAACGGGTCGACACGATAGACCCGTTTAATAAACGGGTCGGGTCCGGGTTTAGGGTCTGGACATGGTAGACCCGGGAAGACCCGTTTAGTATTCAACGGGTCGGGTCGGGTCGGGTCTACCCGCAATCCGATACTATACTATATAATACCAGCGGGTCTTTCGGGTCGGGTCGAGTCGGATTGGGTCGGATCGGGTCAACTGAATAGTCCCGGGTGATAAGCGGGTCTTATCGGGTCTACCCGTTTATTAACGGGTCGGGTACGGGTTTAGGATCTAGACACGATTAGCTAAACGGGTCGGGTCCGGGTCTGGGGTTTTTGGACACGAACCCGACTAGACACGACACGAACACGACCTGACCCGACCCATTGCCACCCCTAGCTTAGTTAACCAACGAGTAAGCTGTGGTTCGGGGAGATTATATTATGAACTAAAAAAAATTTATTTTTAAGATAACTAGAAAATTATGTGGAAAAAAGAAATCCCTTCTTGAGCTATATTGGAAATGAGAAAAATAATCAAAATCTTACAACCCTTCCTGTCAAGCACTGTTCATTATTAAATTGTTAAGAGAGAGAGAGAGAGAGGGGGGACCTTAAGAGGTGGTTGGCATGAGAGAGAGAGAAAGAGAGAGGACCTTAATGGGTGGTTGGCATTAGGGCAGGAGACAAGAAAGAGCGGCGACCAAGGCATGCAAACAGCGAAGCTGCCGTTAGCATGATTAGCGTTACCACGCATTTTCATCGTCGATTAGTGTTGGTCATTAAGGAGGAGACAAGAAAGAACGCTGTTCCAGGGCGTGCACACACACCGAACCTCGGGGCCGAGTGCGCGACTCACCCGGTCGGGCCTGGGTACCGAGGACGTGTGTGATCAGGCCACGTCATTCTGCTCTGTAGATGTAAGTCTGTACAATTATTTATGCTGGATAGCATTTTTTTGGCCTTTTTATAGTCTGAAGACGAAGACAACGAAAAGGATAAAATGAAGCAGACGACGAGGGGTCAAAGACTAAGGTCAGTTAGAGAGAGATCGGGGGGGGGGGGCTCAACGCAGTAGTCGACTCACATGAGGTGTCAAATGAAGGAGAGAGAGAGAGAGAGTGTCTCTCTGAGTCTGGACGCAGTGGTCACATGGCGTCGCTGGTACTACGATGCGAGCTCTGACAATGGGTGTAGCTTCCAAAAATGAAAGCGTCCAAACGGACACCGTCAACGTTAACGATTATCTGATCGTCTGCCGCTCTGTCCCTGTTTCAGTGGTTGCAGCTTGCAGGACGTACAATCGGTTGAGGGGGGTGGGGAAGTGGGTGCGTGGGTCGGGGGGGTGGGGCACGACGAGTAGGCGGGTGGGGTTTGCTTGGTGGGTGTCGGGCTCGTCTCCAGTTTGGCAGCCGACGGTTCGTTCCCCTGCTCCCACGATTTTAGAATGTGAGTTTGGCAACTCACTTCTAAAGAACACCACCCCCTTTGCCAAATGCAACCCCGGCCAACCTAACGACCATCACACGTTTTTTTTTTTCTCTATTGCACCTGCCACCTCGTCCCTCCCTCTCCTCCCTCTCCCTTCTCATTCCCTCCTTGTTCCTTCTTTCTTCTTCTTCCTCCTACTCTTTTTTTTTTCGTTCTTTTAAAAATCACAACATACCAAATGTACATTCTGTGCATTCATAGTAGGTGCATTCGGTCTGAAATGACCGAGTGTCACGATTTCCAAGAGAAAGAAGAATAAGGGAAGGAAAAAGTTGGAGAGAAAGAGGGGGAAGAAGATAAGAAAAAATGAGGGAAAGATCGCGATGACGAAGAGGAGAAAAAAGATGGGGCGAGGAGGAAGAAAGACAAGGGAGGAGGAAGGAGACGCGGTGGTGGGTTGCCGACGATGAAGGCGAGCAGCAACATTCACAAGGATGACGGCGGCAGCAAGCGTGAGCTGCTCTTAGAATAAGAGCAAGGATGATATGGGAGCATGTTGGGTGTTTTTTAAAATCTAAGTTAGGGTTGCGTCTGGCTTTTCGTGGACTGTATATAGCCTTACCCTTACTTTTAACCAGGTTCTAATGCCTTTGTACAGAGTTCAATCATCATTGTTGAGGCACGGGCGCCACACATCAATCCAAGGCCTGATTGGTAAGACTCAAACAAAGTGTCGACTCTAAAGGAGCGGACTTGTAATCACTATTATATGCAAGTTTACTCGACTTGACCGACTTTCAAATCGAATCATGAGTTTTCAATTTTTGAACACCAGGGATGGGATGATACCACGACGTGATGTATAGCCATAGGTGGCTTTGCTTTATTAACAATTGATATGCAACATAATAAATATGCAAGAGATCTTATATCCATCATTCATGATTGAGACTGTTGAGTGATTAGTCCCACATCAGCTAGGGGTGAGAGTTCTGTGTCTTTAAATACATGTTGCTTCCTTTCCCTCATGAGCGATTTTGAGCGGACATGGGATTCGTGACTGAGACACAACACAAGAGTTGTGATATCTCGAAAATAAATTGCCAGGAATGTTTAGTTGTCATCTCTTAAAACACTACATTGCTCTCTTAACTTAGAGGTGAGATATAAGAAATTGTAACATCGGTGAAGTTAAAAAAAAGTTTTTCTCAAAATATAAAAGTTTTGAAATATTTTTTGATATTATTTTGAATAAATAAAGTCCTAATCTATTATATAATCATAATCCATAATTACTATTAAGGTACAAGGGGATTTCTATATATGTCCAATTTAGTGGGGAAGACTCCTTCTATATTGCACCACCATCACATGTATGTTGCGTATTTAAAAATTATTGTGCTGAAAAAATCTTCGTTATCATTTTTTTTCATACATACGCCAAGCATAACCTTTTATATAATATTTTGCAACAATTTTGTCTTTATCAATTATCACTTACACCCTCTTTAAGGAAAGATTATTTCTATTTGATAAGTTCTGCATTGCATTCCTAAGCTGTGATCTATCATCATATGTTTTACCGATATGGATATTGTTTATATCATTATTAGATAATGAAAAATTAGAATAAGTCATTTCTAAAACTACGTCACTGTCTGAGTTATTATTGGTGCAATAATACTTTTTTGCTGAGTTAAAACATTAGCATTGAGATTATGATCTTGAATTTGAGGCCAAATTAATGAGCTAGACTCACCAACGTGACCGACATAAGACTATTGTGTTAGGATTGGGGGTTCTTCAATGTCATTTACTTATGTATTTTGGCATTAGTTCTGAATAATAATAAGACATTTCATATCACACAGTCAACTCTACTTGTACAAACCACTAGTCTACTGAGGTGTTCTCTAGGTGACTCGTGAAATTGGATGAGATCCACACATAAGAGATCTGAGTGCACTAGACATGCCATAGTAAGTTCGCAGTAGTAATCGGAATGGACATCTAGTTTGCAAGACCGTAACATCCTGGTTTTCCCGTGAAAGAGAGATGGTCTATCTCAACCATTGGACTGATTGATTCTAATCCAGAAGTGTACGGTGTACTTGGAGTACATTGAACATAATCAAAAGAGTGGATGTAGTCTAATAAGTTATCGCTAAAACCATTGTCACACTTCTGCTAGTTGACTAAACCCTGAATCCCAAGATGTCATTTGGACTCTGGATTCAATATATGTCGCATTGATATGCCAACAAGTGAGATCTATCGCATGCGAATGCCTTGGTAGCTTGGGTGGCTTGCATTTGCTACTAGAGAATACATGCATGCTGTCAGAATTTTTTACTCGGGAAGTTGGGTGTCTACTTGAGCGACTTTCCATGAAATGCTGATCATCAAGTATGACGAGATGAATCAAAAGTTAAAGATGATGATGACAAAGATTTGAAATGTTGAGACTCGAGAGGATAAGCTATACCGAGAGGCAAAATCTATTATCCTATGTAGCTTTATGGACATCGAAAGGAGGTCGGGGTTCAGTGCAACACAGTAGAGATGGGTACTCCTGTAATTTTCAATGATTTCGAACTGCAGTCATGACTTAGTAGTGGTTGTAATCATGTGAGGTTCTCCACGATAGTCTTTCGTTCGGGATTCTCTCCAATAAACGATGACTTGTGAGGTAAATACTAAATAGTCCTTATATTAATTACGTGGGCTTTTATTCCAAAAAATAAAAATCCTTTTATTAATTACATGGACTTTTATGTGTCCGAGTATGTCCCCTTTATGTTCAAATAGCATTTTTTTCAAAAATTTTCAGTCCACAGATACGGCGCATGCAAATCAGATCCTGAAACCCTCACTTCACTCTGCTCGTCACTCACTGATCTCGTCCTCTGTCTACATAAAGAGTGAAGAAAGGGGGCGCGAGCGGCGGAGAGGGAAAACAACGCCGCCAATGCTCCACCTCGCCGTCCTCATCCTCTGCATTCTCCGGCCGTCGTCAGCCGGAGATCCGGCGCGACTGCCGGAGGGGCACCAAGCCCTCCTCACCGTCAAATCCGCCATCTCCGACCCGGCCTCCTCTCTCGCCAGCTGGAACGCCTCCTCCCCCGACCACTGCGCCTGGCTCGGTGTCTCCTGCGACCCCCTCCGCCGCGTCCGCACCCTAGACATCTCCAACCTCAACCTCTCCGGCGTCCTCTCCCCCGCCGTCGGCCGCCTCCGCCACCTCCTCCACCTCTCCGCCGCCTCGAACCTCCTCTCCGGCTCCATCCCCCAGGAGATTTCCTCCATCCCCGGCCTCCGCTACCTCAACCTCTCCAACAACGTCTTCAACGGCTCCTTCCCCTCCCCGCTCTCCCGCCTCAAGAACCTCCGCGTTCTCGACCTCTACAACAACAACCTCACCGGCCTCCTCCCGGTTGAGGTCTCCGAGCTGCCGGACCTCCGGCACCTCCACCTCGGAGGGAACTTCTTCTCCGGCTCCATCCCGCCGGAGTATGGCCTGTGGGAGCGCCTGGAGTACCTCGCCGTCTCCGGCAACGAGCTCAGCGGCTCCATACCCCCGGAGATCGGTAACTTAACCAGCCTTAAGGAGCTCTACATCGGTTACTTCAACAGCTACCAGGGGGGCATTCCGCCGGAGATTGGGAAGCTGAAGGCCCTGTTCCGCCTCGACGCCGCCAACTGCGGGCTGTCCGGCGAGATCCCGTCGGTAATCGGGAGGCTACAGAACCTTGACTCGCTCTTCCTGCAGGTGAACGGCCTTTCCGGCGAGATCTCGCTGGAGCTAGGGAGGCTGCGGAGCCTCAAGTCCTTGGACCTCTCCAACAACGCCCTCTCCGGCGAGATACCGGCGACGTTCTCGGAGCTCAAGAGCCTGACTCTATTGAACCTGTTCCGGAATAGGCTCCATGGCGCAATCCCGGGCTTCATCGGAGATCTGCCGGAGCTGGAGGTCCTGCAGCTCTGGGAGAACAACTTCACGGGGAGCATCCCAGCGGGCCTCGGGAAGAAAGGCAAGCTCCAGCTCTTGGACCTCTCCTCCAACAAGCTCACCGGAACCCTACCGCCGGATCTGTGCTCCGGCAACAAACTCCAGACTCTGATTGCCCTCGAGAACTTCCTGTTCGGCCCGATCCCCGACTCGCTCGGCCAATGCGAATCCCTTTGCCGGATCCGGCTCGGGGAGAACTACCTCAACGGTTCGATCCCCCGCGGCCTCTTCAGCTTGCCGGAGCTCGCGCAGGTGGAGCTCCAGGACAACCTCCTCACCGGCGGATTCCCGGAGACCGCCGGCCACCGCATCTCGCCCAATCTCGGACAGATCAGCCTCTCCAACAATCGCCTCGCCGGACCCCTACCAGCTTCGATTGGAAATTTCTCCGGTGCGCAGAAGTTGCTCCTCGACCAGAATCTCTTCTCCGGCAGCATCCCGCCGGAGATCGGTCGGCTGCAGCAGCTCTCCAAGATGGACTTCAGCGGGAACGGATTCTCCGGCACGATCCCCCCGGAGATCAGCAGGTGCAAGCTGCTGACCTTCGTCGATCTCAGCCAGAACAATCTGTCCGGTCAGATTCCGCCGGAGATCACCGGAATGCGGATCTTGAACTACCTCAACTTGTCTAAGAACCATCTCGAGGGGAGCATCCCGCCTTCCGTTGCCATGATGCAGAGCCTGACAGCCATCGATTTCTCCTACAACAACCTCTCAGGTCTGGTCCCCGGCACCGGCCAGTTCAGCTACTTCAATGCCACCTCCTTCGTTGGCAATCCTAGCCTCTGCGGCCCCTACATCGGGCCTTGTCCGTTCACAGACTCCGACGGAACGCATTCTTCGCACATCAGAGGCCCTCTCTCCCCCTCCTCCAAGCTTCTCCTCGTCATCGGCCTCCTCATCTTCTCCATCGCATTCGCCGTCATCGCCATTGTAAAAGCTCGGTCTCTGAAGAGAGCCAGCGACGCCCGTGCGTGGAAGCTCACAGCTTTCCAGCGACTGGATTTCAGCTGCGACGACGTGCTTAACTGCTTGAAAGAGGAGACCATCATCGGCAAAGGCGGTGCTGGGGTTGTGTACAAGGGCGTCATGCCGAACGGCGATCAGGTGGCCGTGAAGCGCCTCCCGGCAATGAGCCGGGGATCGTCGCACGACCATGGGTTCTCCGCGGAGATACAGACTCTTGGGAGGATCCGGCACCGCCACGTCGTGAGGCTGCTGGGTTTCTGTTCTAACCATGAAACTAATCTCCTTGTTTACGAGTACATGCCCAATGGGAGCCTTGGAGAGGCTCTGCTTGGCAAGAAGGGAGGGCACTTGGATTGGGACACGAGGTATAAGATCGCGGTGGAGGCGGCGAAGGGGTTGTGCTATTTGCACCACGATTGCTCCCCGCCAATCCTCCACCGTGATGTGAAGTCCAACAACATCCTCCTGGATTCCAATTTTGAAGCCCATGTCGCGGATTTTGGGCTGGCCAAGTTCTTGCAGGGCTCTGGCACCTCCGAATGCATGTCCGCCATTGCCGGCTCCTATGGATACATCGCGCCAGGTATTCTATTTCCCCGAATTGGTATTAAGATCTTAGCTTTGTCTGCAACTCTGATTTTGGTTTGCAGATCCAAACAATTTTTAGTTTCTGATAACATTAGGTAGTTTCTGTAATGTTGCCTTCAATCCTGCATTTTAATACCTTTCCATCATGCTATTAGAGGAAGTTGGAGTTTTTTTAAACTTTGTTGGACCTTCCACCTTCTATCTTAGGCCATTAGCTAGGGGTTGTAGTAATTGGAAATTGGGGTTTCTGACCATCTCAAAACATATAGATGCCCCCTTTATTATGTTCTACCTCTTATGCATACCTGATTGGTTTTTGATGCATTACTCTTGAACCATCTTAGATGGATTTTGTTTTGAGCCTCTTAACATTGTGGAACCCTGACCTCGAGCTTCTTGCATTTTGTTTTGTATAGGGATTAGGTAAAAAGGAACTAAATCTCGAGATATATCGTGACATTCAAATATCTTTTTTTTTTTTTTCCACCGATCAAAACAAAATATATCTGCTGAAATCTTGGGGGGGGGGGGGGGGGGGGGGGTGTTAGGGAGGGTGTTCCTACTCGCTTAACACAGGCCCCCATGAAAAATGTGATGTTTCGTGGACTATTGCAAAATATCTCGGTTTTCCGGGGTTTCACGATGGATTTGAAACTTGATATTTTGATCCTTGGTAGGGAGAACATGAAGAGAGAGAGATGAGGTTTAATGGGTCTTTCTTGTTACCACCAACATAACATATATCCCAGGATCAAAATTTCGAATTCCGCTTTTATCTCGGAATCCCAGAAACCCGAGATATTTCACACGATATTGCACAAAATATCACATATTTTCGGAAAAAGTGTTGAAGGTGGAAAAAACCTGCATTTTTCGATGGAAATATTTTTTTTTTCGGTCCCCATAAACAGCGATATTTCGCGACATATCATGCAATTTCACCTGGTTTAGTTCATTGCATATATCTATATGTATCACTCTAGAACCATCCTTTTCAACATACCACAACACTTCAATTCCGTTTTGAACCCCCCGAAGGACTCTTAAACTCCGTTGGTCTTTAAAATTGCTTGCAACACTCCTTAATTCACACTAAACGTTGAGAATTCATTGATAATGTTTATCCAAATATATGGACTATTTGTTTTCCTGTGTTGCATCGTACCAACCTGATTGCTTCTTTGTCCACAAGCTTCTCATATAACGTCGTATGAGCTTTTCCTTGCCTTCTAACACTGCACATGTTAATCTTTCTTCACAACATCGTACAAACCGTTTAAGAAGTTTTTTGAGTTTCTATGATCTTGGCGACTCTATAAATATTGCCATAACCATCATAAAGCCTTGTTTTAGCTATTTGTTGTTCGGTTGGTCCTTTCTATTGAGTGCACATTAAAACATAAGGTAAAGCCAGTTGGATCTAGTAACAAACATTTTCTTTCATAAGTCGATTCTAAGATGTTACTAGTTGAATTTTTATGGCATGTTGTTTTTAGCTCTTTGACTTATAATTTGTAACGCATAAATGAATGCAATCCCCTATATCAACTATTGCAGCATATCCTCTTCGGTTACACTCTTCTCTTGTCTAGGAGTAACCAACAAGTTAGCTCTGTGCACCGCCAACTGGCCTTTTAAGTTTCGTAGAATGGCATCAATTTTAGAGGGTTGACGTTAGGTTGACAACTAGTCAGGAAGTTCTTGTCAGTCTTCCCTATAGTCGACCATATCTTGATAGGACCAAACAAGGTTGACAAGTGATTGAAAAATTCTTGTCAGTCTTCTCTATAGTCTCTCGGGAAGAGGACACACATGAGATCAAGAAAAAGTTTGCTCTTGATACTTACAACACAGAATTAAGCCTATGGTGTTGTAGACTCAAAATGGCTTTTATTCTCATCTATAACTTCACTTAATGAAAAAGGTACAAGCCTTCTCTCTCTCTCTCTCTCTCTCTCTCTCTCTCTTTATATATATATATATATATATATATATATATATATATATATATATATTAGGGCATGCTATAATGCGGCATGCGATACGTGCGGCACTGCACCGCAGTCGTCTGATGTGCGCGCATCGCATGCACGCAGCGGTGCATCAAACGGCTGCGGTGTGGTGCTGCACTTACCGCATGCCGCATTATAACATTTCTCTCTCTCTCTCTCTCTCTCTCTATATATATATATATATATATATATATATATATATATATATATATATATCAAATGATCGATGCTATATTGTCCATCCATACTCCATAGTAACCATTAAAATTTCTTAGTGCGTTTGATGACCCTAGACAAAACACACCCATTAAATTTTAAAAAATTCCAAAACTTGTAGGGTTGCCAAATGGTACTGAGGTCTAGGGATTTTTCCTAGACCGCAGTCTAGGAAATCATTTTCCTATATATATTACAAATTCAAAAAGAGGTAATTAATTGATTGAAAAAAAGATATATATAATTAATTTATGTTTATTCTTCCAAAGAGACTACCTAATAACACATGGCATGCAAACCATGCTAAAGCATGCACTTATATTCTGCATGCAATGCAATAAATGCAGTCAAGATGAGCCACACATGACCAATAAATGCAAAGATATAGATCCAACTTAGATGGCGGGCTAGATTAAATTCCGACATAGTCCACCCTATCTTGATAGGACCTGACTTAATGATGATGATTCTAACACTTGCTAGATATGACTAAGTTTCCACAATTAATTGTTCTTTCAACCATTTGGGTCTACAGAATATGCATACACCCTAAAGGTGGACGAGAAGAGCGACGTCTACAGCTTTGGGGTGGTGCTCCTCGAACTGGTGAGCGGGAGGAAGCCGGTGGGGGAGTTCGGGGATGGTGTCGACATCGTCCAGTGGGTGCGGAAGACGACGAGCTCGAACAAGGAGGAGGTGCTCAAAATCATGGACCCGAGGCTTCCGGCGGACCCCCTCCATGAAGTGATGCATGTGTTCTACGTCGCGATGCTGTGCGTCGAAGAGCAGAGCGTCGAGCGCCCGACCATGAGGGAAGTCGTCCAGATCCTGACGGAGCTCCCAAAGCCAGAACCAAAGTAGGGAGGGGAGTCACCTGATGACTGCAGATCATCGCCCAGAGTCGAAGATCTGAATATCAGAAGCAGAAGCCAGCTCCAATGCTAGGGTTTAGAAGTTGCTTGCTTAATGGATCTCCAGCTGTATGTGGATTTGAATTTGCTTGCTAGGGTTCAGAATTTTAAATGCTAGGGTTTAGAATTTGCCTGATTAATGGTCCTCTCCCTTTATGTGGCTGGATACATTGATTTATTTAGAAATTTTGTACAGCTGAATTGCTGAAGATTTGCTTTGATTCTCTCTCTCTCTCTCTCTCTCTCTCTAAAAGAAAGACATACAGATCCAACAGGAATGAGAGGCTAGATGGACCTGAAAACTACAGGAGGGACAGACTGCAGAGTTGGCAACATAAACCATCTCCAGCCTTTAGGGCTCTTGATCCTAGCAAGGGAAAGAACCCTCAGTCATGCAAGAGTATCCTGGAACCCCATGTGAACAAAAGCCTGGGTGATCTCCTATTTTTATTAACCACTAGTAAGAAACCCAGGCAATGCCGGGATGAACTTGATGCATGCCACTTGGCACAGATGACATCACAGCCGTCCAAAGAAGTGCATGTACAATCTAGAGAGTGTGATTCACTTATCAGGGGGTGTGATTCACTTGTTAGATAAAGAGAGAGAGAGAGCACTAATGATTTTTTTAATTAATATAAAATGACCATTAACTGTTATTGAATGGGTGTAGGTTTTTAATAGGATTTATGAGAGAGAGAGCTGTGTTCACACATGGAAGATGAATTCTGCCTCTTCAAAAGATACCCACTTGTCAGGAGCCTGCTATTGAGGAAACACTTCGATTTAGGGGCGGTAAAACGGGCCGGATTGGGCCCGATTAACTGGGCCACCGAGGTCCAGCAGATATGTAGGGCGGGGACGGCCCCCTATTCTAGCAAATGAGGCCCACTGAATAACATTACTTGAAGAATCAAACAACAGTAGCAAAAGTCACCTCTTTGTGTTTTTTTAATTAAATTTTCTCAATGAATAATTCTTCTCACAAATTTTAGACCACCAACCAAATACATTCTTATGGTGTGATTGGAAGTCTAGAAAATGGGGATTCCCTCATAGAAAATCTCTGGGAGTCAAAAATAAAAATAAAAATGATGTTTCGCTCGCCCACGATCCCCCTAGTGGATGATGCCACCTCACCTAGATACCGAGGGAAGAAAAATTCGAGAGAGAGAGAGAGAGAGAGAGAGAGACTTGTTTTCTCCTATGAGTGAAGGTATTCCAAATCTCCAGACGAAGAAAATGCATAATTTATCACCTCGAAATCCTCGTTCCTCTATTTCCCGACTTCAGCACACGAAAAAAGAATAGAGTATTTTCTACATCGGCGAATCCCCAACCATCCATACAGAAAATCAGGAGTAAAAAAGTCTCCCGCAGGAATCCCTTCCCCTAGAGATTCGAAACCTCCCTTCCCCTATGGTGTGTTCGGGAGCTTGGAAAGATAGAGATTCCCCCACACGAGATTACAAATCTCTAGGAGCATTCCTCCCGAAGATTTTGACTCTTTTTCTCTGTTTGGATGGTTAGGGATTCCCTGAAGTAAGGAATCCTCATTTTTTCTCATGTTAGGAGAGAGAATAATAACATGGGGATTCCCTCGTGGAACAACGTTTTGCCATTTTGAAATACCTCGTATTACCAGGGGAAAACAAATCCCTCTTTCCACGGGGTTTGTTTACCCCCAGCAGTGAGGTAGCCCCACCTGGGCGAGAGAATTTGTGTGCGCCAAACAAGAGTTTCGGACTCCCCGGGATACCAAAAAGTGGGATAGAGGAGGGTTATTCACCTTTCATCGAACCGGACAAGTACAGTTACATGAAGCAACACTGTAAAACACTTGCAAATTTATTTTCCCACAGAGTAGATGAAAGTAAATATACTGAGTGGTTATTATAAATGGTAAAGATCTCATCTCCACACCATCTATGCCTTCCTTCCCTCCATCACTTCTTGATGAAAGAAACTCCCTTCTCAATGCTTTCTGCTAACTCTTTCTTCGCCTTCTCCAAGCCAGCCCTAACAATAACCGGGGGAAACCATGAACCAAATCATTGAAAGTGCGAAAAGTGAATTCGATGCAGATTTTCGCGATAGAACTGACATCGATTCTAATCGAAAACCAACCCTGAGAGCCCAACCCATATCTAATACCAGAAGCGGGAGTTTCAGTAACGAAAATGGCCGGGAGCGATCAAAGCCGTGCGAAGCGGAATCAGCGCCAACGATGCGCGGCCTGCCCTCTCATGATGAAATTGCCCTTACCGGCCATTTTCATTACTGTAGCAGAAGTCGATCTCGAGAAATGGATGGACTTTGAATGAATTTGGGCTTTAGAGTTTTGAAGTAGAATCACATTCATCAACTAATGTCACCTGCCAACTACTAGATAATGCATCGGACACATGGGCAGAGTTAAGATCGCAAACCTTTCGAACTCGTTCAGTGGCCCGAGTGGGAAGATCTCCTCAACTCCAGCACGGCCCAATAGTACGCTTGACGCAAAGAAAGGGAGTTCTGTCACCTATGCAACAATAAAATAAAAAAAGAATTTAAGCTATTTTATCGTAATAGCAAGTGGGGTAAAAAAGATCGGTCAGTAACATGCCAGTAGCGCCCAGGCACGTGCGATGCGGAATCAACGGCTACGATGTGCATGTAGCCGTTGATTCCGCACCGTATAGGCATCCGGTCGGTTACTGGTTGTTTTCGTTACGGGAGCGGGGTTGAGCCAAAAAAGAAGAGGGCTGTTCAGAAGTACCTGAGAAGCCACATACGAGCATTCCACGATGCCAGCTTCACCATGCAATCCCCGCAAGCATGCATCTGCAAATTTAGCAGCAGCAAATGCCTGCATTTTTTTTTTTGTTATAATTCCATCAGCAAGAAGTTCAAGAAGTAATGTATAAGCTCGAGGAAGTAAACAGTTAAAAGATTATGAAGCGAAAGAAACCAACCATTGACAATGTTGCAGACCCAGCCCCAGCTTTTGCCTGCATCAGAGAATAAATTAAGCGATTTTGAGTAGTAATGGATTTGATAATATCTGGGGTCCGCCCGTATAGATACTAGATACGTATGATTTCGTCAAATGGTAGATCCAATCAGAAGCATATAATTTATAACCAGGCGAGAAGGTGTACGCATAGAACAATCGAAGTTTAGAGAGGTTTTGTTGGAAAAGTCTACAGAAAGCAGCGTTAGAAATTATTAGGGTTTTTCCTGCAAAGATCGAGATTTGTGAGAGGTGCCTAGAGAATTTTGTAAAAACATAGTGGTGAGGACACCGTCCAGCCAACCATGAAGCGTGTCTAGACTCTCCGGTGCTGACGATTAGCCCACCCCGTTTCTCTTTGGCTTGGGGATGGCCCATTAATGAAAGCAAATTGTTTAGGGTCATTGAAGTAATTTTATTTTATTGTAAATTCAGAGTTTTAATTAGTTGAATTTTGTTAATGTCAAACCCACCATATAGGAGTTTACTTGTTGGTTTAGGAGTCAGTAAAAGTCAACCTATAAGGAAAACTAGTCTACGGGTTTTTGTATGGTTTGTTGGCCTATAATAAAAAGTCCCCCAAAGACTTAGCTTCATTAATGAATATTGAACTTTTTCCTTGCTTTGCAAAGATCCCCTACGCGAGGTGAGAGGGCTGAGAGGTCCCAACCCGGTGAGAGATCGGAGGGGCGAGGCCGCGGTTTCATTGACACTTGTGTTGGAATCAAATTGCTCTATTCAAAGTTTCATCAAAGAAGTTCTCTTGTGTGGCAAGCACCAGCTATATCTAGTAAACTAGATCCCTGGTGAAACATTCCGTAACCTCGTTGAATCTACAGCTGGTTTGTGTATCAATTTAACAATATATAAACCTGAGCCCATTGGAAATAACTTGAGCTTCGAGCCTCTTGATTGGAACCCTTTTAGGATAATTGGATCTTAAATATTAGTTGTCAGGCCTATCCTAGCCAATGAAAGCCTCAAGACTTTCAAATGGTCAATACTTTATCTTGAATTGTCGAGCATAACGTGCTTGTGCTTGTGCTTGGTCTTGAAAATAATTTAGCCCTCGCTTTATAGTCTTGGTAATTGAAATTGGATTAAATTAAATCTTATATTTGGTATTGCTAAAGCGATGATACTGTTGATCTCTTGAAATCATCATATAGATTAGTTTTCACGTGTTTGTTCCACGTCAACTTTGGTATCAAAGCATAGGTTTGGATAGGAGTTTTGCATACATCATTGCATACATAGTGGATCTTTGTTTGCATGTGTACACGTAGTGGCATAAGCTACCCATTGAGTGATACACTGATACTGATGTCGAATCTCGATGTCCCACTATCGATGGAGAGGGGAGGAGAGAGAAGACGGGAGGAAGATAACTACCGGTCTCACACCAACAAAATCCCTAGGCCTAGCACCTAGGGGGGAGAATGAAACACAGTTTCAAGGGGGAAGCATCACACTCCACTGGAGAGGAAACCATCTTGAATTTTCTTCTTTCATTCATTGTAAATCCTCAAATGAGATTTACATTGCCTTATATAGGGCGAGCACACTAATCAATGGGCTTGGACTAAGCCCAACTCAAAGGCATACAAATGCCCAATATAAAGACACATAAAAACCCCCATAAAGGTTCACAATAAAACAAGACACAAGGAATAAAAAGGGCCAAGAAATAAAAGGCCAAAGCACAACTCATACTCCCAATCCACCCAATGCAATGCACTAACTTCTGAAAAATATGAATGTGATGATCATCTTTTCCCTCACTTGAGGGGATGCTTGGATACACCTAATAATGGACACAAACGAAGTGTCAACCTTGTCCCCTTTTGAATCATCATTGCTCTCAACTTTGCATACCGCGGCTGCCAAATCATTGATGGGTTGAAGCGCTTGAGTCTCCATGTCGTTCAATCGGGTATGTATCACTTGAAGTTGGGCCATAACTTCAAATGACATTAGATCACGTCGATTTTCAATGACATTTCCTTGAAAAAAAATTCTCGGTCATGTAGATATAATGAAGTGGGTATCGTCTGGTGCTTCTCTTTAAGGATGGGAACAATACCAAATTATCTTAGCCCATGTGGAAATATCATGCAAGCGTTTTTTGGAGGAGCTCTCATAGTGGCCGGTTCTACAAAGGATGCAGAAGAAATCTGCAATCGAGTAATGTTTAGTTAGAGCAGGAGCTATAACAAGCTTGAATTGTATGTGATCGTTGTATCCAATTAAGTAAAACTTATGTATTCCATAGTGTGTTGCACTACATCCGGCAGGCCGCAGGGGAACCAGGAGGAGGTAGCGTTGACCGACGACGGTCGATGTTTTAGACTAAGGTTGTTCTTGGAGACAGGAGCATAGGACCGCAATTGTAGTGGTCGACGGGCTCTCCATAGGTGGCAATAGAGATCGACAACGGCCAGGAAGTACAGGAAGGGAATAGAATGGCTTCTCTATAGAACGGATTCACAGAAAGAGAGGTGATATAAAGGAATGAAGGCGGAGGCCGTCGGGGCGGTGGTGTAGTCCAAAGGTGCCGACAACAGATAGGTGAAAAAGAGGGTAGACTTGGTCGGTGGGCTGAGGTTGTCGAGAACCTCTGTGGGATGCGATTAGGATTTCAAGGAGATACAACCATAGTTACTGTGAGAGTTGGTTGATAATCCATGGAGGTGGTGTAAAGAGAGGTGGTGATGGTGTTGGAGGTGGCACCTGCTGGCAATGGTGGCGGCAATTAGGGGCTGTCGACTGGGGTCATCGAAGGACGGATGAGATCTGTGGGTTATTGCGGCTCAACAGGCTTCGCAACGAAAGACGATGAAGTCAGTGTATTTAAATTCTATACAGGTTGGTATAAGGTCTAAGTTACAGGTTGGATTTTGTGTTAAGGGGTATAAGAGGAAAATGGAGTGGGATTTAGCTTTCTTAGTTTTCTCTTTTGAGAGGTGGGTGACACCTCTATTGTAAGGAGGCAACAATAGCGATATCGCATTGGCATTGTTAGCGACTGTGGTTGGCGGTGCAGCTAAACTTTTGACACCTCCTATCTTCCCTCTTGTTTATTTTCTTTTTTTCATTGGCACTACTTTGGTCATTGGTGGCCGTGAAGTTCGTATTGCAATGAGGTTATTGGCTGCAATCGGATGGGGCACACCGGTGACCAGACGGTCGTTGCTGACGTGAAGATGAACGACCGGTTTGGATAGTGGCAGCGGTGCAAGGGCGACCGTTGATTTCTTGATCTTCCCTCTCCTAATCTTTCTTTTTTTTCTCCTTTTTTTTTGTGGATACAAGAATGGTGGCGATCATGTAGTCGAGAGTTGGTGTTGATGGTAGTGGTGAGGGGTGCAATCGGATGCATGCATGTAGAGTAAGAGTTGGCGATCGATTGTGATAAGGGGAGATCCGCAGTGTAAGTAGTCCAGTAGTTTAGAATGGGGTGGAGACATTTGGAGTAGGTGGTGGGTGAATGATTGTTAATGTTGAACAACTGAGACGGTGGGGAATGTTGGTGGGTTGTTTGGGGTGGTGGAGATGGGGAGTGACTTGTTTTAGGGTTTTTAATGGGCAGAGGAAAATAGGCATTCGTTATTTGGAGGGTGGTGATAGTTGATCTCCGGACGTCGGTCGAGGATCACTTGACAAAATGGGGCTGCCAAGAGTTCACTTTGATACCGATGTGATATCGAATCTTGATATTGCACCATCGATGGAGAAGGGAGGAGGGAGATAATTATCGGCCTCACATCGGCAAAATCCCTAGGCCTTGTGCCTAGGGGGAGAATGAATAACACCTTCAGGGAGGGGGGGGGGGGAATCATCACACTCCATGGGAGACGGAACCCTCTTGTATTTTCTTCATTCTTTCACCGTATATCCTCAAATAAGGTTTACATTGCCTTATATAAGGGGAGCACATTAAAACCCAAAAACTCAAATAGGCTCGGACTAAGCCCAACTCAAAGGTATGTCTTTGGGTGTATATGAATGAATGATTTTACATTCTTGATGCGTATGTTGTGTTCTATTGGTGGGGTGTGCAAAAACTTACTGTACTATTAATGAAGTACGAACATGTTGTAATGGCTGACCAGAAAAAGGATAGTACGGCATGGTTTTATATTTTTTAATGTCGATGTTTGCTGATGTTTGATTAGAGCAGTTAATTCACCTTCATTATCTACTCTGGTTAAGTGTTTGACAGGCTTGTTAAACTACCTATTTGGACACACGTCTTCAGTTAAATCATCCTCCTCTCTCTAATCAAATACATTGATTGTTTCTCCATACTAGAACTAGTCCAGATGCACGTGTTTTAGTGCGAAAAAGCAGAAAGAAAGCATAACAATATTACGACCTGTATATTACCAAGCGTTGGTCTTACTGCTTGTACTATTTATTGTCTTTGTTCATTATTAACACACTAAAAGATTTATTTTTCTCACATACAATTATTAGAAAATTTAATATTATCCAGCTTATGCAGATCTATCTAATCTACATATTCTTTATTCATCCTTGAAACTAATCTTACTTCTCAGCTCATTCATCTTTGTTTGCAGCCATGGAAGTTGTTCCATTTGGTAGAAACATTTGGGCTACTATTGAACTAAAACTAGTTTAGTAGCGCCAATGGTTTTATTAAAATTTTAGGAACATGTTAACCTGCACTAACGGTAAATATTAGATTGGAAAATGATGCCAATCTTGCTCTTTGTTTTGCATTTTTTCATATGGTTTTTTATATTGTTGAGGATATAGCGACATATAATCTCATTTCTGTTGCAAAATGTTTCTTTGCAGGGTGGTTTTTCAACCAAGTGCACGGGGACATCAACCAGATGCATGGGGACAACAATGTTTGTCTTCAAATGACATAAAACAGTCGTTGCAATTGGCGATAGTAGGTCAAGCACCAAGTACATAACAAGTAGTAATATAGCATGACATCTTTCTTTCTGATTATATGCTCCAGCTTGAAGTTCTTTTTTTCGGTACAGACGATCTAAATCGTAAGGTGAAGCCCTCATACTCCTTTAGGTCGTCAGTACTAGAAAAAAAGGAACTTCAAACTGTAACAGATAATCAGAAAGGGAGATACAAGGGTATATTGTCAGTTGTTATGTACTTGGTGCTTGACCTACTATTCACGATGGCAATGAGCGTTTGTCATTTGAAGACAAACACGGTTCTCCTCGTGCACGTGGTTGATGTCCTTGTGCACTTAGTTGAAGAAACACCCTGCAAAGAAAAATTTTGCAATAGAAATGAGATTATATGTCGCTATATCCTCAACAATATAAAAATGCATAATAAGTGCAAGATCAGCAGTCATTCACCAATCTAATATTAACAAAAATTGCAGGCTAACATGTTCTAAATTTTTAATAAACTCATTAGCATTACTAAACTAGTTTTACTTCAGTCGTAACCCAGCATGGAACTCCGATAGTAATATAATCATTATTATTAGCTCTCCACTAGGAAGCACCGATACGGATACGGGGATACGGATACGGGAATACGTGGATTTTTAAAAAACTAGAATACGCGGTACGGCGGGGATACGTTTGTAATTTTATATATATATATATAATATTAATAATTAAATATAATCATTTTTGTGCTAGAATATGAATAGTAAATAGTTTGAAAACAATTGTACCTTCAATCCGTCTAGCAGAAGAACAACCTAGGAAGCACCGATACGGATACAGGGATACGGATACGGGAATACGTGGATTTTTAAAAAACTAGGATACGCGGTACGACGGGGATACGTTTGTAATTTAATATATATATATATATATATATATAATATTAATAATTAAATATAATTATTTTTGTGCTAGAATATGAATAGTAAATAGTTTGAAAACAATTGTACCTTCAATCCGTCCAGCAGAAGAACAACAATGTGGATTTCAGTCAGATTGTTAGGGTTTCGGTTGAAACCGTCAAGGTTTCGGTGGCTAAAACCCTAATAATCCGAGCGAATCTCACACGAGGCTTTGGATTTTTAAAAAAACCCTTCGATCATTCCTTTAATCATGTGATTTGAAAAAAAAAATTAAAAAAGTAACTGTGCCTTCAGTCCGTCCAGCAGAAGACCAACAAGGTGGGTTTTAGCCTAATTGTTAGGGTTTCGGCCAAAACTGGCAAGGTTTCGGCGGCCGAAACCCTAACAATCCGAGCAAAACTCACTCGAGGCTTTGGATTTAAAACCCAGAAAAGCAACTTTGCCCTTCAATCCGTCCAGCAGAAGACCGGAAAGGTGGATTTCGGCCGAAATCGGCAAGGTTCAGCGGCCGAAACCCTAACAATCCGAGCGAAACTCAGTCTGTCCAGCAAAAAAGAAGAAAAGGAGAAGAGAAGAAAAAAAAAAAACCTGAGCACTGGTCGTCGTTGCCTGGTCGGTGTGGTCGTCGCCTGGTCGGTGTGGTCGCCGCCTCGTCGTCGTCACCTGGTTGGTGTGATCGTCGCCTCGTCGTCGCTTGGTCGCTCCCCCTCTCTCGCTCTCCAACAAGGTCGGCCACGGGATCTCAATCTGAGCGATCTGAGGTTAAGTTATAACCGAAAAAAAAATCACATCCGTCCGTTACACCAGTTGACGTGGCATCCAATTAGTGCGATTCACCAGATGGGTTTGACCCATTATCACTTACACCCCCTCATGTTTAAAACCCAACAAATCCCCCCCTTTATTTTGAAAAACACACCATTTGCACCCCCTCCTGGTTATGTTTTGGATTTTCAAACTATAGGGGGTGTAAGTGATCATCGCTCATAATACAGGGGGTCTATGTGTAATTTATCCTATATAATATATATGTATAATATTATATATTTAGACCCAATACGTATCCCCGACGTATCGGGCCGTATCCCCGACGTATCGAGCCGTATCCCCGGTGTATCGGGCCGTATCCCTGACGTATCGAGCCGTATCCCCGGCGTATCGGGCCGTATCCCCGACGTATCGGGCCCGTATCCCCGCCGTATCGGATTTTTTTTTTTTTTTTTTAATTCCGATACTTCGTAGCCGAATCGGATACGTATCCCGCCGTATCGGGCCGTATCGGAGTATCAGGAAGTATCCGATACGGGTACGGCACCTGTTTTGAAGTATCGGTGTATCCTAGGCTTTCCATTTCATGGTATCTAGGTATTAATTTGTAGTGCTGTCATCTTGGGGAGGAGGGATGTTGGGTTTTGGGGGGGGGGGGGGGGGGGGGGGGGTTATATATCAAGTAATCGGTTCCAAGAATAGATCACATGCCAATATGGTCAATAATGGGTATACACAAAGTGTTTACCAAAAGCACATCAGGAGTAGTTACAAGCGTAATCATATTCTAAAAAAACAATTAGACCTAGAACTATAATCCAGGAGAAAAAATTTCATCTAAATTACATATAAAAGGGGAATTAATGATTGTTACCTCAACGACTTCTGTTCCCCCATTCTGAATTCTATCAGTCAGATAACTAATTTCTTCCGAAGAGAGAGAACATGGAGGTGTAACCTACATTAAGCAATTCAATCCCCATAATGTATGGCATCCCATAACTCCAAACAAGAAATCTTCGACTGTAGAAGGCTCAAAAAAATAGCCCTTCGTTAAGAAAATACTTTGACTAACCTGTGACAAGAGGGGTAATATAGTAACCCCAGCGTGACCACCAACTACAGGTACATTAACATCTCTGGGGTCGATTCCCAGTACCTCAGCCTGTACACATCAACTAAATATAAGTAAACTAATATACTAACATCAACAACAAGGCACGAAAGAATTCAATCCCTCATAGCAAATTCAGTAAATCTATTATAAAAATTATAAAGGCCCCTAGACAATGGAAGTATGATAATCCGTCCATCCATCCTAGGCTGACACCATAACAATAAAAGAGTGAGCAAACAGTTATCGAATCCATACCACAAAAGTATTGGCTCTCACTACATCAAGTGTTGTCACTCCCAAAAGGCGCTTGGGATCATATGTGCCAGCTTTCTTAAAAACCTCTGCTGCAATAGGAACAGTAGAGTTCACTGGATTGCTGATCAAGTTAACAATTGCATGAGGACAACATTTGGCGATGCCCTCACAAAGCGTCCGAACTATTCCCGCATTAATGTTAAACAAATCATCCCTTGTCATTCCGGGTTTTCTAGGGACACCAGCAGGAATGATGACAAGGTCCATTCCAGTGAGTGCACTCTCCAATTGTGGCTGACCTAAAAAGCCACGTACCTGTAGAAGCTCGATGAGAAATATAACATTAAATTTAGCATTTCAAGAAGAATATTGAAAAGAGAATGTACATTGATGAACACATTTACATCCAAAAGTTAAGACCCTAAAATAAAAACAACATACAGCTAGAACCAGATTAATTTCCAAAATTACTTTCGGCGGTACAAGTTACACCAATGCAAGTCGGACACATGCAATAGGTCTACACGTGGCATCAGTGATTGCGAATAGGAAGTACGCTCTCGACTACAAGACAAATGCTAAATTAGAGAGTCTACAATCCGATATTGTGTGTAGCTTGGTCGACTTGGAGAAGTCACCAAGGCATTGTGCAGAGTCATCCACAGAGTCACTTCCGACTGGTACCAGAGACCAACACAAGAAGTAGTTGGTCTCTTAGCAAGATGTCAACACAAGTCAGTAACTGTCCTCAGAGCAAATAGCCGAACCAAGGAGCAACCAATTTCCCAGTGAAGTCTGACTTAGACATCCTCAAGTCGAATACATCTGGGTTAACATCCCGACTATGGCGAAACATTTGTAATGATCACAGAGTAACCCGGATTACAGACAAGAACGAGGAGTGATGGACAGCTCGGGACGGTTATACCCACTAACAATGAAAAGATAGTGCACATCCCAAGCAAGGCAGTAAATGATATCTATGTCCACACAAGAGAACCCGGATATCTAGTCGTCCTCTCTACAAAACAAAAGTTTGAATGCGTACCCAATAAGGATAGCACCATGATCATCATCTCATCGTCCAGTTGTGATGAAACCAATCACAATGTTACAGACGAGCCGATTACGAGCGTAACAGACTCCATATCCCTCACCTGTCAATAAAAGTTGTCACTGTCACGAAGTTAAAGGAATGAAACCATAGATCTCAACCCTAGATCTTTCCTGCTTGTTTTTCCTTCTCAAGAAACCATTACCGATTCTCACACCCGAGGTCCTTGGTCTTGTCTACCTCACCTAAGGGTGTTAGTGTTTGGTTGTACGTTGGAGCAAGAGGAGAAGGATATTGATCAACCTTAACTATCAAATCTAACGTCATGCGGGAGAGGTGAGGCAAACCGAGAAGATTTTCCCTAGAGATGTTATGGCACCACCAGTAAGAAGCTTTAGAAGCAGTTACCAGCGTAAATGACTCTATCTCCCTTAACCATCTATAAAAGCTTCATCATTGTCATCAAGTAAGAGGTACTGAACCCTAGATCTCGACAATGCTCTTCCTACTTACTTTTACTTCTCGCGAACCCATTATTGATTCTTACGCTCGAGGGTCCATGGTCTTGTCCAAGGACCAGCTCACCCAAGTGTATTAGTAATTGGTTGCAGGTAGGAGTGCGAGAAGAATAATTTTTATCAACCTTAGTTATCAAATCCATGGTCACGTGGGAGATGTGAAAGAAAACAAGAATTTCCAACACAATTACAAAATAAGTAAATAAGTAAAAGATATAAAGATACTCTTGTGCAAGGGTCCAAGGCACAAAATAATGTTTTGTCTGTGAGAATTAATAGGAATGCATATCGAAGTGGAACGCAACCATGTAACAAATGCATATGGCCCTCTAGAATGATCTCAGCATCATAAGGGTAGAGGGGATTGGAGGGGGGATTAACTGCAAAGGTAGTATGAATTAGTAAAATCTGATTTCATTCGGAAATCGAGAACCAGGGATGTAAACAAATATACAATATTTGATCAACTTCTGTATGTTTATGCATACTCAACCAAAGATAACTACATATCCGATTTGGATTCAAATACTTTGCTTTTTCGAGAAACCCAGTAACGTCACATCTAAGGAGGGTCAAGGACTGAACCCCTGCCAATTATTTATTCAATGAAGGTGGGGGATTGGATCCTAGGTGATGGGGATATCACAGGCATGAACGGACTTCGACGGAGGAAGATGACGCATCCGGTGTCTCTTTGGATCAGGCCCACTTGGCCCATTTAAAATTTGGAGACCCACCCGAATTATTTTGTATTTTCGGATTAATTATTTGCTTAATTTTTGTAGTTGGGTTTAGTTATGTTTAGTGGGGTTAGTGGATAGTTATGTGTTAGTGGGTGATTATGTAATTACGTAGTTATGTGTTAGTGGGTGATTATGTGATGTAGTTATGTATTAGTGGGTGATTATGTGGTTATGTGTTAGTGGGTAGTTATGTGGTTATTTAGTTATGTGAAGTGGGTTGTTTCAAAGACTTATAAAAAACCATGTGTACAGTTATAATGGGATGAATGAAGGGATGAATGAAAATTTGTTGTTTCCTGTGATGGCAATCTCTGCCCCTTCTCCCCCTTTGTTCATTTGCGTGAAAAACGCTTGGCTTCTCCCTCCCTTCGTCTGTGCGTGAAGCACCTCTCCCTCCTCTCTTCTCTCTTTTTCGATGGTGAATCCGAACTCCCCCTCTCCTCTTCTCTCTCAATAACGGCGACGACATGCTGTCCGGCATCAAGAGTGCCGTCGACATGGGTGAATCAGAGCACAGTTGGGAGACATGAAGATGACAAGTTGATCACAACAATGGAAGTGGTTATTCTTGTAGGTGGGTATTTTCGCAAGCCAATAAAAATCTAACATGTGGCACTAAATAGAGACTCAAGCATCCAGCCAGCAAGCCGGTCGACCGCCGTTGGATGCGGAATCAACAACGGCTTTTGTTGGGGCCCTCAATTGCTCCGTATCTTGGCTGATTAGATTAGATACCGAGGTAGAGCCAACAGGTGTCAGTTGGCGGCGAAGAATATATGGGCAATACTATTTATCCATCTGGATGGCGCTATCCTGACATGTCACTTCCTCAGCACCATTCAGTGCCAAATCAGTCCAACTCGGTCCCGATGGGCTGATCCCCATCCAGATTCCGAAAGTAGCGGCCCTAGCGGGATCAAACCGAGATTCCCAGATGGCGTGATCGGTGGAGAGGAATCATGTTAGAGGAGGGAGGGAGTGCCTCTCCCATTCGGTAGCATCCAAGAGTCGAAAGAGAGTTTCAAGATGGATCAACGACAGATGGACCTACATCCCTCAATGTCAGAAGAATCTGGTCCTTTATGTTTGAACTTAGAAAAAACTTCATATCTATTGAAAGAAATCTCGAGGAGGCTCTGGCTCAATCGCAAGCCCTGATTCCAACAGGAATAACCCAAAGCCCTGATTCCAAGAATGTCAAACTGCCGATAAGTTTTCCCGCAAAGTTGCTGAGGATCGGCAGTTGGGAGAGAGTTGTGTGACGCGAATGCGTGATAGCGGCTAAATTCTACTTCAATATGAAGAAGCTTGTGTGGGAGGTGCACGAAGGTGGATCACGGATGAAGTTTAAGATGGAATGAGCCGACATTGCGGCGATCAGATGTTCTCGAAGTTGAGTTGAACGAGCCACTTCTCTTCTTTTGCGAAACCGACACACAACCGGAGATGCATGCTAACTAGGAATCGGCTCCTAATTTCACAGGGGAACACGCATCAAAATGCAGGTTGCACTATCTTGAGTTCGACACGGGAACTCTACAACCATATTATACCATGATTTTACATCGCGAAATGCAACTACAATTGTTAAGCCAGATACCATTTATGAGTCATCGTTCTCCGTACTTCGAGATTGGTCATGAGTTGCAAGGTCCTCCTAATGTGTTAAACACACAGAGTTCAAAAGTTCCACCCTTGCACAACCAACCCACTAGCTCGAGAGATCAATATCCATGGCAACTTCCCCATACCGGCAATCCAATGGTTTTTGTCCCTCAGCATATCGGGAACTCTGAACATCTTCGTACTCGTGAAATGAATAACATAATTGTAGGATTACGCGATTATTGTTAAGGATTGGTGAATGGACGAGAGTCAGACAATACGAAGGCGATCTTTTTGGTGGTGAATGATGGCAAACCGTGCCTCTTCTCCCTCTTTGTTCATCTGCGTGTGAAACGCTCGGCTTCTCCCTCCCTTCGTCTGTGTGTGAAGCACCTCTCTCTCATCTCTTCTCTCTTTTTCGGTGGTGAATCCGAACTCCCTCTCTCCTCTTCTCTCTCAACAATGGCGATGGCGTGCCGTTCGATATCAACTTGGTATCAGAGCCAGGTTTCGGCGAGTTCTATCTCGTTGATCGGTTCTCGTATCACCGTCACCCGCTCCTTGTTCCCTTGTCGTTGCCCGCCCGTCGTCCCCCTTTGCCGAAGCTCATGTGATCTACACTCGACAGGGTCGAGTTCTCCCTACCCCGGGAGAATTGATGGGGACATCACATGCATGTACAAACTTCGACGGAGAAGGATGATGCATCTGGTGTCCCTTTGGATCAGGCCTACTTAGCTCATTTAAAATTTGGAGACCCACCCGAATTATTTTGTATTTTTGGATTAATTATTTACTTAATTTCTGTAGTTGGGTTTAGTTATGTTTAGTGGGGTTAGTGGATAGTTATGCGTTAGTGGGTGATTATGTAATTACGTAGTTATGTGTTAGTGGGTAGTTTGTGTTAGTGGGTGATTATGTGGTTATGTAATATGTAGTTATACGTTAGTGGGTGGTTATATAGTTATGTGTTAGTAGGTGGTTATGTAGTTATGTGTCAGTAGGTAGTTATGTGGTTATTTAGTTATGTGAAGTGGGTTGTTTCAAAAACTTATAAAAAACAATGTGTACAGATGTAATGGGATGGATGGATGGATGAATGTAAATTTGTTGCTTTCTGTTATGGCAATCCCTGCCTCTTCTCCCTCCTTGTTCATCTGCATGAGAAACACTCGGCTTCTTCCTCCCTTCGTCTATACGTGAAGCATCTCTCCCTCATCTCTTCTTTCTTTGTCGGTGGTGAATCCGAACTCCCACTCTCCTCTTCTCTCTCAACAATGGCGACGACGTACCGTTCGACATCACTAGGTCTCTGGTACAACCACCAAGAAATTTTACCAATTGTGCTAGCTACCACTCTCTGGATTCAGATCCAATTAAGGATATAAATTTTACAACCCGACCAATATTTATATTGAAATAGTTATATCAAATAACTAATAATACAGTTATAGAAAAAAGGGTAGCTATCATCTCCTTTTTGGAAGAATCGCGTAATTCTACAATTATGAGGATTAATAAGGTCATCAAATGAATTGTGATCACCATTAAAATGTTCGAAAAAGAAATATGAGATATTAGATGTACTAAAACCATAACCATAAACGCTAAAACGAATGTGGTATTGTGGATAAAGATATAGATGCATATGTCCTATGTCTTCACTATGTTTACTATCTAAGACTTGCTCATAGTAAATATTCTTTGATTCTCCAAGAGCATATGTAAGAAATGGCACCTTCGCATTGGCAGGTTGACCATACAACAAAGAGAGTCGGTGGTCATGTTGGGAGTTAGAGGAAAAAAAACGATGATTCATTGGCTTCCAACCCTTAATTAAGGAAGAAATTATGTGTGGAGAAAATCCTACCAACAAGCCTTTTCACGTTTGTCGTGTGTGTATGTTGAACTTTTATCCTTTCTGGACAAGAAGTGTGATGAAGTGTGCTGCTATGTGAACTTAAGTATGAGATCCAACTGATTTCAGGAGAAGCGTGAGCTAAATCAATTCACGAACCAAGTATAAAAGCATATACATATGGATGAGTATTAGGTTATTTGTATTTGTATCCATTCTTATGGAATATTTCTATTAACCAAATCTAACTCTGATGCATATTCGTTTTTATTAAATATGGTTCTTATCCATATCAGATCATCGCACTGAATATGGATCCTACTATCATACGATTTGATTAATATATGTATAGTACATTTATCTGCAAAAAAAAATGTAGATACCTTATAAATAATGTACAAAAAACGTCAAATGCATTACCCAATTTGAACAGGGGGAGAGTACGAAATTACCACAGCGCCAGTGTTCATGTGACTGATGTCTGCAGTAACACCAGGTGTGTTGACAACGTCGTAGAGGTTCAGAACCGACACCAGAGGATTCATCTTCATCAGCAACGCGAGGGGCTGACCAATTCCCCCCGCGGCACCCAATACCGCCACCTTAAAACCAGGCGCCCCTCCTTTCGCTCGGCAATCCGATCGCCTCAGTACCGAACTCTCCGCCATCTTCAAGCAAACAAACCACACATAATCTCAAGAAACACACATACCAACACAGTTCTATCACTGCACTAAACAATATATACACTATATACAGTCTATTTTCCATTTATTTTTCACATCATCAGCACCAGCATTTAAACATAATACTAAAAAAAACTAAATTCTCCAACAAACCAGGAAACTCTGGCTATCCAAATGAAGGAGTGGGGGGAAATCCATGAATCCCCACAACATGGGATACAAATCTCCTCAGAAATTGCTTCCACTACTCCCATCAAGACTCCCATCTTTTAACCAGGGATTACAATCCAGCAGAACCAAAGAACACCCAGATTCCCAAACGGGGGAAACAGCGAGAATGTGAACTCGGGAGGAAACAACGAATCCCAACAACAAGATGGGGTTCCAAAATCCCTTCCAATTCTCACCAAAGATTCAATCTTTTTATCAGAGACTGCCATCAAAGCGGAAAACAAAGAATACCCAGAAACCGAAATGGAGCAGACAACGAGAAAATGGGAAAATTCTCGAAAAAAAACCCAGCAAAAACTAAGGAAGAAACCTGCAGGTGAAGAAAGAGAAGGGGGGGGAGGAGAACCTGCAGATTGGGAGGGTGCAGATGAGCGGAGATCCTTGCGAGGCGCTGGGCAACGTCGGCGTCGGGCTGCATTCCTTCGATCGGGGTGGCTCTCGAGATGGAAGCAGCTGGTGAGACCTGTAGCAGTCCGTCGATTCTGGGCTGGGTCTGTTACAGAGGAGACGATGGTGATTGCCCTATGCGACAAATACGATGATATAATCGTTGAGCTGTAGAGCTTAGCGATTCGTGCCGGGAAAGCCTTCGTTTTTTTTTGGGGGGGTAAATTACACATAAAACCATGTAGTTTGACCGATTCTTTCTTACACCCCCTCATGTTTAAAACCCTACAAATGCCCCCCTACTTTTGCAAAATACATCAATTGCACCCTCCAGAGGGGAGTCTTATGTGTTTGTTTTTCAAACTATAGGGGGATATTTGTCGGGTTTTAAACCTGAGGGGGTGTAAGTGAGAATCGGTCAAACGACAGGGGTCTATATGTAATTTTTTTTTATTTTTTATTTAGTCAGACCTTCGATCCTTATCCTGCTGCTGCTGTGGTTCCAGATTTTGATTACTTCGAGGTAGGGCTGTTAATGGGTTGGTTCGGGTCGGGCCACTCCATGCCCCGCCCAAATTTATTTGTGCCCGACCCGGGCCCGAATTAAAATTTTGGGCATAGCCCAAATCCGTCCTCAAACTCTTTTATAAGGCCAAGCCCAAACCCAACCCAACTTAAGCCCACATTTGTAGCTCAGTATATGCCTAGTTTTTTTTTTCTCTTGATCACATAATAAAATTAGAATTTTTTTTTTTTGAGTAACGAAAATAATATTGATTATGATAGATATTAAAATAATATATTTAAAATAATGCTCCGAAAGTCCAAGGTATTGAAATTTGTATTGTATATAAAAAATAAAAATAAAATATTTTGGGCTTCAGTTAGGGATTTAGGTTAGGTTAGTGGTTGTCCATACTCGCCCCATCATACAATCGGGCTTGAATGTTCAAGTCCAGCCCGACCCAAAGCACAAGCTAACTCTAGCCAAAATAGGCCCAAATCAAGCCTGACCAATGACCCTCGAGCTGGCCCAAGCCCATTAACAGCCCTACTTCGAGGCCAGTATAAAGGCTTTTCACTTCTCTTTTTTCTCTCTTTTTCCATTTTTTCTCCTCCTCTTCTATGGTTTTGGTGGGTTGGGGGTATAACAAAGCCCAGCGGCTCGAATAGCTCGAAAAGCCGGTAGCTGGGATCCAAGCTCGCTTGGCCTGACCCGACCAAAAACTAGAGAGGCCAGTAACACGAACTCATATAGGTGAGTCATCTATAGGTAATTCTGTGAGTCACGTTTTAAATGGATTTTTATCCATCCTTTAACGTGACGAAGGCAACATTAGATCAAGAATGGGGTAATTGTTGAGTATTGTGGTGTGGCTCGGAATCCTATTTGGAGGAGAGCCGGTTGGCTCAGAGTTCTATTTGGAGTAGGGCTGGCAATTTCGTACCCGACATGGCAGACTGGACACGAAGTTAGCGGGTCAGGGCTAAACGGGTTCGGGTCGTAAACGGGTCGACACGATAGACCCGTTTAATAAACAGGTCGGGTCCAGGTTTAGGGTCTGGACATGGTAGACCCGGGAAGACCCGTTTAATATTCAACGGGTTGTGTCCGGTCGGGTCTACCCCCAATCTGATACTGTAATATATAGTGTCAGCAGGTCAATCGGGTTAGGTCGGGTCGAGTTGGATCGGGGTCAACTGCATAAACCCGTGTGGTAAACGGGTCTTATCGGGTCTACCCATTTATAAACGGGTCGGGTACGGGTTTAGGATCTAGACACGATTAGTTAAACGGGTCGGGTCCGGGTCTACAGGTTTTGGACACGACCTGAAACTAGACATGACACGAACCCGACCCGACATGACCCATTGCGACCCCTAATTTGGAGGAGAGTCATATGTTCGCGACCTCGAGCGGAAATCCGGCGGGATTGCCCGCTGGCACAAGTCCATCGGTTCGATAGAGCTTGTTGGACGTCGAATGAGACTTTGGACGTTTATCCATTGGTGGTGGAGCGACATCGGTCGAGGTGGTGTTCGTTTGGACGTTATGGGGGAAGTTTGGACTCTGTGGGGGAAATTTCTGTACCGTCTTGAGCAGAGACTTCACCCCACAATTCTTAATTGAATTGGATTGTTTAAAGAGATTGAGATGAGAATATAGAGATAGAGTTGACATATAAAGTTATTGTCGAAGTTCGGTCTTGCGACCTACGTCTCCGGGCGAGAGGTGCCACCTGATCTCCACTATAATATGAGTAAATGAGGGGTGAGCGTTCTCGCAATAGGCCGAGAGAAGCTTCGTTTAGTCGGGTTGCACGGAGCAACTAGAAGAGAGCAAGAAGAAGAAGAGTGAGCTCTGACTCTGGCTTTGGAATCCTCCACCTTTGATCGAATGACCAACCAACCAACCACTTTTATGTAAGCCATATGCATCCTTTTATAGCTGAGGCTCGTTCTCGATATGGCAGTGATGATGTGGCAGCGCTGAGGTGGAGCTGGTCCTAGGCCTCCTTGATGGGAGCCCCTATTGGGCCATTGTCTGGGTCCAATAAGAGAGGGCTTGAATTGCAGGACCTATAGAGAAAGTCCATGGGCCTGGGCTGCCTACATGGGCTGTTGTGCGGGCCCACATGGGTTTGGTCAAGTCCAGTATAATTTTTGCACCCACAGAAGTCGAAGGAGACTCCGGATGTCATGGCCACTGGCGGATGGTTAATGGAGGCCATCATCGGGCATGATGATTGGCCATCGGTATTAAGTTGGGTGCATACACCGGTCAAAAGTGTAGGGAATATGTTTGGATGCAGGCACTAGCAGGGTGCTTTTGGCACGTCTTCAGGACGCACGTTCAGGACATCGAGGAGGGGTTGTTTGGCACCGTCAGGATACCGTTTGGAGCGCCATCAGGAAGCGGGTTTATGATATCGGTACGGTACCGTTTGATACTGTCAGAGTGCTTTAAAGATGACGAATAGACATCTGGTTTGCGACATCTCGCCATGGTGGAGATTTTTGATGATGGCTCGAGTCAAACCTTCCTCAAATGGGTCGTGCACACAATAGGTATTATGCGCACGACTATTGGGTCGTGCGCATGACCTGGAGCCTGACTTTCCCGACGCATCTTTCCTAGAAAGGCATGTCTTGCTACAGGAAGTTGTGCGCATGACTTTTCCAGGTCGTGCGCATGACTTTTCCAGGTCGGTGCCTGGCAGACATGGGTTTGACCCGGTCTTGCATGATTAGACTTTCCAGATTGGGCTATTTTGGAGGAATCTTGGGATTAAGCTCTTATAACCTATTCCCCTAGTATATAACGGGGTCTAGGGTCTTGGGAAACAAAATCTTTTGAATCCTTGATCATTCTTTAGAAGAGAGGATCGATTTCGGAGGCGACGGCTCTTGGTGAAGCTTCTTGTGGAGAAGATGAATCCGGGAGAGAAGCGTGCCTTGCTCCTCCTCCGGGCCATTGAAAAGCTGGAGAGCGGCGTCCATGACTTCGTGTTGGAGCACCACTTTGCGGGTGCTTGGTGGTCGATCTCCGAGAAATTCTACTTGGAGGAAAACCTAGAGAAGACCCCCATTCCGGGGAAGATACCTTCAGGCATGGTGGCGAGCCATGGAGGGCAAGGCCAAGTTGCGAACACCGAGGCCATGATGGGGCGAGTCCGAGAGGAGGATCACAAGACCATTGGGAGATCCGTGGTGCTTCAATGATGATTAATCTGATAGATCGTGACTAGTGAGTATTCAGATCATGACTTTTGTGGAACCCGTAAGGGTCATATCTGTGGAGATTGCCATATGAATTCATTCAGTCAGATCTGTGGGAGAGAGAGCGCATAAAGAGGTAGAGTTTTCTTCTTCATCTATCATGTTTCATGTTCAATTTTGGTCTTCTCTATTTGGTAGTTTTTGGGAGGACCGTTGGCGCATGTTGGAGACAGTCTGGTCTCCGTTGATGTGTATGGTTGTCTTTTGTAGTAAAGAGATATGTGAGGATTTGTTAGAGGGTATGGAGTATTATCGGGTGTAATCCTGTTTATCTTCTTCATAGTGGATTCCTGGAGGATGTAGTTGCCGGAGAAAGAGGATATTGCCCTGTTTGGGGTGAATCTCTATAAAATCTTGTGTCCCTCTTATCTGTGTTCTTTTCTATGCCTTGTGTTGTATCAGACCGGTGCAGTATGGGATGCATCAATGGGATCTGACGATTCAGGGATCCATGGTGACGGGCTGTGTATCTGCATCTTCGACCTTTCTCTATGTCGGGCTCCGTATCGTCCGCTACACAGTAAACTGTGTGAGTTATACCGGGCTCTGTATCGTCAGTGTGCCTTGCTTCTCTCCCAGGCTATTAGTTTGTTACATAGCGGACGATACAGAGCCCAGCATAAAGAAAGGTCGAAGATATAGATGCGCGGCCCGGCGCTGTGGATCCCTAAAATGTCAGATCCCATCGATGCATCCCATACTGCACTGGTCCGATACTGTACAAGACATACAAAAATAATATAAATAAGAAGGACACAAGATTTTACAGAGGTTCACCCCAAACGGGGCTACATCCTCTATCTAGCAACCACCTCTTCCTTGAATCCACTATGAAGAAGATAAATAGGATTACACTTGATGGCACTCCATGCTCTCTAACAAATCCTCACACATCCTCTCCACCACAAAAGACGATAATGCGCATCAATGAAGACCAGACTGTCTCCAACATGCGCCAACGGTCCTCTAAAAAACCACCAAATAAAGAAGACCAAAACTAAACATGCAACATGATAGAAGGAGAAAAAAGCTCTACCTCTTTATGTGCTTTCTCTCCTACAGATCTGATTGAATGAATTGCACATGGCAATCTCTGAAGAGATAACCCTCATGGGTTCCCCAAAAGTCATGATCTAGATACTCACCAATCACGAGTTGTCAGATCAATCATCATCGAAGTACCACGGATCTCCCAATGGTCTTGTGCTCCTCCTCTCAGACTCGCCCCATCATGGTCTCGGTCTCTGCAATGTGGCCTTGCCCTCCATGGCTCACCACCATGCCCGAAGGTATCTTCCTCAGAATGGGGGTCTTCTCTAGGTTATCCTCCAAGTAGAATTCCTTCGAGATCGGCCACCAAGCACTCGCAAAGCAATGCTCCAACACGGTATCGTGGACGCCGCTCGTCGACTCTTCAATGGCCCAGGAGAGGAGCAAGGCACGCTCCTCCCCTGGGTTCATCTTCTTCGCAAGAAGCTTCACCAAGAGCCGCCGCCTCCGAAACCGATCCTCTCTTCCAAAGGATGATCAAGGATCCAAAAGATTCTATTTTTCAAAATCCTAGACTCCTTTGTATACTAGGGGAATAGGTTACAAGAGTTTAATCCCGAGATTCCCCCAAAATAGCCCAATCTGGAAAGTCCAATCGTGCAAGACCGGGTCAAACCCGTGTCTGCCAGGCACAGTCGTGCGCATGACCTGGGAAAGTCATGCGCATGACTGCCTATAGCAAGACACGCCTTTCTAGAGAAAGACGTGTCGGGAAAGTCGGGCTCTAGGTCGTTCGCATGACCCAACAGTCGTGCGCACGACCCGTTTGAGGAAGTTTTACTCCTGCCATCATCAACAATCTCCCCCATGGCAAGATGTTACAAACCAGATGTCTATTCATAGTCTTCAAAGCACTCTGACAGTCCAAATGGTATCATGCCGATATCACAAACTCGCTTCATGATGACGCTCCAAACGACACTCTGACGGTGCCAAACAACCCCTCCTCGGTGTTCTTAACGTGCATCCTAAAGATGCGCCAAAAGTACCTTGCCAGTGTCTACATCCAAGCATGTGCCCTACACCTTTGGCCGGTGTATGCACCCAACTGAAGATCGATGGCCGATCATTATGCCCGATGATGGCCTCCATTAACCATCCTCTAGTGGCCATAATGCCCAGAGTCTCCTCTGATGTCCAAACGAGCTCCATCTTGATCGATGTCGCTCCACCACCAATGGACAAACGTCCGAAGTCTCCTCTGACGTCCAATAAGCTCCACCAAACCGATGGACTTGTGCCAGCGGGTAATCCCACTGGATTTTCGCTCGAGGTCATGAACATATGGCTCTTCTCCAAATAGGACTCTGAGCCAACCGACTCTCCTCCAAATAGGATTCCGAGCCACACCACAATACTCAACAATCTTTACTTTGGCAAGAGATCCTCAATACCAATCTCCCCTCCATCTCTGCCGGGGAAGTAAAATAAGTCGCACCTCTATACACTCCACCACGAGTGTCCGGTCACCACCCCTGATAACAGATGCATCTGTCCCACACCTGAGGACATGCATCAAGTAGCCAACGCCACCACTGAACATATTCTTCGAAATCTGCATTGCTGAGAAAACGCTCCTCCTGCAGCTATATTTTGCAACAAAGCCCACTGCTCCTCAAGCCAACCCAACAATGCCAAACAATCCCCAACTCATATGGCCTCCAATAATAATCTCCAAAGAAGTCCTTCTAACAAGCTCCACCTCCAAAGGTAAGCCTACATGTGCGAGACTTGGATTGGAAAGAAATCCGATATCTTCTCACACTCCGACATATGGCAAGCATGCAGCCCCTCCTGTCAGCATCTGAGTACGCCACCTTCGTTATCAACTGGCCACCATCACACTGAGTTGCTGAAACTCTAATCGCTTGAACAAACAACCGACCACTGCCATCAAGAACAGTGGAATCTCCGCAGATCATGAGCTATCGCCAAGATAACCCCCATCAGACTCCACATTTGATGAAATATGATAGCACTTAACCCAACCCTATCACTGGTCAGAACTTAAAAGCAAGATCTGTTGGCAATGCTCCATCTTTTCTCTGCAATCTTGATTATAGTGCTAATCATTGCTTGCACTCCAAACACAAGATCCATCTGAAAGATGACCTCAAGCTGTTACCTCTCCAGGACTGATAACATTGGACCCACTTGTGTCTTGTGCCACCAAGATTTGACCAAAAGAAATTCTCTATGACATTTTCCCAAAACTTCAGTCAGTGTCTCCGCCAGTCGCTCTGTCGTAACTCGCGCCGGTGCCCGTCGGCACCTCCACCATCCACCAATCGGCGACCACGTCAGTTCACTCGTTGACGACTGGAATAGTCGCACATCGATGACTCTGCAACGATACTCTAAAGAAGCAACCCAAAGCTCTGATACCATTTTGTTGCGCAGCGGATGATACGGAGCTCGGTATAGAGAAAGGTTGAAGATACATATACGCGGCCCGGCATTGCGTATCCCCAAAATATCAGATCTCATCGATACATCCCATATTGCACCAGTCCAATACGACATAAGACACACAGAAAAGAACACAGATAAGGACACAAGATTTTACAAAGGTTCACTTCAAACAGGACTACGTCCTTTCTGCGGCAACCACCTCCTCCAGGTATCCACTATGAAGAAGATAAACATGATTACACCTGATAGTACTCCATGCCCTCTAACAAATCCTCACATATTCCTCCACCATAAAAGACGACCATGCACATCAACGGAGACCAGATTATCTCCAACATGCGCCAACGGTCCTCCGAAAAATCACCAAATAGAGAAGACCAAAACTGAACATGCAACATGGTAGATGGAGAAAAAAGCTCTACCTATTTGTGCGCTCTCTCTCCCACAGATCTGACTGAATAGATTACACATGGCAATCTCCGCAGAGATAACCCTCACGGGTTCCACAAAAAGCCATGATCTAGATACTCACATGTCACGATCTGTCAGATCAATCATCATCGAAGCACCACAGATCTTCCAATGGCCTTGCGCACCTCCTCTCGGACTCGCCCCATCATGGCCTCGGTCTCTGCAACGTGGCCTTGCCCTCCATGGCTCACCACCATGCTCGAAGGCATTTTCCCTGGAATAGGTATATTCTTTAGGTTTTCCTCCAAGTAAAATTCCTCTGAGATCGATCACCAAGCACCCACAAAGCGGTGCTCCAACACGGTGTCATGGATGCCGCTCGCTAGCTCTTCAACTGCCTTGGGGAGGAGCAAGGCATGGTCCTCCCCCGGGTTTATCTTCTCCGCAAGAAGCTTCACTATGAGTCGCCGCCTCCGAAATTGATCATCTCTTCCAAAGGATGATCAAGGATCCAAAAGATTCTATTTTTCAAAATCCTAGACCCCTTTATATACTTGGGGAATAGGTTACAAGAGTTTAAAACTGAGATTCTCCCAAAATAGCCTAATCTAGAAAGTCCAATAGTGCAAGATTGGGTCAAACCCGTGTCTTCCAGGCACAATTGTGCACACGACCTGAAAAAGTCGTGCGCACGACTGCTTGTAGCAAGACACGCCTTTCTGGAGAAAGACGCATCAGGAAAGTCAGGCTCCAGGTCGTGTGCACGACCCGTTCGAGGAAGGTTTGACTCGAGCCATCATCAACAGTAATAATATCTAGTGTTTCCATAATCCCTCATTAACTTCTTGATGCCCATTGAGCCTTACCTATATTTTTTCAAGACATAGGTTGGATTTCTATTAAAGGCGATTGCTTATTCAATATAGACCTTAGGCCCATTCCTTTTGAGCTTTTTCGACCTTTTGTCAAAGGATCTGTCAAGCTCTTCTTTCGCTCAACATAGTCAACTATAATTACTCCACCTTTAAGTAATTGTCTAATAAATCGATATCATAGACTTATATTCTAGACTTTTCATTATATGTTTTACTTGCAACTTTGTTCAAAGTAATATGGTTATCACAATTGATCATTACAGCTGGAGTTGGTTACTTCCAAAATGGGATATATATACTAGTAGATTTCTCAATCATTCCACTTTTTTACATGCATCCGCTAATGCAATCAACTTTGAAAGCATAGTGGAATATCCAATTTTCATGTTTGTTTCTTGGATCTCTAAGAAACTACATAACCTCCTAATGAAAAAATATAGCAGTTGTGGATTTTGAGTTTGACTCTACATTGTTCAAGCTTGCATCATTGTATTCTCCTAATACAAAAGGATAACCAATATAATGTTGACCATAGTCCCCTTCAGATGCCTGAGAACTATGGTAATTGCATTATAGTATTCAGTACTTGGATTACTTGTAAAGAGAGATAACATACCTATCGCGTATGCTATGTCAGGTCTTGTGCAATGTATGGCATACATAAGACTCCAAATTGTACTAGCATACTATAGCTGAGTAATGCAACAACTAGTGTATTTCATTAATTTAATACTCCGGTGTATAGGGGTAGGAGCTGGTTTATGGTTAGAATGGTCATGTCTCTTTAGAATTTTCTCAATGTAATGTGGTTGAGATAATGCAAAAGCACTATCTTTTCTCACAATCTTGATATCTAAAATTATGTCAATTTCCCCTAAGTCTTTCATATCAAAATTAAAAGATAAAACTATTTTGTTTCTTTTACACATCAAGGTTAACTCCAAAGATAATCATATTATCAACGTATAGGCAGATAATGACACTACCGGTATCATTTTGTTTCTAGTAAATACACTTATCAATATCATTAAATTTGAATCCAATTGATAACACTATCTTGTCAAACTTCTCAAGCAAATGCATAGGAGCTTGCTTCAGGTAAAGAGATTTAACAAGTTTACATACCGTCTTTTCTTTGGCATGTAAAACAAACCCTTCGGGTTGTTCTATATAAATTTTTTCTTCCAATTCACCATTTAGAAAAGCCATTTTTATGTCCATTTGATGGATAACTAAATGATGTATTAATGTAAGGAAAAGACACTCGTGCATATATATCAAAATAATCAATACCCTTCCTTTGTTAAAAGCATTGGACAACTAGCCTAGCTTTAAATTTATTTATAGAACCATATGCATTCATCTTCTTTTTGAATATCCATTTGCACCATATTGGATATGCTTTACATGGTAAGTCAACCAAAACCCAAGTCTGGTTGGAAATGAAAGAATTTATTTCCTCATTTATAGCCTCTTTCCATAAATAGGTATCTCAGAAGGTTATGGCTCCATTGTAGGATGATGGATCTGTTGGAAATCTAATCATTCTATACTAGCAAACTTAGGACTTAATCAAATTCTTAATATTAAAAATTGATTAGAAAGTGTTATTTTCGCAAGCAAAGACAAATCACAAAATTCTTTTAGAAATGGTTTGCCAAGGCAGAGCGGGTTCTATGGATCCGTCATTCACCTTGCCGAATTTTTCTAAGAGAAAAATATATAATCCTAAATCCTATTTATCGCTATTTAGGTTTTGTATTAGATGCAAGTCATTTTAATAGATTTAATGAGAGCAAAGAAATAGAGTTAGAAACTCTGGCCTGTGGTCGAAGCACGCTAGGCGTTGTCCTAAGAAACTTATTGCCCCCCTCGTGCAGGTCTTGTGGCAATGGTTCTCGGAGATACGACGACCTCGGTTAGGCGACCTTCTCGTCGACACGACTTCAAGAAGGCTTTGCGAATCTCATGAACTTTCAGGAACCCAGTGACTCGATAAAGATCTTCTCAAAGCAGGGAGGCAGCACCGCAGCAGAGCTTTGATCCGAGAGAGGGAGTCTTCTCGGAGCAAGGGGGCAGCACCATATCACAAGAGAATGGGAGATGGAGAGGTAGAAATTAGAGAACAATTCTGATATTCGGACTGTGTTTTCTCTATGGCTATACTGGGCCTTATATAGGCCTCGGGCAGTTAATAGAGGGCTAAAAGAGGGGAGCGATTTATGGGCTGTAATTAAGCCCATTAACCTCACACGTTACAGCTTACAGAGAGCAGCCTTGTAACGGCTAGCATGCAGCAAAGGGTCGCATGCAAAACGGCTAGTAGCCCAAAAGAAAATTAGTAAATGTGAAGGGTTTAAAAGCAAAAATAAAAATAAGACAGGTGCGGACTAGCCCATTTCGGAGGTGCTATCGTGTCCGGGTCTGTGGGCGCACACACACGCACCGCCTAGCCCAAGCCCAAGCCCGGCCCGGCCCTGGCTCGGCTCGGCACGGCACGCACGCATGCGCTTGTGTAAGCTAGTGGAGTCCCTCCTCTAGTGTGATGACTAGTGGGGGGAAAAGGGCAATCCCTTATAAAGTGGTAGGGGATTTCTCCCCTTACCGATATAGGACTAAACATGTGTGGTTTTCAAACGCATATCCAAAAATCCCCCACATGTGTTTAAAACCACTAAATATTAAATAATCAATAAAAATTTCAAAATATAAATTAAAAGGACTTTGTTGGATTCCTTATACTATGCAGTAGGTGTAGGTATCTTCTGGTTTGAACCTCCACTTAGTATAGTTGTATACATCCGTGAGGACTTGGTGGACTACGTCTTGAACCAGCCTCATTTATCGGGTTTCTACAAGTAGTACACATAGTACAGTTTTTTATAGTTCTAAGCGGGTTGCGATATTAATGGCCTTACGCATATATCTTTTCTTGTATGTTTCTAGGGAGCAGCCCTGGTCCCAGAGTCTTGGACTTATTAAGAGTTTTAAACTCATCATACCCCTTGCTTTTAATAAGCACTGACGTCATAGAGACCGGAGCATTATTCAGTGCTCCTTATTTTCAATCACTATTATAGTTTGTTTCTATCCATTGAACCTCCGTGAGGTTGGGTTCCCACTACGGTGATTTTTCTTATAGGCTTAATCTCATCCCCTCAACGATTCTAAGACCACTGTCCTAGAAAGGCCCTTAGTTAGATGATCCGCCAAGTTCTTTTCGGATCTAACAAAGTCTAGGGCAATTATTTAATTTTTCATCTTATATCTGAGAGATCTATATCTTACTTTCAAATATCGATTTATTTTCACATTAGCATTCTCTTGATTAAATTTATCAATAGCTGATCGACAATCACAATGGATAGATATAGCCGATAAAGGCTTTTCTATCAATGGGATCTCATATAGGAGATCTCGAAGCCATTATGCTTCTGTGCTAGTGGTATCTAACACTATCAATTTTGATTCCATGGTACTTCTAGCTATAACAGTCTGTTTGGTGGATTTCCAAGATATGGCTCCACCTCCTAGTAGGAATATATACCCGGTTGTGGACTTAATATCTATCGAGTCACTAATCTAGTTGGCATCAGAGTATCCCTCTAATACAGCTAGATATCCACTACAGTGAAGACCATATAATTTGGTTCCCTTAAGGTATCTAAAAACTCTTTCTAACGCATTCCAATAGGACTTATTCGGGTTAGACGTATAACGGCTAAGTCTATTTACCGCGTAAGCGATATCGGGTTGAGTACAGTTTGCTAGAAAACCTAGCGATATTATGATTTAAGCATACTCGCTCTGTAGTTTAGGAAGTCCAGTGTTCTTTGTTAGATGGGTATTTGGATCATATGGTGTGGATACCGGTTGGCAATCAGGGTTGTAGAATTTCCTAAGAATTTTCTCGACATAGTGAGATTGGGATAATACTAAACCATTGTCCTTCCTAATGATCTTAGTGTTCAAAATAACGTCGGCTTATCCTAGATCTTTCATGTCGAAGTTTTGGGACAAAAATTGTTTGATATCATTTATGATTTGTATGTTTGAACCGAATATTAGGATATCGTCAATATACAAACATAAGATGACAACATTGTTACCATTTACTTTGTGGTATACACATTTATCTGTTGTATTGATATCAAATCCATAGGATAAGATAACTTCATCGAATTTCATGTGCCATTGTTTTGGGGCTTGTTTAATTCTATAGAGGGATCAAATTAACTTACATACCTTTCCCTCTTGTCCAGATACAGTAAGTCCCTCGGGTTGGTCCATGTATATTTTCTCATTAAGATCGCTATTTAAGAAAGCAGTCGTAACATCCATTTGATGTATGATTAGCTTATAGATTGAAGTTAAGGCGATGAGGATCCTAATCGTGGTTATCCTATCGATAGGTGAGTAGACATCAAAGTAGTCTACCCCAGATTTTTGGGTAAAGCCCTTGGCTACAAGTCGTACCTTAAATTTATCTATGGTGCCATCAGGTCTAAGTTTCTTTTTAAACACTCATTTACATCCTATGGTTTTGCAACCAGGAGGTAAATTGGTGAGTTCCCAGGTATGGTTTTGAAGTATGGATTGGATCTCGTTATCTATGTCTTCCTTCCAAAAGGGTGAGTCTATAGACTTCTTTACATCTGTATAGGTGGAGGATGAGTTCTCCACCAAAAGTGCATAGAAGTCATCAAAGACTTTTTCTATAAGGGCACGTTTACTTCTTCTAGGTTCAGTTTGGGTTACCAGTTCAGTATGGTCTTCAGGTTCTAATTGGACTTCGGGTTCGATCTGGGTTACCTGATTAGAATTGGAGGCCTGGTTATTGGTAATGATCCTAGTCTTATAAGGGAAGATATTTTCGAAGTATGAGGCATCTCTAGCTTTGATTATGGTGTTATTGGCTATTTTGCTTATTTCAGAGTTAAATACTAAAAATCGATTAGCGTTACTGTCTGAAGCGTAGCCGATAAAGATGGCATCTACTGTCTTAGGTCCTATCTTCTTTCTTTTGTTATCGGGGATCTTTACCTTAGCTAGGCACCCCATACTTTTAGATATTTCTAAGTTGGATTTTCTATGTTTCCATACTTCGTATGAGGTCAAGTCATTATGTTTGAAGAGAATACGGTTAAGGATAAAACAGGCCGTCATTGGAGCTTCCCCCCACAAGTTCTCTGACGCTCCAGAGCTTAGTAACATGGAGCCATGTTCATTAGGTTCCTGTTTTTCCTCTCCGCTATACCATTGGATTAGGGAGTGTAAGGAGCTGTGACCTCATGGAGTATTTCATAGTCTTCATAGTACTTACTTAGCTTATTTGAGGTGTACTCCCATCCTCGGTCTGACCTAAGAATCTTAATGTTTTCATCTAATTGGTTCTCAACCTGAGCTCTGTAAATTTTAAATTTATTGAGTATTTCATCCTTAGTTTTAATAAGGTATAGGTGGCAATATTTTGAAGCGTTATCTATGAACGTTACAAAATATCTATTGCCACCTCTTAAGATTCTCCTAGAATCACAGACATCACTGTGAATTAGTTCAAGTATCTTGGAGTCTCGATCGATGGTTTTGAAGGGTTTCTTAGGTTGTTTGGCTTCTACGCATATCTCGCATTTGTTGAGATTCTTAGTATCGGATTTAGGAGTGATATTTAGAGTCATGAGTTTCTTGATGGAATTATAATTCACATGACCTAGTCTTTGGTGCCAAGTGACCAAAGACTCAACATTCAGAATTGTAGACAAAAGGTTAAAGACATTCAATTTAAAAAGACCATCACAAAGAAATCATTTTCCAATAAAATTCATTTCCTTGGTGATTATAACCTTATTGGACTTAAATACAAGCTTATAGCCCTGTTGGACTAATAAAGACCCACTAATTAGATTCCTCCTAATCTCTAGAACGTGGTGGACTCCGCACAGGGTTAGGTCTTCTCTGATGTCAGTTTTAGGTCGATATGTCATATCCTTAGCACACGATTCTTAGCATTGTTCACCATGCTTACAGCTCCTCCACTTAAGACCTGATAGGTGGAAAATAAAGATTGATCAGAGCAAACATGAATATTAGCTCCTGTGTTAATCCACCAATCAAATACTTGAAAGGTCATGTTAACTTCAGGGGTAAAGAGAACAAACCTAAAAGCAGTCCTAGAAGAGCCAGCTTCAGAGGTCACCATGTTGACTTGGGAGCCGGGTGGCATTGGACCATTCCTTCTTGGATATGGAGGTGGTGCTGTCTTTTTATAGAAGCATCAGTTGGCCATGTGATTGGTCCGACCGCAGACGTAGCAGCAACGCACTCCTTCCTTCTTTTGATCCTTGGGATGGTTTGGATTATGGTTACTATGGTAGGGCTTCTTGGTATATGGCTTAGGCTTAGGGTGAAAGGGTTTCTTCTAGAACTTATGCTTAGGCTTCTGGAAAGGTTTGGATGGTTGATCCTCTATATTGTTGACCTTGGGTTTGGATTTAGAGGATCTCTTTTCCCTGAGCCTATATTGCTCCTCAATTCTAATAGAGTTTAGAACTTGAGTTAGGGTTAGGTCACATTGGGTATGACTTAGGGGCTTAGAAAACTCGGACCAAGAAGAAGGTAGTTTATCTATAAGGCAGACTATTTGGAAGGTTTCATCAAGGTGGAACCATTAGTTTTCAGATGTTGGACTAGGTTCTCAAACTCATGAATCTGATCATTCATGGGTTTGGAGTCAACCATTTTGAAGCTGTTAAATTCTAGCGCTTTGAAGTGTTTTACTCCAGCATCATCTAGACCATACTTACGCTCTAGGATATCACATAGGTCCTTAGGATTTTGAATGGTATAGTAGATATCATATAGTCTATCAGATAAGGCCCCTATGATCCTATGAAGGTTATGGTAGTTGATTTCTTCTAGGGTCCTAGTGGGAATGCCAGAAGTTGGTTTGGGGTCAGGTTGGGAAGTGGAGGCTCGGGTACGATGAGTTTGACTAGACCCATTAGATATTCCTGGTGCAGTTTCACTTATGGCTGACAATAATCCAAGTGTGGTTAGCTAGAAACACATCTGGTTTTGCCACCTCTTGAAGTTAGACCCGTCAAACTTCTCGGGTTTGGCACTAAGGGTTTCACGGTTTGGTGAGGTCATTTCGGATAAAAGAGAGAAGTTGAAATTTATGGATTGAAAAATATGTTTTGTCAATTTTAAAGCACACTTAAATAGATTTGACTTTTAGAAGTCCAAATGAAACTTCCAAATCCTAACGGCCAGATGGGCTCCAAGTAGGAGGTGGAGCACTAGGCTCACTCAAATACCAAGCTACCTTAGATAAATTAATGCCGGTTTGTCAAGTCTGTCTAGACACCGTAGGCAGTAGAATGTTCAATAGCCGACTTTTAGTCTTTTCTATAATCTATGCTTCTAATTAACTTTTGTAGAAAATAATTTTAATTAATAACTATAGTGCAACTTTTAACGACGAATGATCAAGCTATTTATTCTATAATAGCAAACATAACAAAGTGGATAGCACAATAGAGAATGATAAATAGTCCTTTTGAATATGTTGAACAATTAAATATTAAATAAGTTTCTTGGATTATTGGAAATCTAATCGTTCTATACTAGGAAACTTAGGACTTAATCAAATTCTTAATAGTAAAAATTGATTAGCAAATGTTATCTTCGCAAGCAAAGACAAATCACAAAATTCTTTTAGAAATGGTTTGCCAAGGCAGAGCGGGTTCTATGGAACCGTCATTCACCTTGCCGAACTTTTTTAAGAGAAAAATATATAATCCTAAATCTTATTTATCGCTATTTAGGTTTTGTATTAGATGCAAGTCGTTTTAATAGATTTAATGAGAGCAAAGAAATAGAGTTAGAAACTCTGGCTGTGGTCGAAGCACGCTAGGCGCTGTCCCAAGAAACTTATTGCCCCCCTCGTGCGGGTCTCGTGGCAATGGTTCTCGGAGATACGACAACCTCGGTCAGGCGACCTCCTTCTCGTCGGCACGACTTCAAGAAGGCTTTGTGAACCTCGTGAACTTTCAGGAACCCAGCGACTCGATGAAGATCTTCTCGAAGCTGGGAGGCAGCACCGCAGTAGAGCTTTGATCCGAGAGAGAGAGTCTTCTCGGAGCAAGGGGCAGCACCACAACACAAGAGAACGGGAGAGGGAGAGGCATAAATTAGAGAATGATTGTGATATTCGGACTGTGTTTTCTCTATGGCTGCACTGGGGCTTATATAGGCCTCGGGCAATTAATAGAGGGCTGAAAGAGGGGAGCGGTTTATGGGCTGCGATTAAGCCCATTAACCTCGCACATTACAGCTCACAGAGAGCAGCCTTGTAACGGCTAGCATGCAGCAACGGGTCGCATGCAAAACGGCTAGTAGCCCAAAAGAAAATTAGTAAATGTGAAGGGTTTAAAAGCAAAAATAAAAATAAGGCAGGTGCGGATCAGCCCATTTCGGAGGTGCTATCGTGTTCGGGTCTGCGGGCGCACACACACACGTCGCCCAACCCAAGCCCGGCCCGGCCTGGCTCGGCACGCGCGCGCGTGTGTGATCTAGTGGAGTCCCTCCTCTAGTGTGATGACTAGTGGGGGGAAGAGGGCAATCCCTTATAAAGTGGTAGGGGACTTCTCCCCTTACCGATATAGGACTAAACATGTGTGGTTTTCAAACACACATCCAACAGGATCATCATCCACACTAAGAGTGTAAACCAAAATTTCCATAATCACCCTTTTATCTCCTTTAACAGGATAGGTAACAAAATCATGTCCAAAAGTTTTCTCTACTCTTGGCCTTTTACTTCTCTTAGGTTTAACATCTTGAGAATCCTCAGGAGAAGGGCAATCATTATCCAATGTTGGTGCAAAGATAGAAGGTAAGGCATGATTACCTAAAGTTCATTGTGGTTTGGTTCTCAAGATCCAAAAACCTATAATTGGAATGATTCAAAGAATATCCAATAAAAACATATTTATAAGTTATGTTCCCTAACTTTGGTCTCTTAGACAACTCAGAACTAATAAGGATTGTAATTACCATCTCGACTAAAGTTCTAATTTTTTCCCTCTGCAACTCAATTTTGTTGTGGAGTATAGGGCGTCGTAACTTGATGGATTATACCTTGCGATTCACAAAATCTTACAAATTCAGTGGGGTAGTATTCACCATCCCTGTCAGATCTATGGATTAATTTCAATCTTACAGCCAAGTTGAGTTTCAACTTCTGCCTTAAAAATTAAAAACTTTTGGTAAACATCGTCTTTGGATTTTAACAAGTATACATAAGAAAATCTGGAGCAATCGTCTATAAAGATTAAAAAAAAATTATTTATTTTATATTTTTTTGTATACTTGTTAAAATCTGGAGCAATCGTCTTTGGATTTTAACAAGCCATATAGCACGGTGCTTGGTGGGGCAAGTCGCCATTCCTTGAGCTTGTTCATCAAGTGATCCTGTCGAAAATGGAAGGTTCTCTTCTTCGACCTATCCGAGAACAGTGGGCTGCCCAAATTAAACTACTTCCTCATGACCGAGACCTCTAGAAGATTAACCAGATATCCTCTTTGAACTCGGTGGATATTTTTGCTGAGGTAAATAGAAGATTTTTCAAAATTAACTTGCTTCCCCACGATGCATTCATAATCTTTGAGGATTTGTTTTATTTGCCACTACTCATGTGTGCTGGTACGACCAAAGAAATAAGTCATCAGGATAAAGTAGATAGGAAATTTCTATTGGAATTGATGTGTTCTAACCTTGTAAAATTGTGTTTCGATCTATTAATAATGGTTGAATGTTATTATATGAGATGCATATTAGTACGTAATACTTGTAGAATGGGTTTTCTGCCATGCCCACCAGATGATGACACGTGTACCGCTAGACCACCCGGTCTGGTCTAGTGTGGAGATCCGTGGGACCCGATGGCATGAACCGGGCCCAAGTCTACCAGACTCGGCCCGTGAGCTGCTCTGTTAGTAGAAAATTGAGCCCGAGGAGGAGATCAGAGGAACCCAAGCTCCTCGACAGGGAGCCAGATCGAGAGAGGAGCAGGGTAGGTCGTGGTGCTGGCTCGACTACCCAACCACATGGCTGGCCTGACCTGATCAACGCCGAAGAACCGCCATCAAACGAGGAAAGATCAGAAGACACCGTAACGGCCGGGATACATGCCAGGCTAGGCGATCTAGAGGAAATCTCGCCCGTCGGGGTCGTGGGTTACCCGCGATGAGGTATAACACCCACGATCCATGGGAGCATAGAAAGAATATTTGAATGGCATTCGATCGGAGGGGATCCACCGTAACAGACCCTAGATCATCGGAGGACAGACCGCAGTAATTACGCACATGTGTGAAGATGCCTACAAAAGAAACCCCGCCCCCTCATGGGCAGGTAAGCAATAAGCAATCCGCACTCAAGGGAATTGAAACCCAAGAGAGGGAATTCGCTTCCGTAGCCACTACCACACTACATATCTCTCCCTTCCTTGACTTGAGCGTCGGAGGGGCCTTTGCTCGGAGGTGAGCCTCGGTCTTTTTACAAGTACTGCGAGAAGGCGGTGGAGGGCGTCCAGCTCCATCTGACAATCAGGTATGCCCGACAAGTCCTCCCACCCCCCCACACACACACACATTCTTTGGCGTCGTCTGTGGGATCTCTCTTCGACTTCTTCTCCAACTAGCCGCGACGATGGTGATGACCAGCCCGGGCAAGGATAAGTCAATTGTTTCGGTGTCCTCCTCCCATGCCAATGGGGGAGCTAGCCCGAATCCGGAGGATCGAAATTCTTCTAACCTTCTTCCCTCGCAGCAACTGCTAGAAACTCTCTTGGTCAACCAAGAGAAGCTGTTCCAGAGGATGGAAGGCTTGGTGGCAGAGAACCATGCCAACTGGCGGACAAATCTCCAGGATCACCTTGAAGAAGCTCGAGGGCGATCCAGGGTGACGGCAAGGAGCCGGTCCCAAGAGAAGACGTCCCGACGTCACCACGCGTCGGAAGGAACCCCCAGGGCACCCTCCGAGTGTCCATAATAACGAAGCGATCGAAGATATTCTTCGGGGCTTGGCGGGGCAAGTCGCCATTCCCCAGGCACCCGAGCCAGAGCGCAATGAGTCATGTCCCAACGTTTGGGACCGTCTCGGCCCTAAGACCACAACGGCGGAGCGACGGTTCGGCTGGCCTCAGAAAGCCAGGCCTGCGCAACACTATCCGGAGAATCCTCATCCTCCAACGGGAGTCATCGGCGTCCGCGTTCCTCGGTGCCTGACGCCAACACCTCTACCAGAGGAGCACACACGTCTGCGGTAAAGGGATTTGGTCAACTTGGTAGTCCAGTGCCTTGGACACCGAGTTAACACAATGACGCAAAATGCCATAAAGAGGGTAGTGGAGAGCCCCATCACTATGAGGGTGCAGGCAACCCATTTCCCCAACGATTGGCGAGCCCCGCAATTTGAGAGGTTTGACGGGTCCGGTGATCCATGTACTCACCTGTTGGAGTACAAGAACTAGATGAATCCATATGACTCGATGGACGAGTTATGCCGGATGTTCCAACAGAGTCTCAAAGGACCCACGCTAGAATGTTACTCTCGGCTGCCCATCGGCAGCGTTGACAACTACATTGACCTAGCCCTCTGTTCCTGGACAAGTATGGGTGTAACCGAAGGCAGCCTATGGGATTGACTCCCTGTTCAACCTTTGGATGACACGGCGTGAGTCCTTGAAGGACTTCACCCTCCACTTTAAAATGGAGGTCCTGGATATTGATGATCTGACCAGCCAGGGTGCGACGGTGGTTATGGCGTTCCGGAGCGAGCTGAGACCTGGCCATGCTTTTCGGAACTCCCTGGTTAAAAAGCTCGCCTTGAGCACGGGTGAGCTGTATAGCCAGGCGGAGCGCTACATCCGTATGGAGGAAGACGCCTAGGCGATGAAGCCCACTGTACCGCAGCAACATAAGATCAAGACAGCGACTGACCGTGATGAGTCAATGAGCCACGGCGCCAAACGCAAGTTTCCAGAATGCTCGGGATCGACGGATGGGAGGAACATAAAGTTTACTGTCCTTACGCACCCTCCGGATGTGGTCCTACGGCGAATTCAGAATGAGAGGTATGTACGCTGGCCAACACCAGCACATCAAGGGATAACTTGGGGATGGGAATAGAACAAGCGGTGTGAGTATCACTAAGGTCGGGGCCACAACACGCGCCGCTGTCGGGCCCTGACGCATGAGCTAGAGGACCTCATTGAGAGGGGGTACCTCAAGGAGTTTATAGCGCAGCCTGACCCCGCCGGATGAGCTACTAAAGAACGCCTACCTCCTCCTCCCCCCTACGTCGGAGAAGCCACGCAACCACTGCCACCTAAGTGGCTAGATACACAAGCTGCTCTATAGCTGAACATGATTCACGGATACATGCTGGGGCCGGCCCCCTCCGTGAATTCCATACAGAAGAGAGCAAAGGAGGTCGTTCGAATTTAGACGGTAAACAACATCATCCATGTACCCCAGGAGGATGGAGCCTTCAACAAGAACGACCTCCAGGGGGTGAGCATCCATCACAACGACCCCCTGGTAATCCAATGAATGATTGTAGGATGGAACGTCCACCGATGTCTCATGGACACGGGAAGCTCTGTAAAGGTGATATATCTTTGAGCTTTCCACCAGCTCGGCTTCACTCGCGAGCAGTTGGAGTTTTCAAGCACCGTGCTATATGGCTTCACCGAGAAAACCACAAAGGTAGCTAGAGAGATCACCTTGACGGTGGTCGCTGGACCTACGGCACACCACGTCCGGTTCATCGTGGCTGATGCGGAGTCACCCTACAATGTGATCATTGAACGACCATAGCTGCACAATATGGATACCATCACGTCCACCAAGCATCAATGCATGAAGTTCTATACCGGAGGGAAGGTACTCCGCATCAGGGGAGACCAACACACAGCGGCCCACGTGCAGATTGAGGTCGTACGTGCTGGCGGGTCTTCCATAGAGCCAGGCTACCGGAGAGGGTAGCAACCACAGTTGCCCTTGTGCAAGAGCGCATGGATGAATAGGCAGGGTCGACACCCTCGATCGAACCGTTTGACGAAGTCGAGCTGGGAGCAGGGGACCCCACGTAGCGAGCTTATATAGGGAGTGCTATGTCCCCTGATAAGAAGGCACCGCTACTGCAGTTCCTCCAATTGAACCGTGATGTGTTCGCCTTGAGCCACGCCGATATAACGGGAGTCGATCCGGAGGTCACATGCCACCGGCTGAATATCCGGGCAGACGCAATCCCTGTCAAGCAGAAGAAGCGGCATATCTTTGACGCAAGAGGGAGGCTGTGAATGAGAAGGTCGACAGACTGCTCCAGTCTGGTTTTATTCAGGAGGTCAAATACCCGGACTGGCTCGCCAACATCATTGCTGTACCGAAGAAGAAGGGAAAGGTCCAGGTCTCTATCAACTTCATAGATCTAAATGAGGCCTGCCCCAAAGATTCATTTCCGCTGCCCCGGATTGACGCATTAGTTGATTCCACGGCGGGGGCGCAGATGTTGTCGTTCATGGATGGGTACTCAAGGTACAACCAAGTACCCATGCACCCCGATGACCAGGAGAAGATGGCGTTCATCACTGATCGAGGAACCTTCTGCTACAAGGTGATGCCATTCGGACTGAAGAATGCCGGAGCGACGTACCAACGATTGGTAACTAAGATGTTCGCAACCCAAATCGGCCGAACAGTCGAGGTATACGTCGATGAAATGGTAGTGAGCAGCCAAAGCAGGCCGGGACATATCGAAGATCTCGCAGAAGTGTTTGCAATCCTCTCGAAGATTCAACCTAAAGCTAAACCTGGCAAAGTGCACATTCGGGGTCTCCTCGGGGAAGTTCCTGGGATTCCTGGTGACACATAGGGGGATCGAATCAAACCCAGATCAGATCAAAGCTCTGCTTGCTATGCCTCCCCCACGAACAATAACGGAGATCCAGTCATTCAACGGGTAGGTTGTGGCGCTGTGGTGCTTCATCTCCAAGCTCTTGGATGTCTATAAACCACTGTTCGATGCTCTACGTAAAGGGTCAAGTTACAGTTGGGATGACAAGAAGGAAGCGGCATTCCACAAGATAAAGTCAATTCTAAGTAAGCCTCCAGTCTTATCGCAACCAAGCCCGGGAGAGGAGCTCAGATTGTACCTATCGACGACCATAGTGGCTATCAGTGCAGTAATAGTCCGGGTCGATGTCCAGGTAGAGAAGTCCATCTATTTCATCAATCGAACGATGAACGATGTAGAAACCCGTTATAGGAGGATAGAAAAAGTGGCTAATGCCTTGGTCCACGCGATGCGAAAGCTTCGTCTGTACTTTATCTCTCACTCCTTCTGGGTGATAACGGAGTATCCACTGAAACAAGCTCTAAAGGAAGCTGGCCGAGCTGGAAAGCTGGGAAGATGGGCAACCGAGCTGCTCCAATACTGCATCCGGTATGAGTCTCGGGTGGCCATCAAGGGCCAAGTTTTGGCCGATTTCCTGAGTGACTTCCTTGTAGAGGAGGATGCTCAAGAGATGACATACGAAAAAGACCCCTGGCAAGCGGAAGAGCTCGACGTGGGACCCAGCAAATGGGCCTCATCGGGCGAGTGGAGGATTTTCGTGGTGGCTCAACAAATATCCTAGGTGCGGGGATTGGAGTTGTGATACTCTCCCCGGAGAATGTCGCGATTCATAAGTCAACACGCTTAGACTTCCCGGCAATGAACAATGAAGCTGAGTACGAGGCTTTGATTGCTGGAATCGAAGCATCTGTGGGGGAAAATCTTCGTGCCGACCCGAAGACTCTCGCAGCACCAGTCAATTGAAGGTTCGAGTTGAAGATCGTTGATCGATCTGTCAATTGGAGTTGAAGTTACCTCTTTCGATATGTAAACAGAGAGGCAATCAGAGAGAGAGTTTGACACAAGAGATGTGATCTCGGAGTTCAGCAGAAGCCTACGTCTCCGTGCTATAGGGAGCAACCCGAATTCACTAACACTTATGTTGAAGTGATCTCGACAGGCCGAGTATCACTGAAAACTCTAATCTCTTCGAGAGAAAAAGAAGATCAAAGAGAGGTGGAAGATGGGAAGTTGGAAATCCCAGAGCTCTGGTTTTTTAGAACTGAGAGTTCGATCTCAGATTCGATCCTTTTACATTCGAAGGCTCTGCTATTTATAGGATTCCCGGGGAGGAATTCCGGGGCAAATGGCGGTTTTTGCTGTCGTATCTGGGGATCCTCCAGGTAAAGCTGGTGGGCTCCGCTGCCGTCTTCTGGGGGTTTCTACAGGCTCGTGGGCCTATCGGACAGGGCCGATGGGTCCCGCGGTGGCCCTCGTGGGCCCACCAGGCAGGACCGGTGGGTCCCGTGGTAGTCTTCGTGGGCCCACCAGGCAGGGCCGATGGGTCCCGTGATAGTCTTCGTGGTCCCACCAGGCAGGGCAGGTGGGTCCCGTGGTAGTCTTCGTGGTCCCACCAGGCAGGGCCGGTGGGTCCCGTGGTAGTCTTCGTGGGCCCACCAGGCAGGGCCGGTGGGTCCCGTGGTAGTCTTCGTGGTCCCACCAGGCAGGGCAGGTGGGTCCCGTGGTAGTCTTCGTGGTCCCACCAGGCAGGGCCGGTGGGTCCCGTGGTAGTCTTCGTGGGCCCACCAGGCAGGGCCGGTGGGTCCCGTGGTAGTCTTCGTGGGCCCACCAGGCAGGGCCGATGGGTCCCGCGGTAGTTGGTATACTTCTGCCAAAATTTGCACCCACAGCATCTATGGACTTGGGAGTTAGTGAGCTAACGCTGTTCAGTGACTCCCATGTCGTGGTGAACTAGATCAACGGTATCTACAACACCCACGAACCTCGCATGGCGACCTACCTATCTCTGGCGAAGAAGAAACTCGGTGGATTCTCAAGAGCAACCATTGCCCACCTCCCCCGATCAGAGAACAAAGTAGCTGATGCCTTGGCAAATGCTGCATCAGCTCTCGCACGGGATGGAGCCATATCACTTCATGGTGGAAGTCAAACAGAGCCCGTCCACTGAGCTCGACATGATGATAATCAATGCTGCACTAGCAGGGCTACCATACTCGAGGCCTCACCAGGTGTCGCCCCCTGATTGGACCATCCTGATCTGGGCCTACCTCACCACGAGACAGCTTCCGGCAGACCATCTTGAGGCGTAGAAGGTGAAGCGAAGATCACATAAGTTCCAGATCACGATAGAGGTGCTCTACCGGAGATCGAGCAAGGGACCCCTCCTGAGGTGCGTGGGACCGGACGAGGCCCACGGGATCATGTCGATGATACACGAAGAAGAATGTGGCAATCACTTAGGAGGAAGATCACTGGCCCACAAAGTCAATCGAACGGGCTACTACTGGCCTACTCTTGAGGCTGACGCTATCAGCTTCAGTCAGAAATGCCAGTAGTGCCAGAAATACACGCCACTTATCCACAAGCCCGCCGGAGAGCTCCTGAGACACTGTGTTCCTTGGCCTTTCCCGCAATGGGGGCTGGACATAGCCGGGCCTCACCAGCCACTCCCAACAAGAAGAGGTTCCTGCTACTCGCAATTGATTACTTCACGAAGTGGGTAGAGGCCGTCCCTTTAGCAACAATCAAAGACTTGACGTAGAGCGCTTCCTATGGAACAACATCATCACCAGGTTCGGGGTGCCCAAAACCCTAATCGTGGACAACGGGCCTCAGTTCAGTTTGGCTCGAATAAAGGACTACTGCAAACACTACGGCATAGATATCTAGTTCGATCTCTTCACCTTACTACCCGCAAGCAAACGGTCAAGCAGAGGCAATGAACAAGACTATCATCGCAAACCTGAAGAAGATGCTCGACGGAAGAAAGGGGCTCTTGGATGAAACCTTGAATGGCGTACTCTGGGCCTATAGGACGACACCTCAGCAACCCACTCAAGAGTCACCCTTCTCCCTTGCCTTCTGAGCAGAAGCAGCAATTCCGAGGGAGGCAATCTACCCGACGACCCGATCCAGAGTCGTCAGTTCGGGGATAAACGATGAATGGATAGTGAGCAGCCTAGACCTACTGGGCAAGAGAAGAGACCGAGCTGCTGCTAACTTGGCCAACTATGTCCAACAGTTGAAACAGGCCTACAATAAGAAGACGAAAGCTAGAGTCTTTCAGAAAGGTGACCTCGTTTAGTGACAGATAATCCCCCCACATGAAGAATCCAGCGCATGAAAAACTCGAAGCAAGATGAGAGGGGTCGTACATCACCGACCATACCATCGCTAGAGGAGCATACTACTTGAAGACCGCGGAAGGTCACAATCTTCTCCATCCCTGGAACACTAATAACTTGAAGAAATGCGATTGAAGAGAAGTCAGGAGTCTTCTCTCACCCTGACGGCAAGGCACCATAGAAGAGCTCTCCTACGCACTGCTCGGTCTGCCCGACAAAGAGAATGCATAATCAAAAAGTGACAAAGGATTGCTCTCCAACGGCCGCTCACTGCCGGCCCAAAGATCCGGCATGATATGAAAACAATTAGAGCAGACGGGTCTACCCCTGCAGACCTTCCACCTCCACCTTGCCTTATGCTGAACCGGAAGGAGGATTCCCCAGATGACTCATGCATCAGCTCCTTCACCTCCGAAGAACTCCTGACAGGCTCGTCATGGGTAGGCGGAGAGGAAAAAGGTTAGGGCCGAAGCCTCCTCCCCCTGCCCCAGTGTCGCTGATCTCGAGCACCACCTCTCTCTCATGGCCCAAGGAGGAGAACCCATGAGATCATCCAAGGGAGGAGGACCGGACTCGGTCTGATTACATGCTCTCCTCTGATAAAACTGGAGCGAACGAAGACCGGCCACATCCAGAGAAAACAGAAGATCTCAAAAGACCCAGCCATTGCACGATGATAAGAAATGACCTCAGCCTAAAGTCTACTAATAGTTGATTAGTCAGAGAAAGCAATAGGGCTCGAGAATTGAACCATCGCATCAGGACTGAACACTTCCTCGGGGAATGGAAGCGATGTGACGTGAAGGTATGAGACTATCGAGGTGCAGAATCCAAGGTCAAAGATGACGTAATTGCCTGAAGCGTGATGCAGACCGAAGGCTAAGAGGCCGAATGCCTTAGCATCCCCCCTGAGGCCATGCATATGAGAACCTGGGGGTCCGATGCCTTAGCATCCCCCGCAGGTCATTCGAACCAAAAGCTAAAGGGCCGGATTTCTTAGCATCCCCCCTGAGGTCGTGCAGATAAGAACCTGGGGGTCTGATGCCTTAGCATCTCTCGCAGGTCGTTCAAGCTGAAGGCTAAGGGGCCGGATGCCTTAGCATCCCCCCCTAAGGTCGTGCAGATGAGAACCTGGGGGTCCGATACCTTAGCATCCCCCGCAGGTCGTTTGAGCAAAAGGCTAAGGGGCTTGATGCCTTAGCATCCCCCCTGAGACCGTACATATGAGAACCTGAGGGTTCGATTCCTTAGCATCCCTCGCAGGTCATTCGAGTTGAAGGCTAAGGGGTCTGATGCCTTAGCAACCCCCCGACGACGTAAGAGATGAGGGTGCAAATTTGAAGGCTAGGGATCAGACTTTTCAAAGTCTTCCACCGTTAAGGGCGTGCCATTGCCTTGACAGGATGAAGCACGTCCTTGGAGGCTAGGGATCAGACTTTTCAAAGTCTCCCACTGTTAAATGCGTGCCACACCCTTGACAGAGCGAAGCACGCCCTTGGGGGCTAGGGATTCCTACTAGCCCAACAGAAGATATTCAGCATGCTACTCGGATTGAAAAAAAAAATGGAAGAAGGGGAAATTAAAAAATTTTAATTTTTTATTCCTTTCAAGATTGGTTACATCGAAGAACAGAAAGAAGAAAAAAGAAGTTGATGCGCCGGCCGCTTGTCCTGCCTCCAGATTCTAAATTTTATCTGTCCCCTCCGACGCCAGCGCTGGGGAGGAGGAAAGAAAGACGTTAGTAGATTAGCCGACCGTCGGTGGATCGCCTATGAAAGATGACAAAAAAGAACCTCCTGCCCTTGGTTCTCATCAAAGGGTCGACCCACCGCTGGCACCATCTCCAACCTCTGGCTCACGAAATCCCGCCTGATGCGCTCACTGACGATCTCGGTGCCAATCCTAGATGACCCTCCTACTAGGATTGTCAGACCAGGGCCTGGGGCTGATCTCATCTCTGACCTCAGTGCCTAGATATCCGCTCAAGATATCGTCGTGGCGACACCACTAAGAGTTGCTCCTCCGGAGAAAGCATTGAGAGGTCTACACAATGAGCCATTGTCGTACGAATATGAGGTTCGCAGAAGGGCGGGAGAAGACGAAGAAGAAGGAAATACGCCGGAGAAGAATAAGCATCCCGATCTCACGCCAAGAAGAGATATTTGAAGCGCTGAAACGTCACCCACTTTTCGGAATTGACAAGAGTTGATGTGTTCGGAAGATCCTGGGTGTCGAAAGATAAAGATCCAACGGTCGGAAAGTAGACCGCCTCGGCAGCTAAACCCTGCATTTAAGGATGAAGGAAGTGCAGCCCCATAGCTAGAACAATAATGATCGCCGGTCATGTCATCGAGCATTCGTTCTGATTTAGGACGCGTGGCGAAACCCTAACGAATAGGACTTTCAGCCCGTGGTCTAGAGACTGAAGACCGAAAGGGGGCTTTTATAGAAGGGGGTTTTCTACCATGCCCACCAGATGATGACACGTGTACCGCTGGACCACCTGGTCTGGTCTAATGTGGAAATTCATGGGACTCGATGGCATGAGCCGGGCCCAAGTCTACCAGACCCAGCCCGCGAGCTGCTCTGTTAGCAAAAGATTGAGCCCGAGGAGGAGATCGAAAGAACCTGAGCTCCTCGATGGGAACCAGGTCGGGAGAGGAGCAAGGTAGGTCATGGTGCTGGCTCGACTACCCGACCACATGGCTGGCCCAACCTGATCAGCATCGAAGAACCGCCATCAAGCGAGGAAAGATCGAAAGACACCGTAACAGCCGAGATACATGCCAGGCTAGGCGATCCCAAGGAAATCTCACTCTATCGAGGTCGTGGGTTACCCGTGATATGGTATAATACCCACAATCCACGGGGGCATAAAAGAAAATTTTGAATGGCATCCGATCGGAGGGGATCCACCGTAACAGACCCGAGATCATCGAATGACAGACCGTAGTAATTACGCACACGTGTGAAGATGCCTATAAAAGAAACCATGCCCCCTCATGGGCAGGTAAGCAATAAGTAATCCTCACTCAAGGGAATTGAAATCCAAAAGAGGCAATTCGCTTCCGTGCCCACTACAACACTACACATCTCTCCCTTCCCTGACTTGATCGTCGAAGGGGCCTTGGCTCGAAGGTGAGCCTTGGTCTTTTTGCAGGTACCGCGGGAAGGTGGTGGAGGGCGTCTAGCTCTATCTGATGATCGGGTGTGGCCGGCACGTTTTGCCCCCCGCCCCCAATATTGTTACGTGTTCTTTTTAGAACAAAGAGCCATGGGTATATGGTAGTCCATATGAGTAGAAGACTAAATGAATCAGTTCTATGTAACCTAAATTAGTTCGCAACTATAATTAGGTTGGTCACCTCATCATGATAAACTGTTGAAATTATAAAGCATGAGTGTCTTCACCATGGTTATCACTAAATACAGTTTCTATGGCCGAATGGAACCAACACAGTGCACAGATCTGTGAGTAGACACTGGTGCACTAAACCGTATTTCTGCTTTGAGTAAAACAGTCCTAAACCCTGAGGAACCACTACTGGTGGGCTAACTATTGGAATTGATGAGATCTACAGCTCGTAAAAACCTATAGTTTAGCTATATATAGTTGATAGCTTATGATTGCATCTTGATACATGATCGATGCATAAACACGTCGTATCCATGCCCCTAAACTTGTGCCGAATCATGATACTTCTATATTAAAGTGTCTAATTAATTGTATATTTATGATTAACAAGAAAAGAGCCACAAGCAGCATCAAATACAACATAACAAGGAAGAAAACTAAGACCAGCCTTGAGAAGAAAATAATCTCCAAAAGCAACCTCTGCGTGTAGTCTCCTTGCAGATAGAGAATTTAGAGTCACTGATCGATAGGCTGCGAGGCCCGATCGATCGGCCGTGACCCACGCTGTAGATAAAAACTTTGCCATAGACGATCGATCGGACCTGAGCATCGATCGATTGGTCATGACCATCTGAGCGCCCAGACGCCCTAGATTGGATGGTCAAGAACGCCCGTGGGAAGACTACAATTTGTGTATGCTCGGGAGCCTATTTGTTCGCGTTTCTATTGAAGAAATGTATCCGCTTTTCACTTCGGAAAATCATCATCACCGGGAGGAAGATCGAGAGAGAAGAAGAAGAGGAGCCACCATGGATCGTTCGCCATCCATCATCAACTCCTTCGTTGTCATCCCCACTATGAGTAGCTAAACCCTTTCTAGAGCTTCGATGAAGCCCTAGCTTTGTTCTAGTTTTATTTATGTACTTTTAGGGTTTTGTGACTTCAATTGAAGATTAGCTTGACAAAGATATTTTTTAGTCTATATTTGTTGTTTGTTCCTTCATTTTGTATGTGCTATTATGAAATCTATGTCGTAGGAATCGAATATATCTTATCTTTGTCTTACCCAATTTTTAATATTCCTTACCATCTCACAAGAGATGCACCATGCTTAGGAAGATGGTCTGTGCCCTAAAAAGACGGACCGTGCTAAACTAAAGATGACGCATGTCATGTGCATGATGGTAAAATATCTTTTGTTTGACTTTTCATCTTTTTACGAGATGAGTTATGCTAAAGGGAGATGATCTGTGCCCCTAAAGGATAGATCATGCCGACCAAAGATAATTTATATCGTCGAAGGTGATAGCCCTCATTGAGACTCCATAATGATTTACAATCATAACGGATCGATACACTTCATTGGAGTTAACTACCTCAATTGGCATAAAGAGACTAGTTTATAGCTAGCGGCGGATTCTCTGCCCTAGATCCTCTTTACTTGAATTTCTTCTTTAATTTAATCATTTAATATTAATTTTATTTAATTTGCAAACCATCAAATAACTTCTCTAATTGCTTTAATCTTTAGAATTAAACCAAAGTTACACGATCACAGTCCCTGATGATGATACTGGTATTTAACCCTATAACTGCAAACGATTCGGTTAAAGATACCTGTATGATCGGGAAGATCAGTCGACGAGTATTCAGTTGACGGAGTTTCCATCGACGACGAACTGAAGAACCAAGGGTCACGATGTGGAGTGTAGACTCCGTTAAGATCTTAGTCGGTAAAGATAATTGCTAGCCACGAAAGACCTTTGATGGGCTTTTCAATCTAGGATTCCTCAACTTGAGCTATTGTGCGCACGTGATGGACATACCGTATTTACCGCTCTACTTCCTTTTGAGTAGGAGTTTGGTGGTGGAGATTATCGTGGATACCATATATCTCTGCTTGAATGGTGATGGGGTTCAGTTGACGCACGACCGAACAGATCCAACACATCCCCTTCTCCCTTTGAGGAGGGGAAGGTAGAGGGAGTGAATCGTTTGTTTCACTGACCTCTGCCTTGAACTTTTGGAGGTAGCCTTCCTGCAAAAGATCCTCTAGATGGTACTTCAGACGAAAGTACCGAATAGTAGGATACCCATGATATCGGTGGAAGTCGCAGTAGACCGACTTGTCCTCTGTTTGCTTGGTGGCAGGATCAAGAGGGTTGGACCTCTTGAGGTAATCCTCGTGCTGAATTTGCTCGAGAATGATATCGATCGGCAAATTCTAGTCGGTGAACTTGGTCCTCCGAGGCTTTACAGGTTTATCGTCTACCCACTTCGGCCTCTTGGAGGATTCACCTTCATTAGCCTGAGTCTTGTGAGCTCAGGTTGTCGGTCTTGTTAGCTCCTTGTCAAAAAGACGCTTCTTGAGGTCAAGCCTCTTGTGCATGATCTAGTCATCCTCTCCCTCAATATCCTTTTGGATTCGATCGAATAGTGCTTCGAAGAAGGTAGGTGGATTGTGGATGAGGTTGTTATAAATATGGAGATCATAACATAAGGCGTTCTGGAATGCCAACATGACCGCTTCATCATCGAGGTGATGCCCGGAGAGTACTGTGTGCTCGTTCCGGAACCTCCAAGTGAACTCTTGAAGGATTTTATCCAAACCCATCCAGAATCGATAGTGGGATTCTAACTTCTTCTCTGGCTTGAGCTTCAATCGATAATATTGAACGAAGAGGTCTGTTAGATCCCCAAACCAACTCATGGAGTCTGTCGGAAGATTGCGATATCAATCAAGTGACATGTCGTTCAGGCTACCCGCAAAGGTACGGTATAGAACCTGGTTATCGTGATCGTACTTTGTTAATGCTTACTTGAAATTCAAGACGTATAGCATCGAGTCTCCCATTAGGCAGTTAAACTTGGCAAGAGCATAAGTTCTCCATCTTTGAGTAAAATAAGCTTGGAGAATCTATCGATAGAGTGGTCCTTCAGAGGCGTGGTTGTTCTTGTGATCGTCTCGTTGATCGGAGGAGCGTCTCGAAGGAAGGGGAGATAGCGAGGGCGCCGAAGTTCTCCTGGTTGGGTGATGTTCCACTAGGGTTCGGTCGTTGTTGCGATGTTGCCAAATTCTGGGAAGACGCCCACCGTTTCGAACATCCCTTACGATGTAGGGATCAGAGGATGATTCAGAATCGAGAGGTTCAGGATAGTGAGCTGACTCATCAATAAGCTCTTAGACCATCTGTCTAGGAGGGATGGGCGAGGTTCCCCTCGAAAGGGATTCGAGAGACCACCGAGAGGTGTCGACGACAGATCGTTTAGAAAGAGCAAGAGACAGGTTGAGCAATCGACGGACATCTGCTCCGTCATTGAAACTAGCGACCGACCGCAGGAGGTTGACCTCTGCTTCAACGACGATCCATCAAATAGAGTCTCTCTCAACTATGAAAGCAGCATTATACTTCATGAGACTAAGGAGTTGGAAATCCTCTGCTGAGATTTTATACATCGCCTGACAGTCGGTGACAGGTGAGATTTGCGCTTTTCCCAAGCATTGAGGAGTTGTATCAGTAAGCTGAGGAGATTGCCGTGATTGATTCTGAGCGGCGCGGTCGACTGACCGATGATTCCTTGAATCCACAGCAGTTGCTGTTCAGGACGTTGACTCATCGCTAACCTACAACTCATTGAATGAGTCATAGGATGCTGAATGTCTGGATTAGGTTACTTCCCTCCAGCTATCCACAAGTTGTGTCTTCGCCATTTGGGTATAGAAATGGAGACAGACGGGTTGCTCAGGCCATCGATAGTTGTTGTTTGATCGAAGGAGCTAGGAGGTTTGGAGATCACAGATTGATTGTGAATAACCCCATAGATGGTACTGCTAAACTGTTAGAGAAATTATGACCGTCGTACGATTTTCCACCAACAGTCGATTGATTGTTGACTTCGAGAGTGATGCACTGCATGAGTGCTGATCTGTCATGTGCTGAGCTATCATACAGACACTGCTGATTAAAGAAAGAGATAGAGGTAGAGAGAGAGAGAGAGAGGGAGAGAGAGAGAGAGAGAGTTGACACGGGATGTGCTAAAGAAGTTCGGCCGAAGCCTACGTATCCATGTGGATAGACGCAACCTTTGAATCCACTAACTCTGAAAAAATAGAGGTACTCTCGAAAGGCCGAGGAGTACTTATACATGTAGACAAAGGGTAGAGTGGGCTTGATTAGAGTTTAATTACCAGAAGGCTCGAGGAGCTCTGGAAAACATAAAGTAGAATTGAGAATCATAAACTCCGGTTCGGGTTTTTTATAGAATTTGTTATTTATAGAGCTTTGAGAATATCTGGGGTTGTAGTAAATATCCGGGGAAGATTTACCATACCTCAGATAATTCTTGTGGGTCCCAGGCATGGCTGGCGGGTCTCACTGTCATCTTCGTAGACCCAGGCAGAGCTGGTGGGTCCCAATGTCGTCTTTGTGGGCCCTAGATAGGGTTGGTGGATCCCATTATCATCTTCGTGGGCTCCAAGCAAGACTGGCGGGTCTCACTATCAGGTGTTAGGCAGATTTTGCACCCACAAAGGCCGAACCCCCCCTCATTTCACCGAGAGGGATTCTCAAAAAAAAAAAAAATTCTAGGCAGGGGGTCCCGTACTGTTCGAATATCTATACCCTCTTTTTGGTCTCCTTCCTTCTGGCTTAAGATCAACAAGAATCGGGCAATGGTCGCTAGAAACTCTCCATAGGTGCCACACAACCAAACGAGGGAAAAGTAGCCTCCTGATTGTCTGCCCCTAAAGCCCAAGTTCACTTTTTGGTCATATGGTTATGAAGATCACATACATCACTATGTATTAAATCAAGTAACTCAGAAGATCACTCAACTGTTTCAGAGGATTTTTCTAGTTATCTTTGATTGGACACATAAACCTAGATTAGTTATATTCATCTTGATCATTCTGTTACAAGAATACCCATGTTCAATATACTTAACTCTGTCAATATTGAGCTCACATTCTTTGGCAAGACCCGACATGCTACTAGTGAGTGTAATTATTGCATTATGATAGGGCAGTCATGACTTTTCAAACATGACTTTTTAACCCAGAAATCTTACGCTCCTTAACATGCACATAACGTGAAATATTAGTAGCATATCCATCTGGAACATTTACACTGGATAACAACTTACATTATATATATATATATATATATATATATATATATAGGGATCGGCTGACCCAACAAATTTTGACCTAGCAATAACCCAGCACCCTTTGATGCACCTAGAGGTTTTAGAATGAGCTGATTTTTTGTAGACATGTTGTCTATGGTATGTTGATCATCCTCATAAAAAATCAGCCCATTCTAAAACCTCTAAGTGCATCAAATGGGTTCTTCAAATCAACGGTTTTCGATTGTAAATTTTAACCGTTGATTTGAAAAATGCATTTGATGCATCTAGAGGTTTTAGAATGGGCTGATTTTTTGTGAGGATGATCAACATACCATAGACAACATGTCTACAAAAAATCAACCCATTCTAAAACCTCTAGGTGAATGAAAGGGTGCTGGGTTATTTGCTGGGTCATCCGATCCTGACCCATATATATATATATATATATATATATATATATATATATATATATATATATATATATATATATATATATATATATATATATATATATATAATATATATATATATATATATATATATATATATATGTGGGCGCTTTAGGATGCGGCGTGTGGTGCGTGCGGTGTCGCACCGCAGCCATCTGATGCACCGCTGTGTGCATCGCACGCACGCAGCGGGTGCATCAGACGGCTACGGTGCGACAGCGCACGCCGTATTTTATCATTCCTCTCTCTCTCTCTCTCTCTCTCTCTCTATATATATATATATATATATATATATATATATATATATATATATATATATATATATATATATATATATATATATATATAGGGGCATGCTATAATGCGGCATGCGGTACGTGCGACACTGTACCGCAGCTGTCTGATGCATGTGTTGCGTGCATCGCATGCACCGTTGCGTGCATCAAACAGCTACGATATAGTGCACTCAATTTTTTACATCGATTTTCAAATCAACTAGATAGAGGTTTCAGAATTTCTTGATTTTTTGTGAGCATAATCACCTTATCCTAGATAGCACGTCCACAAAAAATCAGAACATTCTAAAGCCTCCAAGTACATCAAAACCAAAAGGCTTTATCGACCGTCCATTTTAATCGCTAATTTGAAGAGCACATTTAATAAGTCTAGAGGCTTTAGAATGTACTGATTTTTTGTAGATGTGTTATCTAAGACAAGATGATTATGCTCACAAAAAATTAAGAAATTCTAAAACCTCTATCTAATGGTTTGAAAATCGGTGTAAAAAATTGAGTGCAAAAACAGTGTCCATTGAACCTGAGCCATATATATATATATATATATATATATATATATATATATATATATATATATATATATATATATATATATATAGGGTCAGGTTCAATGGACACTGTTTTTGCACTCAATTTTTTACATCGATTTTCAAAACATTAGATAGAGGTTTCAGAATTTCTTGATTTTTTGTGAGCATAATCACCAAGACTTAGATAGCACGTCCACAAAAAATCAGCACATTCTAAAGCCTCCAAGTACACCAAAACTAAAAGGCTTTATCAACCATCCATTTTAATCGTTAATTTGAAAAGCACATTTAATAAGTCTAGAGGTTTTAGAATGTGCTGATTTTTTGTAGATGTGTTATCTAAGACAAGATGATTATGCTCACAAAAAATCAAGAAATTCTGAAACCTCTATCTAATGGTTTGAAAATCGGTGTAAAAAATTGAGTGCAAAACAGTGTCCATTGTATATATATATATATATAGGGCTGGGATCCGTAGACAATCCGTTTCCTTGACAACCCGTTGACAACCCAACGTTTGAAAGGGTTAGAGGTTTTAGAATTTGCTGATTTTTTGTGAGGATGATCTCCTTACTATAGATAGCACACCTACAGAAAATCAACTAATTCTAAAAGCTCTAGCCCCATCAAATGTACTGTTCAAATTAAATGTTAAAATGGACGGTCTATATTTGAGGAGAACATTTGATGGGGTTAGAGATTTTGGATTTTTCTGATTTTTTCTAAGGATGGTCTTATTGTTATAGATAGCATCCTCACAAAAAATCAGCAAATTCTAAAATCTCTAGCCCCATCAAATGATGGGTTATCAACGGGTTGTCAACGGATCAATAGCCAACACTTTTGGTGCCAACACTGGTGCCAACAAATCAATAGAGTTTTATAGAGGTTTTAAAATTTGGTAAGGATGATCACCTTCCAATAGATAGCAAGTCTACAAAAAATTAGAATATTCTAAAATTTCTAGGTGCGTCAAATGTGAAAAGCTTTATCCACCGTCCATATTAATCGTTAATTTGAAGATGATCATTTGATGCACCTAGAAGGTTTAGAACGTTCTAATTTTTTGTGGGCATACTATCTATAGTAAGGTGATCATCCTTGCCAAATTTCAGCAAGTTTCAAAACCTCTATGGATGTGTTGCCACCGATGTTGGCACCATATTAGTTGGCTGCGGAACCCGAACCTATATATATATATATATATATATATATATATATATATATATATATATATATATATATATATATATATATATATATATATGGGTCGGGATCGGCTGACCCAGCAAATTTTGACCCAGCAATAACCCAGCACCTTTTGATGAACCTAGAGGTTTTAGAATTTGATGAAAATTGGTAGGCATGGTCTCTATGGTATGTTGATCATCCTCACAAAATATCAGCCCATTCTAAAACCTCTAGGTGCATCAAATGCGAATATATATATATATATATATATATATATATATATATATATATATATATATATATATATATATATATATATATATATATATATATATATATATATATCTATATATATATATATATATATATATATATATATATATATATCTATATATATATATATATATATATATATATATATATATATATATATATATATATATATATATATATATATATATATATATATATATATATATATATATATATATATATATGGGTCGGGATCGGCTGACCCAGCAAATTTTGACCCAGCAATAACCCAGCACCTTTTGATGAACCTAGAGGTTTTAGAATTTGATGAAAATTGGTAGGCATGGTCTCTATGGTATGTTGATCATCCTCACAAAATATCAGCCCATTCTAAAACCTCTAGGTGCATCAAATGCGCTCTTCAAATCAACGGTTTGTGACCGTTGATTTTCATCAAATTCTAAAACCTCTAGGTTCATCAAAGGGTGCTGGGTTATTGCTGGGTCAAAAATTTGCTGGGTCATCCGATCCTGACCCTAGATATATATATATATATATATATATATATATATATATATATATATATATATATATATATATATATATATATATATATATATATATATATATATATATATATATATATATATATATATATATATATATATATATATATATATATATATATATATATATATATATATATATATATATATATATATATATATATATATATATATATGGGGCATGCGGTAAGTGCGGCATCACACCGCAGCCGTCTGATGCACCCGTTGTGTGCATCGCATGCACGTAGCGGTGCATCAGACGGTTGTAGTGCTTTGCCGCACTTACCGCATGCCGCATTATAGCATGCCCCTATATATATATATATATATATATATATATATATATATATATATATATATATATATATATATATATATATATATATATATATATATATATATATATATAGGTCAGGATCGGATGACCCATCAAATTTTGACCCAGCAAATAACCCACACCCATTGATGCACCTAAATGTTTTAGAATGGGCTGATTTTTTGCAGACATGTTGTCTATGGTATGTTGATCATCCTCACAAAAAATCAGCCCATTCTAAAACCTCTAGGTGCATCAAATGCGCGCTTCAAATCAACGGTTTTTGATTGACAATCAAAAACCGTTGATTTGAAGCGCGCATTTGATGCACCTAGAGGTTTTAGAATGGGCTAATTTTTTGTGAGGATGATCAACATACCATAGACAACATGTCTAAAAAAAATCAGTCGATTCTAAACCCTCTAGGTGCATCAAAGGGTGCTGGGTTATTACTGGGTCAACCGATTCCGACCCTATATATATTTATATATATCCCCTTGAGACATCGAAAACAGGTAAATATGTCTTTTGGTCAACTGCCATTGGATGGGGTGCTTGCTTTATACCCATATTCATAGGGTCAAGACGTGCTTCAAGTGTATTCTTTGTCTTCCCGTCCATATCCAATAGTCTCAATCTCATTGCCACATATGTTCTTCTTGATATGCATGACTTCAAGGTTGTGTCATACTGACTAGGGGTGCAACTCAGGTCGATTTGGTTCGGATTTGAGCCAACCCGGAACCAAACTGAACTAGTTCAGTTCTATAGTATTGAAACCCGAACCAACCCGACTTGGGCATAGAGCTGAACCAACCCAACCCATACTCAGGTTGGATTAGTTCGGGTCAGTTCTCGGGTTGGTAGTTGGTCTAAAAAAATAATGGTCATTTGTTATTTTCTAGTAAGCTGGAGGTCCCGTTGGGATTACGCTTTCGCTACTCGTTGAATTCTCTTGGCAATTTGTTCACCGTTAGCAAGCAACTAACATTTACTTGGCTGCTAGTGTGATGTAGCCCAAAAGTCCAAACCCGTGAGACATTTATATGGCTTAATATATATGAGTTCGATTCTCGGATTGCATGTGTCAGGTCCCATCAAGCCCCCAACCAGTATTTAGTTGGGTCCACAAAACATAGAACCGAACCAACCCATTTAGTCAAAACATTCGAACCAACCTGACCCATTTAGATCGGGTTGGATCGGTTATTGGTCTTACCTGACCAAGTTGCACCCCTAGTACTGACTGCGTGCATGTCTCATTGTTACAATTAGGACAAGCATACCGTCCTTTGGTACTCCACCATGACAGGTTAGCATATCCAAGAAAGTCACTGATAGTCCACAACAATGCAACATGCATAAAAAAAAAACAAATAATTTTTTATTATATCTCAAATATAAACTTATTTATCCCAAAATTCCTTTAGTTCATCTACTAGAGGTTGCAAATTCACATCAATGTCATTTCCAGGTTCACGAGGACCAGGAATAAGCGGCGAAAACATTAGATATGGTTGTTTCATGCACATCCATGGTGGCAAGTTATATATCATCAGTACAACAGGCCATGTGCTATGCACAATGCTCATTGTTCCGACGAATTGAAACCATCACTGGCAACCCTATTCTAACATTGCATGCTTTAGAAACAAAACCCGGATATCGAACATCACGACTTTTAATTCCATGACTGAGAATCACCAAGATGACTTAATATCCCATCTCTGGTGTGCTCATCATCAGACCATCTCATATGCAAAGCTGTGTACCTAGACATTAATAATCATTGCAGTCTCGGTTTTAGTGGAATGCTCCTTGTTAGAGTTGTCACTAACAGATTTCCTCCTCGAAATGCCACATACAAAATATGCGGAATCTATCTCAGACCCCTTTTAATACAACATGCAATCATTAGGGCATAATGCATCAATTTTGTTGTACCTAAGTTCTAACTCTTCAATTATTTTCTTCGTTCGATAGAATGAGTTAGGTAAGTTTTCCCCTTCGGGAAATATTTCCTTGAGTAGCTTAAGTAAGATAGTGAATGAAGCATCAGTCCAGCTGCGAAGACACTTAATGTTGAACAATAGAACAATAAATGACAGCTTTGTAAACTCTGGCATCCCGGATGTAACTCTGTTTCAGCATCTTCAACTAACTTAAAAAATTTTGTCTGCATGGGGTGTTGGATTTCCTGTACAATTCTAACTCGTCGATTCCTCAATTTTATCCTCAATTGGCTGGTCAAATGTTGCATGTAACATTTCATGCGTATCATCAGTTCTCTCATTATGTTGGCATTATATATATATATATATATATATATATATATATATATATATATATATATATATATATATATATATATATATATATATATATATATATATATATATATATATATATATATATATATATATATATATATATATATATATGGGCATGCTATAATGCGGCATGCGGTTAGTGCAGCACCGCACTATAACCGTTTGATGCACCGTTGTGTGTATGCGATGCACACAGCGGGTGCATCAGACGGCTGCGATGTGGTGCCGTACTTACCGCATACCGCATTATAGCATGCCCATATATATATATATATATATATATATATATATATATATATATATATATATATATATATATATATATATATATATATATATATATAGAGGAATGGGATGCTGCCTATCAAAGCAGCGTTTTTTGCTGCTTTGATACATTGTTTGACCATCCTAGAAGTTTTGGAATTTGATGAAATTTGGTGAGGTTGTTGTCTAGGGTAAGATGATCATCCTCACAAATTTTCATCAAATTCCAAAACTTCTAAGAGGGTCAAATGGTCGAAGCAAAATCTGCAGATTTTAACGGTGACTGCAGATTTTGTAGATTTTGCTTCGACCATTTGACCCTCTTAGAAGTTTTGGAATTTGATGAAAATTTGTGAGGATGATCATCTTACCCTAGACAACACCCTCACCAAATTTCATCAAATTCCAAAACTTCTAGGATTGTCAAACAATGTATCAAAGCAGCAAAAAACGCTGCTTTGATAGGCAGCATCCCATTCCTCATATATATATATATATATATATATATATATATATATATATATATATATATATATATATATATATATATATATATATATATATATATATATATATATATATATATATATATATATATATATATATATATATATATATATATATATATATATATATATATATATATATATATATATATATATGGTATGCAGAAGGGGAGATCGCAACAGATCTCAGGAGGTACCACAACCTGGTACAAGCAAGACGCCTCATATCGGCGCAAACACCACCACAACGACCCACTGGAGAGCGGGGGGAAGAAGACCAAAACCTAATTCGCACACTGGCGGATAAAACCAGAGACCAACACCCCAACAACACAAAAAAAACAAACCAAAAGAAAACAAAACACAAAAGAGGAGGATCAGCACCTCCCGGTCACTCCCACCGCCGGCTGAAGAGATGGAATCGAAGATGAACCCCACCACCTACCGCCGCCTCTGCTGCACGACAAGACACCGGCACCCACCGTCCAACAGGGGCGAACTGGAAACCCACCTATAATGTAAAGCTATATAAAATGATAAGATTAGAAAAACAACCACTTTATTCTCAACTCTTTTATATCTAGATATTTGCGCCAAATTAATGTAAAGCTATATAAAATGACACCCATATTATTGCAATATTTTTTTACTATGTTGACAGGGGAGATTAAGGAGATAGATTAATGTCAAATCCACCTATACATATAATTAATGAATCTATATAGCAATGCAAGATGATTGCATTTGTATATAATGTTTCCAACGAATTTAGTAATAACTCTTGAATTCGGCAGGAAAGCTAAAAATGACCAAATCTATAACTAAAAGCAACATACATAATGAAACATCCAGCAGAGGAAATGAGACCAAATCTACAATGAAAAGCAACATATATATAGAAAATGCCAAATGAATATCATTATCAAACTAGTAATTTATGTGCCTGTCGGCACTCGAACAGCCACCTTTAGCGTCAACACTTCCCGACCGTGACACTCGAATAGTCGCCTTCGGTGGCAAAACTCCCTCGGGTGCAGCACCTGGTGCAAGAGATAGTCGCATGTGTGTGTGTGTGTGTGTGTGTGTGTGTCAGAGAGAGAGAGAAAGAGGGGGGGAGGCTATGTTAAAGTGCTCATTCCAATGCAAAGGTTCTGTACATGGGAGAGATAAAGGTGCCACAATATCAGCCGAGTTTAAATCTCACAAAATCTGGGTCATTCAATGTACCCACGAAATCCGTTTGCAATAAATCACCTGCTATTCTCAGGGAGAAATCAACTGGGTTTTTGAACCGTACAAAATCTAGACTGTTCGATGCACCCACGAAATCCATTTACAATAAACACTTGCCATTATCCCCTCTAAAATAATAAATGACACAAAAGCAACCGGATTTGAATACCACAAATTCATTTGCAATAAATGACTTGTCATTCTTCCCCTCCGAAATAATGAATGCCTCAAAATCAGTCGGGTTTGAATCTCACAAAATCTGGTCCATTCGATGAACCCATGGGATCCATTTGCAAGAAATCACATGTTATTCTCGGAAAAAAATTAGCTAGATTTGAATCGCACAAAATATGGGCTGTTTGATGCATTCATGAAATCCATTTGCAATCAATCACCTGCCATTCTCTCCCTCCAAAATCAGCTGGGTTTGAATACCCACGAAATCCATTCGCAATAAATCACATGTCATTCTTCCTCCTATGAAATAATGAATGCCAAGAAATGAGGTAGGTTGGAATAGCCCTATCCGGAAAGTCCGACGGGATGCCATGAGACGATCTCCGTCGTTCTTTATTTTTAGTTTGTCTCTACTTTTATCTCCTAGATGAAAACGTGCTCCCTTACAATATAGATAATTGAATGGAAGATTCTGACAACTAATAAAACAATAGTCAATGTTGTTTAGCCAGTTTTCAATTAAAATATAGATACACAATTAAGGTTAATCATCTAATTTGATAAGACATCATCAACATCGTATTTTGTTATAGTGTATCGAATTTGGTTGACATGGCGAATATCAAATGGTGCTATTTATTATTAAGGAGGGGGCGGTTGATACACTTATAATATATTTGCATTATCTATAAAGGTAAGTTGACTTTGTTTTCGAGTCATGTGCACTACTAAATCAGCAATGCAATTTGGATCTTCAAAATGTTTGAAACATAGTTTTTGCATTTTATGTTTGTAGAAACACAATATTAATTCTTTTTAAGATAAAATAAAATCGCATGATTCAAAAAACCCCAAATAAACTATGTTAAGCACTCCATCCTAAATATACGACCCTCGATAAATGAAGAATGATGTAATTGTTCTAAGATTTAAAATTTCCATCTCGACCCTAAATAAATATAAATCCAAACACAATCAACAATAAACCACATACAAATAAAAACCTAATGAAAACAACTAATCCACTAATTACATGATTTTTTTTAGCTAAAACCTAAGAGTTTTCTCTACGATTAAAAAATGATGTGAATTTTGTTTATAAGGATGTCCAATCGAAAGTATGCAATAGAATAGATCCACTACAAGTTGGGAAATGCTACAATTAATTCAATAAATAGCAATGCCCAGATTATAAGTCTGTAAGGTTTACTTATGATGCGATCTCTTTTGCTTATGATTACTGTCAGGGAAAAAATCTCGCTGGTTCGGGTGCTCGACCTGCAAGGCAAGGAAAACGTGAGAATGGCTGGCTTCGTGAGGAGTGACCCTCCAACGCTCAAGTCAGTGAAGGTTCGAAAGTGGAGAGGTTGAGTAGTGAGAAAATGTTTGGGTTTCTAAATTTCAAACATGTACTTTAGAGTCGGGGGTCGTACCTTTATAGACCTTTTGCAGACCGCCATAGTCTGACATGTGGCCGCTCTTTCCCACATGTTCTACACCTTCACGTGCCAGCCCACATGAGCCCTTAATGGCCTTTGTCGTTTAGCCTGCTAGGCGGTGGTGAGAGGGGGCACACCGGTCTTGTCCGTACCAGGTGAAGATTCTGGAAGGCTCTAGTCTGGGGTGTTCTAGACTGACTCTGGCTGGCTTATGTGGCTCACAGTTGTCCACATAATTCCACGGGGGTTGTGACATCTGTCAATTTGGTACCACCTTACTTTAGGCTACCTCTGTGGACAAGAAGGCAAACTCCTTCGATGTTACATGATCGAATGAGCTGTGGGTGTTGAGCCTTCTGAGGGGTTCTTTAAACTATGCTAGGGACGACCTCTTCCATGCGCAAATCGATCGTGTGTGGTCAGGACGAGCTGTGGGTGTTCGCGAATATCCTTCTAAGTTTTCTGTTAGCAAAAGGCGATCTCTCCTTATGCGAGCTAGAGTTGGGCTTTTGGCGGGCTACTAGCGGCGACCGAGATACTATTTCCAGCTGGCGAGTTGTGTGGAGAGCTTTGACTCGTAGCACCTAATGAATGTGGCATCGTGGAAGATGCTGCTCTATCCAAGGGATGTGGCGATCCGATACTATAAGAGGGAGTTAGCCAGGGGTGACCTCTTCTGCATGCGAGCCGATCGAGTGCGGTCAGGCCGAGGTGTGGGCGCCAACCACGGGCGACCTCTTTCGCGTACGAGCTGATCACATGTGGTCAGGGTAATCCCCGGGCGGGCGGTGGACGTCAGCCACGGGCGACCTCTTCCGCATGCAAGTTGATCGCATGCGGTCAGGGTAAGCTCCGGGAGAGCTGTGAGTGTCAGCCACGGTCAAGCTCTTCCACGTGTGAACTGATTATATGCGGTCAGGGTAAGCTCCAGGTGAGCTGTAAGCGCTAGCCACAGGTGACCTCTTCCGCGTGTGAGTTGATCACATGCGATCAGGGTAAGCCCCGGGCGGGCGGTGGGCGTCAACCACGGGCGACCTCTTCCTCGTATAAGCTGATCGCATACGGTCAGGGTAAGCTCCAGGCCAGCTATGGGCGTCAGCCACAGGCAACCTCTTCCGCGTGCGAACTAATCATATACGGTCAAGGTAAGCTCCGGGCAAGCTGTAAGCGCTAGCCACGGACGACCTCTTCCGCGTGCGAACTGATCACATATAGTCAGGGTAAGCTCCAAGCAAGCTGTGAGTGCCAGCCGCAGGCGACCTCTTCCGCGTGTGAGCTGATCGTATGCGGTCAGGGTAAGCTCCGTTGGGAGTGTTCTTTGAACTCCAATTCCTATTTTGGCTACAATGCTGCTTACCCAAAATCGGGGTTGGCTTCGAATCTCGAGCTCATCCGGGGGGGGGGGGGGGGGGACTTCTGTCATCTCATCTTATCCACCTCTGCTAACGCCATATGGGTGACGAGCCGGTGAAATATATTTTTTGCACCATCTTTACCCCCTCTTAGATGGGTGAATATTCAGAATGGTCGAAGCCCATCTGGGAGTTAATCAATGATTCTTTTCGCAGGCCAGATCGTCGCCGATTTTAGAAATCGTAAATATCTGGATCTCTGCCTGTATTACCTCATTAATGAGACGTGGAATCGAGACCCGAAGTGCCAGACATCATCATGTGATATTTAATAGCTTCGTACGGCATCGCGACACATGTCATATATAGATTGGTTAGAGATCAGCCGCACATCTACCAGACGGGACGTTGCTGGCATCGCTGCTGTTAGCGCATGCTAGGAGACACGCACAGGGACATGTCAATCCAAGATCAGGAGAGAAGGGATTGTCCCTTCGACCGTTATTGCGTCATCTCGCGTGTTGAGCTCTGCATTAAATGCCGATCGCTTTGACTGCCTTCACTGAGCCTATAAATAGGGGTGGGTGAGGACCTTTACTCATTTTTACTATGAAAGAGCTCTCCCCTCCAGATTGCCCTACTTTCCTCCATCTTCTAATGACGACTTCTTTCGCTCCCACCTCTAATGTGGCGACCTCCCATGGCGAGCCCGTCACCGCTGTCCCCATCTCCGTGGTCCCTCCGAACGATCAGAGTGAGGTCAATCACGCTCAGGAAGAGGTAGTCTCTGTTCCACAGAGCGAGTCCGTTGTGGTCTGGTTTAAAGACGCAGGCAGCGAGCCCGTTCCGGAGAGTTTTCACACCACCGCCAATATCCCTTCGCAGCTCCTATTAGCCCCCATGCCTGGATTGGGGAAACCATCCACTAGGACCATTGTCTCAGTGGGCTTGCTGTGGTTCGGGCTCAGATTCCCCCTGAGCCACCTGGCCAGCGAGCTTCTGGAGTTGGCAAGATTGTGCCCTGCCCAGCTCATGGAAAACTCCTGGGGGATCCTATACGGGCTCTCTCAGCTCGAGGATACTCTCAATGTGAAGATCCCTCTCTCCTACCTCCTAAAGAAGTAGTTCCTCAAAGCGGGCTACACGTACAATGAGGTCAGCTGCAGTGTTTTCTACCTTACCGGATGCCCCGGTGAGGTGCTCCCATTTTTCTCTATCGATAATAAGGATAGATATTGTAAGGAGTACCCGTTCTGTAACATCCGCCCCAAACACATACGATATTGTCCGCTTTGCCAGTGCCCGCACGAGAACTTCCCAGGGAGGTCACCCATCCTGGTACTACTCTCGCCCGAGCACGCTTAACTACGAAGTTCTTACGAAATCCGTAGCGGCGCACGGTTTTAAAATGCGTCTTTTATGTTTGGGAGGGGAAATTATATAAGTAGCTCAGGATCTCCTTCTCTCCAAGCGATGTGGGGCTAACTCATGGCCTTGTACACCTCACCTCACCTCACCTCACCTCACCTCATCCATCTTGGCATTCCCGCCTCAGGAGTCTTGGCTCTTCGCCTATTGGATCTTGGTCGTCACAATCCACCCCCCTCAGGGCTACACGTTCTCGTGTAGGGTTAGACCCCCCTATCCCGAGGAGAACCGACTCTGATACCATTTTGTAACATCCGCCCCAAACACATAAGATATTGTCCGCTTTGCCAGTGCCCGCACGAGAACTTCCCAGGGAGGTCACCCATCCTGGTACTACTCTCGCCCGAGCACGCTTAACTACAGAGTTCTTATGAAATCCATAGCGGTGCACGATTTTAAAACGTATCTTCTATGTTTGGGAGGGGAAATTATGTAAGTAGCTCAGGATCTCCTTCTCTCCAGGCGATGTGGGGCTAACTCATGGCCTTGTATACCTCACCTCATCCATCTTGGCATTCCCGCCTAAGGAGTCTTGGCTCTTGGCCTATTGAATCTTGGCTGTCACACGTTCATAGTCACCGGAGAATGGAAAGGGTGGCATACAAGCATCCCCTCTCATCTAAGTAGGCCATCGCTATCTGTTTTCAAGGAGATCGGCCTCTACCAGACCGGGGCAAGGAAGTGCATCGCGGCCTCAAAGGAGCAGTCTCTCGATGTTGCTATCTTAGTTTTCTTGGGAGGGAGAACTCCTGAGAAGATCATCGTGTCAGACTTCACGTTCTAGCTAAGGGACGCCAAGACAGGAGCCATCTCTACCAAGCAAAAGGTGGCTCGCAAGAAAAAGGTCGCCGTCTCCCATCGGACTGGAGTGGGAAAAGGGCTCAGGGCATTGGGACCTCAAGGGACAACCCCTGGAAGAAAGCTGGCAAGAAAAGGGCTTCTCTGATCCAGTTTGCCGACACCGACACCATGGAGATGCTCAACCAGGCCGAGAACGCTCCACCGCCACCTCCTTCGGTCAGCGTCTCTACCCCAGGTCAGCTTCATGTTCCTTCTGTCCTTCCTCCTACTACCTCCGCTATCGCTGCTACTGCGGGCTCCGCTCCAGAGGATCCCGTACCGTGACGAAAGGTTATCATGGTTGAGCTCGATGATTCTCGTGTCAAACTCCTGCTTCCCATAGTGGAAGTGGGGTCTCCAATGGCACAAGTCTTGATGCGGGACTTCCCCGGCGATCTCTCAATGCCCCTCTTTGTTGCAGTGATGACTTCCAAAATAGAAAAGGGGAAGGAAAAGAGGAAGACCGCCTGGCCCACCCCCCGTACCGCAGGGGGGCAAGACGACTCCATCCGCCTCGCTCAGGAAGATTTCGCCCGGGTACTTGCAGAGAAGAAGAAGGTCGACATGCGAGAAGCGGGGTTTGGATCCGATGCTGATCTAAACTCGGAGGAGGAAGAGCCCGTTCTACTGATCTCCATCACCGTCTCAGCTCCGATCATTCCATCCCCGCCCTTCGAGGGGTCTGTCCTCCCGGGCGCCAAGGCTTCCTTGCCCCCAAAGTCCCCATCCCTCGCAAACGTGGGCACCCCCGAGGTCGCCCATCCTCTAGAGGACCTGGGAGACTTAGTCTACAAAGTTCCCACTCTAGGGCCCATCGGATCCGAGTCTTCGAGCTCAGGCTCTGAGGCCTCGGGATCCGATGGTGGGGAACTCGGTAGCCCTTGCTCGGAAGGCAAGGAAGGTTGCACCTCAGAGGTTCCTCCTTCGGTCCCGACGATAGCAGAGCCTGCGGCCTCCATTCCTCCCACTACGGGCTCCAGCAGACAAGGGGCTTCTGGGACCTCGCTCTCCTTAGGCAAGGTGGCCAGGGCTCCTCATTACCTCCACAAGATCTTTGGCCGTAACATTTTTGCCAAATCTCCATTCGTGGCAATCTTCAACAAGCTCGCCGAGGTAACGCATTGGTCTTTTTTCTTTTCCCCTACTTTACTCCCTGATTGCTTACTTGGCTTTCACAGGTGGAGAAGAGGAGCCGGGCCCTCACCAAGGAGGTCACCGCCGCTAGGGGAAGTCTCGTCGCTCTATTCGATGACTCCCTCCTAGCTCTAAGCGCCGGATAGACAAGCACATCCACCGACTCCGTCAAGCAGATCAGTCCGATGAGCTGAGGGCAGAGCTGGATCAACTGCGTCAGCTGGTTGCCACTCTGACGTTTGAGTGGCGTTTACCAAGGAAGCTCGCACCCAATCAACCGTCGAGCTTCAAGAGGCCAGGAAGGCGAAGGAGGTGGCGCAAGAAGAAGCCACCCAACTCCGGAGCGAGGTGATCGCCATAAAGGCCGAAGTCGCCACGATGAAGGAGATACATTCCTGAAGTCTACGAGCCTAGTAAAACCGCCTCCAAGCGCAACTGGACGAGCTCCTCCAGAAGGGTGCAATCGATGTTGTGGAAAGATACAAGATTGAGAGGTCGAAGAAGAGGTGCCATGGGAACGATAGCGGAGCGGACACAAGCAAACCTTGAGCTCGGCGCCCTTTCCTTTTGTAAAAAGAACTTTTGATGTATTGAATCTTTAGTTACCTTTACTTTTGTTGTGTCTTGGTTATTTTATTTGAGTTTGCCTACGACATTGTTCGGTCTCGAGGGTACTACCCCGGGCGAGGCAGCTAAATTACGTAAAAAATTAAAAAGATAATGGTATGCAAGCAGGAAGCACGACATGCTCAGAAAAAAACGATTTGATCCTTGAGCTAGGAAAATCAACGAATCATAAATCTAAAAAACTTCCAGAACTCAAGAATTAAATATTTTATTTTGGAAAATAAATCAAGTGCTAGCTGCCCCCTGCCCGGTTAAGTTCCCTCTGCAACCTTGATTACTAGACATGCCCTTAGTTCGGACATTGGCGGCATTCACTCCTCGCAGCGGCCTCTCCTATTCCGAGCTTTGAGGGGTTACCAAGAGATTTTCAGGTCACCTGAGCAGGTGGTAGCCCATCCAGGTCCCCCTAAATCACCCTGGGATGTTTCCTATCATGACATATGAATGCGAAGGACCCCTGTCATGTTTAAAGTCCCCTAGACAGCGGACTACCCCGGCGATCTCAAGGTCGTTCAGAATGGTCACTGAGAAACCTGATCTTGCTTTAAGTCCAAATGACAACGAACTGCTTTGGGGGGGCTGTATGCAAGCTGATCACGCGCGACCCGATCCACTATAGAAGCTGCATGCGAGCTAACCGCGTGCGAACCAATTCTTTATAGAAGCTACGTGCGAGCTGATTCTTTACAGAAGCTGCGTGTGAACTGACAGCGTATGAGCTGATTCTTTATATCACAATCGAGCATAAATTCAAAAAAACCATCCAATCATCTTAAAACACCCTTTATTCCACAAAAATGATCTACAAGATCGCCCGATCTGAACGCCTTTCGCATTACGAGTTCGCCCGATCTGAACGCTTGATGGCGGACTCTCTTGTCTATAATCGGCAAGATGTAGGTTAGCGAGTTCCCTCCGTTCTTCGAGGTGATCAAGAGAGTCGATGAGTAGGTCGTCATTGTCGACCTCGCCCACGGTGAGCATCCTCGCCGAGGGCACTTTCGCCTCTACAGGTAACACAGCTTCACAACCGTAGGTGAGGCTGAAAGGCAACTCATTCGTCGAGCGACGCTGAGTGGTTCGATATGCCCACAATACTCCATCGAGCTCTTTCTGTCCTTTTTTTTTTCCTTCCAACCTCTTCTTGAGGTTGTCCAGGATTACCCGATTAGTCGCTTCGGATTGTCTATTGCTCTGGGGGTACCTAGGAAAGGAAAATCTCATATCGACCCCATACTCGGCACAGAAGCTTTTGATCAAGCGATTATCGAACTGGCGCCCATTATCCATGATGAGTACATGAGGCAGGCCGAATCTATAAAAAATATTCTTCCACAGGGAGTTCTTTACTTGTTTCTCTCCGATATTGTCCAGCGGGATTGCTTCCACCCATTTGGTGAAGTAGTTCATGGCAACCAAGATGAATTTCTTCTGCTGTGTAGATACAGGAAAAGGTCCGACTATGTCGAGTCCCCACTGTTATAAAGGCCAGGGGCTTACCAGAGGGTGCAGCTCTTCTACGGGCAAGTGGTTGACTGTGGCGTGCTTTTGACATTGAAGGCACTTCTGCGCGGTCTTCATAGCGTCTTGAGCAAGGGTCGGCCACCAATACCCCTGCCTCCTTACCTTCCCGGCTAGAGACCTCCCACTAGAGTGGTTGCCGAACTCTCTGGAGTGAAGGCAATCTAGCACTTCTTCGGCCTCAGGGGGCTCTAGCACCTGAGGTTGGGACGGCCGAAGTATTTTTTGAAAAAGCAGTACCAATGGATGAGATACCGCCGGTCACTCTTCTATATTCGTCGAGCTTCTTCCCTATCGACGAGGAGCTTGCCTCCTCGAAGGTAGCGAACGATTGGTACTGTATAATCGGTGGGGAGTACCACGGACATGGTTTGATTTACGGAGTTCTCACCCAGTTGGATCCAGGGGTGATCTTGCACCTCGATTACTATCTGTCGGACTTCGAGACCTCTAAGCAGGGAGACAGTATTAGCGAGGGAGTTAGCTCGCTTGTTGTCAAATCGGGGAATTTGTTCAAACAAAATTTTTCCAAATTTCGCGACCATGTTTTTCACTAGATCTACATAGCTCATCATTCGTGCATCCCGGGAGGCGTAGTCACCGCTGACTTGGCAAATAATTAGCTGAGAGTCACTAAAGACTTCAAGCTTTCTCACGCCAACGTCACTGGCGAGCTCCAGGCCGGCCAAGAGCACTTCATACTCTACCTCGTTGTTCGTAACTGTAAAATCTAGTCGAACGGATTTTTTGAGGATTACCCCTTTGGCGATTAGCACGACTCCGATTCCTACTATGGAGACATTGGACGAGCCATCGATAAAGAGCTTCCATTCTCCCACGGCTGCCAATTCGGTCTGGAAGCGATCGCAAGGCTCCTCAAGGAGCGTCGTCTTCCCTGGGTGCGCTTTGGTTGGCTTATCTTCTTGCAGCGGGACTGGCTCTTCAGACGAGAAGTCTGCCAAGAAATCAGCAAGGACATGCCCCTTTGATATTCATTCTCGGGACGTATTTCAATCCGTAAACAGCGAGCTCGGTAGACCAACGATAAAGCCTCCCGGCCACTGAAGGCTTTGAGAGCGCGCTCTTCAAGGGGTGCTCGATAATGACTTTGATGTGATGAGCCAAAAGGTAAGGATGAAGCTTTCTCGCAGTTAGAACAAAGGCCAGGGCAACCTTCTCGATGGGTCGATACCGCAGTTCGGCAGGAAGCATGGTATGGCTTACGAAGTACATGGGCTTCTCTAGCTTTGCTTCCTCCAAAACAAGGACGCCGCTCAACGCGTGCTTTGTCACAGATAAATAGATGTCGAGCTCGTTTCCCACTCTGGGTGCTGCCAGTATAGGAGAGCGAGCTAGGTAATCCTTGACTCTTTGGAATGCAAGCTCACACTTCTCATCCCAATGGATGGCAGCTCCTTTTCAAAGCAGCTCGAACAAAGGCCGACAATTGTCGGAAGATTTCGATATAAAGCGACCTAGCGTCTCAATCCGTCCGCTCAATATCTGGACTTCATTTCACGTCTTTGGCAAGAGCAACTCGATGAACGCTCTGATTTATTCGGGGTCAGCCTCGATCCTACGATGGGTAACCAGGTACCCAAGGAAGTTACCAGAGGTCACTCTGAATGCACACTTTGTTGGATTAAGCTTCATCTTGAATTTCCTCAAAATGTCGAATACTTCTTTCAGGTCAGTAACGTGCCCTTCTTATTCCCGACTCTTCATCAAGAAGTCATCTATATAGACCTCAATATTTTTGCCGACCTGATCTTTGAACATGTGGGTGACTAACCTTTGGTAGGTCGCTTCGGTGTTCTTGAGCCCGCATGGCATCACCTGGTAACATAACAACTTTTGGTACCCCACCCCGGAATAGAAAGCGGTATTCGCTTGATCGTTGGGATGAAGAGGTATCTGGTTATATCCAGAGTACCCATCCATGAACGAGAGAGCCTGGAATCCAACAGCAGCGTCCACCAGTGCTCCGATTCTGGGGAGGAGGAATCTATCTTTTGAGCAAGCTTTATTGAGGTCAGAGAAGTCTATACATACTCGAGCGGCCCCGCTCTTCTTTGGCACCGCCACGATGTTGGAGATCCACTCAGGAAAATGAGCCTCGCGAATGAAGTCAGCTCGCTCTAGCTTTTCGACCTCTGCCGCAACCGCGGTGGCCTTTACAGTCGTAATATGCCGAGCTTTCTGCTTGACCGGAGGGAAATCGCACAAGGTGTGAAGATAGTGGCAGGAGACCTCGGCGTCGATCCTGGGCATGTCGGCGAAGCTCCATGAGAACACGTCCCGGTAATCTTTGAGGAAAACCGTTAAGTGGAATACTTCGGCTTCGGTTAATGATATCCCAAGGTGGGTAACCCTCGGAATCCCATTATCTCCGATGTCAATATCTTAGAGGGGCTCGGCAATAGGGGACTTCCTCTTCGCAGTATCCGCAGGGTGACTGCCTGCACCATGCTCTTGACAAATACCACTTCTACCCGCGCTGGCTAATTGTGCGGGTAAAGTGGGTGTCTCACAAGGTCGGAGAGTCCCTGCCATTGGATTGTCGGAAAGCTCGCGCGGAGAAGTAGCTAACTGTTAAGAGGGTGCCGGTCTCTTGGCCTCTGAAGTGTCAATGGTAGTGAGGTGGTAGACATCCTGCTCGCACCTGGTGGCGGTGACCTGATCACCTTGTATGACCATGGCTCCTGTCGGAATAGGGAATTTGAGGGCTTGCTGATTGGGCAAGGACACTGCATTCATCTGTCTAAGCCAAGGTCGCCCAAGGATGGCATTGAAGGCGGACTGCCCGTCCACTACAGCGAACCAGATTTGCCGAACTTCGGGACCCGCTGTCACGATCAGGGTAATCTTTGCAACAACTTTAGCCACTTTGCCTGTGAAGCCGCTAAAAGAGCCCATTGCTGGAAACAAATCGGCTTGTCGCAGCCCCATCTGTTGAAAAGCCGACAGGAAAAGGATGTCAACGGCACTTTCGAAATCAACCAAAATGTGCCGCACCTCTACATGGGCCATTATGAGGCGTATGAGCAAAGGGTCATTGTGCGGAGTAGTGACCCCGGCCATATCATCCATCAAGAACCATACGAAGTCGCGGGCTCCTAGTCGAGGGGTTTGAAGCAAAGTAGGTTATAGCGAAATAGAGTGCACATTTTGCGTTCGTTCCACCTCTCTTACTAGCCACCATACCTCGTTGCTCGACCTCGACTCGCCCAGGTATCCGATAATGGTGTGACAGATCGTCGGTTTGTCTGGGAAAGGTAGCGGTAGTGCGGGCTCCGCTAGTCCTGGTCGATCTCCTTCTCTTGGGATGCGCATAGGGACAACCTCGAATCGTCGTGGTTATGAGATGAACTGGTCGAAATAACCTAGGCCGACAAGGTCCTCCAAATGGTTCGTCAGAGCTCGGCATCGATTGGTATGGTGCCCGACGCCTCTATGGAACGAACATCATCTGGTGTTGTCGGTTGAGCCGGGCTCACCCTGCTGAAGGGGAGGAGGGTATTGGACAAAGGGCTCATTCCGGACCGAATGCAGGATTTGTCCGAGAGATAGGGTCATTATGGTAAAATCCTGCTCTCTTGGATCGGGAGGCAAGCGCCAGCTTGCCGATCTTCCGACCACCATGATTGGTGCCTTCGAGGGTGTCACAGCTGGAGCTGCTATATATGCGGCAACCGGCAACGTAGGGGGCACCTCACGTCGCTCCACTGCTCTAACGGCAACAGGCCACAAAGCGGGAGGAGGTCGCTGCTCAACCATCTTTCCCTTTCGGTCGAGCACCATGTCTTCGAGCTTGATGTGTTGCTGGACCAGGGCAAAAGCTCGACCATCGTGTGGGGATTAGAGATGAATGCGCTCTTGAAGGCACTCACGACCATCCGATCCTATCCGGCTGAGTCCTCTAGAGCGAGGTAGGCGTTGAGAAACTGTGTTGAGAAGCATCGAAAGGCCTCTCGAGCTCCCATGGTCAGGACGAATAACGATTCGATCCTCTTAGGTGGTTGTCGGTTATAGCGGTACTGTTCCTGGAAAAGTCCAGATAGAGTGATGAAGTTGGGAATGGAATGGGAGGGCAACTTGTGGAACCAGTTCAAGACTGAACCGGTCAAACTGCTCAGGAATGCATGACACAGAATGTGGTCCTGGTCCTGGAAAAACAATAACTTCCGATATGCCAAGTGGTGGTCCACGAGGTCTTGTGACCCATCGAACAACACGAACTTTGGTGGGGTCCATACTGAGGGAAACCCCCCTGGTGAACTTCATTTGTGAAGGGCGAACTACCTCCACTAGCGGTGAGATCTTCTAAAAGTTCACAGGCATGCTAGTTAACCGTCAGTACTTCAGCGCGATTTCCCAAAAGCGGCTGCGCAGGCCCTAAACGAGCATGCACGCTTCCTCTAGGCCGGTCCGCACCATCGCTGCGGCAGTGCTCGGGGGCGATGTATTGGCGATCGCTTCGTCGCTTCACAGGTAGCCGCCTCGGTGTAGGAAAAGGTTGGTGTGATTCTCACGATTCTCCACACGGGATAACACTTCCTCTATGGGTTCCCGCTCACATCGATGGTGCGGGTTAGGATCTCGTCCTCAAGACCTCGCCTCTAACTCGTCAAACTCCGGACTTCGGCTTCGTCGGCGAGGGGGGGCCGAAGGTGGAGTCAACTTGTTGCTGGAACGCTGGGTGACAGGTCGCTGAAGTCACTCGAGAGCCGGCTCTCTGGTCTTGTTTGCGACTATGCCTCCCACGGGGGGCTCCTGCTGGGATGCTCGCCGGGTGAGCGCCAATAGAGGTTGATGCAACGCCGAGATTGGCGGAGGTCACGTAGAGGGAGCAGCCCCTGCCGACACTCTTGGCTACCGGGATTGACCCGCTGATCCTTTTCTCCATTGCTCGAGTCCAAGGGAGGAGGGATCAGTTCTTCCGCTCGTCGAGGGAACCTGGCGCAGCCACGTTAGGTCATCCATCATGGCCCGCTGGGTGGCCAACATCTCCATAAGGAGCTAGTCATTGAGCGGGGCAAGGGGTTGGGTAGTTTGAGCCGGTGCCCCACTTTGTGCAGATTCGGTGCGAGCCTTCGCCCATCTCTGTTCCCGCATGGAAGGAGCCATTAGGGTTTCCTGCCAGAGCAGAGCTTTCGACCATGTGGTCGTGGGCGTTCTCACAGGAACCAGTCGGAAGATCCCACAGACGGTGCCAAATGTCAGGGGAAAAATCTCGTTGGCTCGGGTACTCGACCTGCAAAGCAAAGAAAACGTGAGAATGACTGGCTCCGTGAGGAGCGCAGATCCTCCGACGCTCAAGTCAGTGAAGGTTCAAAAGTGGAGAGGTTGAGTAGTGGAAAATGTTTGGGTTTCTAAATTTTGAACCTGTATTATAGCACCGGGGGTCATACCTTTATAGACCTTTTGCAGACCGCTAGAGTCTGACACGTGGCCGCTTTTTTCCGCACCTTTTACACCTTCACGTGCTAGCCCACTTGGGCTCTTAATGGCCTTTATCGTTTAGCCTACCAGGCAGTGGTGAGGGGAGGCGCACCGGTCTTGTCTGTGCTATGTAGAGATTCTAGAAGGCTCTAGTCTGGGGTGTTCTAGACCGACTCTGGCCGACTCATGTGGCTCGTAGTTGTTCACGTAATTCCATAGGGGTGGTGACATCTATCGATTTGGTACCGCCTTACTGTAGGCGACCTCTATGGGCAAGAAGGCGGACTCCTTCACTGTTACATGATTGGGAGAGCTCCTGGGCGAGCTGTGGGTTTTGAGCCTTCTAAGGGGTTCTTTAAACTATGCCAGGGATGACCTCTTCCGCGTGCGAACCAATCACGCGCGGTCAGGGTGAGTTGTGGGTATTCGCAGATATCCTTCTAAGTTTTTTATTAGCAAGAGGCGATCTCTCCTCGTGCGAGCTAGAGTTGTGCTTTCGGGGGACTACTGGTGGCGACCGAGATACTCTTTCCAGCTGGCTAGTTGCGTGGAGAGCTTTAACTTGCAGCACCTAATGAATAAGGCCTCGTGAAAGATGTTGCTCTGCCCAAGGATGCAATGATCCGCTACTATAAGAGGGAGTTAACCGAAGGTAACCTCTTCCGCATGCGAGCTGATCACATGGTGTGACGACCAAGATCCAATAGCCAAGAGCCAAGACTCTTGAGGCTGGGATGCCAAGATGGATGAGGTGAGGTGAGGCGTACAAGGCTACGAGTTAACCCCACATCGCTTGGAGAGAAGGAGATCCTGAGCTACTTATATAATTTCCCCTCCCAAACATAGAAGACGTGTTTTAAAACCGTGCGCCGCTACGGATTTCATAAGAACGCTGTAGTTAAGCGTGCACGGACGAGAGTAGTACTAGGATGGGTGACCACCCTGGGACGTTCTCGTGCGGGCACGGGCAAAGCGGACAATAACTTGTGTGTTTGGGGCATACATTACAAAATGGTATTAGAGCCGGTTCTCCTCGTAATGGGGGATCTAACCCTACACGAGGACGTGTAGCCCTAAGGGGGTGGATTGTGATGACCAAGATCTAATAGCCAAGAGCCAAGACTCTTGAGGCTGGGATGCCAAGATGGATGAGGTGAGGTGAGGCGTACAAGGCTACGAGTTAGCCCCACATCGCCTGGAGAGAAGGAGATCCTGAGCTACTTATATAATTTTTCCTCCCAAACATAGAAGACGCATTTTAAAATCGTGCACCGCTACGGGTTTCGTAAGAACTCCGTAGTTAAGCGTGCACGGACTAGAGTAGTACTAGGATGGGTGACCACCCTGGGAAGTTCTCGTGTGGGCACGGGCAAAGCGGACAATATCTTGTGTGTTTGGGGCAGATGTTACATATGCGGTCAGGGTAAGCCTCGGGCGGGCGGTGGGCGTTAGCCATGGGCGACCTCTTCCGCGTGCGAGCTGATCACATGCAGTCAGGGTAAAGGTAAAGCTCCGGGCGAGCTGTGGGCGTCAGCCACGGGCAACCTCTTCCGCATGCAAACTGATCACATGCGGTCAGGGTAAGCTCCGGGTGAGCTATAAGCGCCAGCCACGAGCGACCTCTTCCGCGTGTGAGCTGATTACAAGCGGTCAAGGTAAGCTCCGGGCCGGCAGTGGGTGTCAGCCATGGGCGACCTCTTCCGCGTGTGAGCTGATACATACGGTCAGGGTAAGCTCCGGGAAGGCGGTGGGCGTCAGCCACAGGCGACCTCTTCCGCGTGCGAGCTGATCGCATGCGGCCAGGGTAAACTTCGAGCGAGTTGTGGGCGTCAGCCACGAGCAACCTCTTTCGCGTGTGAACTGATCACATGCTGTCAGGGTAAGCTCCGGGTGAGCTGTAAGCGCCAGCCACGGGCGACCTCTTCCGCGTGCGAACTGATCACATGCGGTCAGGGTAAGTTCCGGGCAAGCTGTGAGCGCCAGCCATGGGCGACCTCTTCCGCGTGCGAGCTGATCGCATGCGGTCAGGGTAAGCTCCGCTGGGAGTGTTCTTTGAACTCCAAGTCCTATTTTGGCTACAATGAGCTTGCCCAAAATCGGGGTTGGCTTCGAATCTCGAGCTCATCCGGGGGACTTCTGTCGTCTCGTCGTGCCCTTCTCTGCTGCTGCCAAGTGGATGACGAGCCGGTGATATATTTTTTTTGCACCATCAATTACTACTAAGCCAAACTGATCCTTATTATCAGACAATTTCATACTATTAAACACACACACACACACATACTCTCTCTCTCTCTCTCTCTCTCTCTCTCTCTCTCTCTCTCTCTCTCTCTCTCTCTCTCTCTCTCTCTCTCTCTTCCTTGTTTCAGTCGAAAAGACACAAATGAGGAGATAGGGGGACCGTGACATGCCTTTATGCCGCATGTCGCACGCCCCCTTTTTCCTTGTTGGGTTTCCATGTACAAGAGGGAGTATTAATGGGGTGCATGAGGTGTGACGCACTCCTATTCGACCATCGGTTGGGACCTGTACCCCCCTCAAACCCTAGACCCTATCCTGACACCTATAAGATAAGGTTTAGTTTCGATTTAAAAATGATGTGAATTTGGTTTATAAGGGAGTGCAATAGAAAGTATGCAATGGAATAGAACCACTAGAAGTTGGAAAATGTTGCAGTTAAAACAATAAATAACAATGCCCATATAATTACTATGTAAGGTTTACTTATGATGCGATCTCTTTTGCTTATGATTACCACTAAGCCAAACCGATCCCTAGTAATCAGCCCATTTCCCCCCATTAAACTCTCTCTCTCTCTCTCTCTCTCTCTCTCTCTCTCTCTCTCTCTCTCTCTCTCTCTTTTCTCCTTGTTCCAGTCGAAAAGACAGATGAGGAGATAGGGGGGGGATCGTGCGCATGCCTTTATGCTGTATTGGGTTTCCACGTGCAAGAGGAAGTACTAATGGGGTGGGCATGGTGTGACGGACCCCTATTCAATCGCCGTTGGGACCCGAGGATTAATAAGCGCTATACCCATGTGTCTATTTACCCATTAGTCTACTAAAAGCCCGACTTTAAGGCTGTAGTCGAGCCAAAACCCAACATATAGACAATCTCCGTCGATAGCGAAAGATTGAACGAACCCCCCCCCCCCCCCCCCCCCCCCCTCTCAATCTTTAGAGGCATTTCTCAAAAAAAAAAAAAAAAAAAAAAAAGACAACGAAAGGTTGAAGGAGCACAAATTCAAACAAGATACGAAACGTGAGAGGAACCGACCTTGCTAACCCTATGGGTAAAATGGTTGCAAAAATTTAACAACTATCTGTTCGGGACATCTAGCACGTGCCGAGGGTCAGAAAAGTAATGCAAAAAAACAACCGATGTTAATTCCAACAATACTTATAAATTCGAGGTCATTTTGGTAAAAACCAAGTGTAAAAGCCCAGAAGGACTTTTGACCCTACGACCCGCAGACGTTGACTAAACGGAGGTGCACGACCGTGACGGGGTTCAGGGGCCCATGCTACTCAAGCCGGCCAGCAGAGCCCTCATCATCACTCCCAAGTCCCAACAGACTCGCTCGGGCGAGAATTGCGGCAGTGGGTCCCGCCACCCTGTGCTGGTTTGGCTGGACCCGAGCGTCACATCAGAGGGGTGGCCTTTGACCCATGATTAGTAGTCTGACCGTTCGGTCAAACCGAATCACATGGGATTTTGCACCCACCCAATCCCCAACCCTATCTTTGATCATGCTGATACGGTCTAGCCATTGACCCAAAGTTTGTTTATTAGGGTTTGGTGCGGTAACGGGGAATGTTGCACCTAGGTGGCAATTATACTCACCATGATCACACACAAAACTCACAGCTCATTGGTGACGGGTGGGGCCCAAAAGTAGTGGGTTTTCAGTGGGAGTGAGATTGGGTGGTCGGAGTTGGGTGCTCTTTCAATTATTCTAGAAGGGAATAAAGAAAGGCATTCTTGCCTAACCATTTGCGTCGTGTCGCGATATGGTTGGTTGGTCGGGACCCACCTCGCCGTTAGGGGTAGGGATGGCAATTAAACGGGTTTAGAGGGTAATCCGTCCCGACTCTTTGGGATTGGTTTGGGATGAAACTAGATGGGTTTGGAAAGATTTAGAATTGTTTTAAAAAAAATCTGATTGGATTTGGAACGGGATCAGATTAAGCCTACCCCTTTACGAACCTAACCCGATTATATATACATATATAAATTTTATATATAGGTTAACATTACTTGCACGTGTTTAAGAAAAACTATAAAATTAGCTTGATTTTTTAGTTAAAATGAATTTATTGTGTACTATGTTTGTCTTTCTCTTTTATTTTAAATACAATCAAACTAGCTTCTATTCATCCTGTCAAAATATAATTGGGATGGGGCATGTTTGGACTTTGGATAATAAAAATGGGATAGTTTTGGGATTTTTCCTCCAAACCCAAGCCTGTTCAAAACCCGACCCATTGTCATCCTTAATTAGCAGCATTTGTCTGGTTTGGTGGATAAAGCTTGATACATGGATTATCACAGTTCTTGCAAACAAATCTTTTTTTGATGTTTACCCAAAAAAAATTAAGGTTCCGTTCTTTTGGCGAAACATAAATGGGATGGCAAATTCATTTGCTTGAGACATTCATGGGCAGGGACAATCATGTCTCAAGAAATTAAATGTCGCATGTTCTTTTCAGCTGACCAAAGTCATCTAAATTTTTGATGGATCAAATAGATCTCAGCAAATAATTTTGGTAGGACTCTTATGTGCCACCAAATTAGAGAAAAAAAAAAAGAATCTTAGAAAACCGTTTACACGAGACATTGGACAAAAGAATATATGTGACACAAAGTAAGATTACCTAGGTAAATCAATGTTCAACTTTATTTACTTTATCTTTTAAGGGTCCATTCTTTTCGCAAGTAAAAGATCACCTAGGAAAATTAATTTCCTAAGCAACATATTGCTTATGCAATTGATATCCCAGGAAAAAATTTATGTTGTTCTTTTGAACTGGAGAAATTCAATAATTTTTTCCTGGGACATCAATTTCCAATAATCTTTTTGACCCTGGCAAAATTAAATCTAAAAATTTTATCCTGCTCTAGTGAAAAATATGGGACAATACATTTTTTGGGATCCAACCTCAAACCTTTGAGATCCAACTTCAAATGTGGAGTTGTTGCACATTGCCAACATGACTTTCAAGCAATAAGAATAACCACCAAGCCTGTTAGATACCCTCACGCCCCAAAACCTGGGTTGTAAGAGGAGGTCCACAGCGGGTATGGTATATTAAGTGGGTGATGGGTGCCTCCCTCACCGATGTGGGACTATTCGTCAATACTCCCCTTTATGCGGAGCACGCGTGACAAGGATCCTCCCACGCAGAGCACACGTGGCAAGGCACAATCGGTGGGGAGCACTCAGAGCGACAGCAGGAGCAGGAGACATGCCTGCTCTGATACAATGTTAGATACCCTCATGCCCTAAAACCCGGGTCGTAAAGAAGTCAATCAGGATGAAAGAAGTCAATCAGGATGAAAGACGCTTTATTAGTCATGCTCTTCAAATGTCATCTGGTAACATCATGAAGAAGTCCGCTTTTTTGGAGTTCAGCGATAGAAACTCAGTTGCATCTACTTTGAAACTTTTACCTAAATTTTCAATCTTCATCACCTTATCCACCATCTTATTGACTTCTACCTTTCCTGATGTGGCCTGAATAGCATTTGCAAGTATTTTCATTATGGAAACGATCTCAGACATTTCCTCAACACATGATTCTCGTATTTTCTTCATCTTCTTATTTGATCCGATACTACCTCGACTTGATGGAGGTACTAATCGTGATGCCGGAGAGGAGTTTCTAGTAGCATTTTCATCATTGTTGAGGTTGAATGTTGAATTTATATCATCCAAACCCTCGCTCTCTAATGCAGCTGCATGATCTTCAGCTATTTCAGCTTTGACGCCAGATATTGCGACAATGCTAGTTGCTTGGTCATTTCCAATTATTATGGCGAGTTTATCGTAATCTGGTATAGATTTATTATGATATTATACTGCCCAAAGTGATTATGTAAAAATGAACTAATTTTAAAAAACATTCATATAAGATTCATATATAAAATGCATTATTTGAAAATTCCATATACCTTTTAGATAATCATTCCTGGTACTGTATGATGCATCAACCATCTTCATGATGTCGTTTCACCCAAATCCGCTATGGTTTAAGAGATCAATCCTGTAGTGTATGTTTTCCTCCAAGTTTTCATACAGTTTTGAATGTTCTCTTTAGTCATTTTACCTTGTAACTGGGCTTCGATTACATCAATAATAGTATGAAAATCTTATGGTTTTCAACCATTCTCAGCCTTATTGCCCTTGTGATATTTTTCAGTAAATGCATCTATTGTCACTCGATCCATATCTTATGTCCATATCACATACTTCTTCTTTATTGTCTGTGTGCTTGTTTGACTCATCCTAATAACAAAACTCTTTGATAGCATATAAGTACGCATCATATTTAGAATTAAATTAATAGACAATGACAAATCAGTACATAATGAAAAAAATTATTACAGAATGAAAATATATCATCATCATTTGCTCATGAGCACAAAAGAAAAAAAAAACATCATCCACTCATGAGTACAAATATATTTTATTTATCCACAAATAAACCAATACGTAGATCAATACTCAGGATTAGATAATGAAAATGCATCTTCAGAATGGGTAATACATTCGTTTCAGAAGGAGTATACATTCGTATTAAAAAAGAGTATATATTTGTCGAGAGTGACTTGAGCCATATTTCCAAATTAACATGTCCTACAACTAAAAGTCATCTCTCAAACATGACTTATGTCAAACTTCCCCAATTAGGCAAAATTAGGTATAGATCCTTAACTATTTTGCAATATTAGCCGCAGGACACCATAATTTGCTATATTAGCTAAGGTCCCTACAAGTAGACATTCGTCTTCATGAAGAGTATATATTAATCTTCAAATAGGTCTAAAGTTATATCTCAAACAAGACTTATGTCCCTACAAGCTAAGGTCCCTACAAGTTATCCCTACTAGCTAAGCTATCTACAAGTTATCCCTACAAGGTCCCTACAAGTTATCCCTACAAGCTAAGGTCCCTACAAGTATAAGGTCCTTATAAGTTATCCCTACAAGATAAGCTATCTATAAGTTATCCCTATAAGCTAGGTCCCTACAAGTTATCCCTACAAGCTAAGATCCCTACTAGTATAGGGTTCCTACAAGTATAAGGTCCCTACAGTTATCACTCAAATAGGAATTCAGTCAAACTTCCCCAAAAAAATTTGTGCCTGACGGCTAGAGCAGGGGCGAGGGAGAGACGGGCCAGTGGTCGCCGGCGGCCAGCGTCGGTCGCACAGGCCAGATCCGCAGGTGACGCCGGTCGCACATACCAGATCCACAGGCGGTGTTGGTCGCATAGAGGGAGAGAGAGACACTAGCGGGCGGCGCCGGTCGCACAGGGAGAGAGAGAGAAAGACGCCGGCAGGCATCACCGGTCTCACAGGGCAGATCCGTGGGCGGCAATCGCGCAGGCCAGACACAGGCTCGATCCGCCGGAGCGCGCGCGCACGAGAGAGAGCGAGAGAGAGAGAGAGAGAGAGAGAGAAAGAGAGAGAGAGAGAGAGAGAGAGAGAGAGAGAGAGAGAGAGAGAGAGAGAGAGAGAGGCATTGACCAGTTGTCACTGGCAGGCCGCGTCTGTCGTGCAGGCCAGACCAAAGCCCAGACCCAATCCACCGGAGAGAGAGAGAGAGAGAAATACATGTACCTAATCTGAACCCTAGAGGCTGGCGGCGTGGGAGAAGAGGAACAAGATAACAGGGCTTTGCGGAAGAATGGTGTGAACGGTGGTCGCGACTTTGTTGCTTACGATTTTTTTTTTATTTTCCCCAGTTATGCGTCAGTTCAAATTGACATCCTTTTGGTTGGGGAAAAAAATTCCCTTAAAACAGGGTAACTTGCTTTCTTATGAAATTGATTTCTCACAAAAAAAAGTAAAAGAACAGTGAATTTTATTTTTCCCAAAAAATCTATTTTCTCACGGCTTTTACTTGTGAAAAGAACTGACCCTAAAAGAAAATTTTATTTGATGTCACAACATCTTATGGATACACAACTCTCAGCACGTGAGAAGTTGTTTGTCCACACGGCATATGGGCATAGCATTCATCCTCTTAATAATGTAATATAAAGAGACACTAGGTTGACAAATTTGTGAACTCAAATCTAATATATTACTTAATTCCATAAATAGGGTGAATTGCACATAGTCGTCAAATATGGGAGTTCAACTCCGATCCAGTTAACAGTCGATCAATAATGATTCACAATTATTTGATGTGATTCATGACTATGCCTATCAATCTAGTCCTTTGGAAAGGGTACATTGACTAGTCCGACCCTTCAAAGTCCTCTAAAGGCCTGAGGGCTGGGCCCAGTTTTTATAAGCCCTCCATTTTGAGAATTGACCTAGAGAAACCTAGGCCTCGTCCTTGCCAAGCCATGCCCTCCATATACATAAATTATTATGAAAATACAATACTTATTAAGTGGATAAATCAATGACTATTTGGACTAATCATTCATTAGTCGGTCACTCGTTGTGGCCTTGTAGAAATTGGAGTTCTCAAGTTCAGATATATTAGTATTAAAAGTATTATATAATACTCACAAGACTAATAATAGTTTAAGCTGAATTGTTGGTCTCCTACCCGAATATTGAAGGGTGGTTTTAAATGACTGTCAAAAGTCCAAAGGCAATGGTACATGTGTAGTTTAGAGAAAAAATAGATTTAACTCTTACCAATGACCTATCAATAATCCTTATCTTATTGACATTAATTTGGCCCTTGCTCAACCCTAGCCCAATCATAGCCCTTAAAGGGTTGGGCTAGGGCCCATCATTTGTCGAACCTAAAGGGCTAGGGCCAGCCCCCTAAAACAAAGGGGCGGGCCCAATTTGATTCCAACCATGCCTGGTCCTGCCCTTTGACAAGCCTACTCATGACCCTCCAATTATAGGCATACTTTCACATGAATCATATTGGTTGACTATGAATCATTACTGATCGACTGGTTACTAGAGCAGAGTCGAACTCCTAATGCACATTGCTCTCTGTATGCGCAGAAAAAGATACGGGTTGTCTTTATTGCGAAACACACGAGATTACAAATGCCGGGACCCGGGGACTCGGGGGTGGTGAGCCGGGTGCGGCGAATATTTGATCAGGAGATTGTGGGAGAGATCCTCTAAAGGGTCCCTTGGATCCGCATCTCCACGTGGTATTCGTGTGAGAGCTCTGAAGGGGTTGCCCAAGACAGAGGTCTTTATAGGGTGAGGGTTTCTTAAGAGGCTAAGGAGTATCCGCCGTTGCTTTTGTTCCTTCCGTGCTTCACGCTTTCTCGGCTAGGGGGTTTTTGCTTCGTTCCTTAGTCTTCATGTCTTCCTCGATCCTTGCTAGACCTTGGCGTCCTTGATCGTTGGTTCGTGACGTCGATCGTGGTGTTGGCGTCGTCTTTGGTTTTCGGCTTTGGCTTCGCTTTGGCATGGCTCTGGCTTTTGCTTTGCTTTGGCGCTTATGCTTGAACATAGACAGGTAGAGCCTTGCGATGCTTTAGTTCTTCCGGACTTCACATCGTATCGGCTAGAACGTGCAGTGCTTTGCTCATGACCGGCGTAGTTGCTTGGCTTTGGCACTTGTGTTGCTTTGGCGCAAGCTTTACCGGTGCTTTTGCCTTGGCTTCTTGCGTTGGCTTTTGCCTCAGTGTTGGCTCAATCTTCTTCTCGAACGGCAATGGCTACTTCTTCAAGGCTTCTTCATTCTTTTGGCTTCCTCGACGGTTATGGCGTCGGCTTGACTTCTCTTCTTCTCTGGGCTTCTTTGGCTTGATCGGAGTCGAAGGCTTCTTTTGAAGATGGTAGGGGTAGCACTGATCTCCGTGTGATGATTGTGGCATCGGCTTTGTTTTGAAGACGGCGAGTGTAGCGCCGCTTTGAATGTTCCTCTCCAAGCATTCTTCTTCGTGAATGGAGCGGACATTGTTGAAGACAACGGGGTGATGCTGCTTCGATCTTCTTCTCCGGACTTTTGGGCTTGATTGGAGTCAAAGGCTTGTGGGAGACGATGGGATGATGCCGCTCTTGTCTTCTTCTCCGGGCTTTTGGGCTTGATTAGAATCGAAGGCTTGTTGGAGACGATGTGGTGATGCCGCTCCTGTTGTCTTCTCCGACCTTTGCTTCTGGCGTCTTCGGAGTCGAAGGGTTCTTCTTCTCCGAGCTTTCTCCTTCGTGCACGGGGTCGAAGGGTTAATCTTCTTGTGTAAGGGTCTTCACGTTGATGAGGGCTTTCAATGGACTAAGCCGGTCCCGAAGGGATAGGCTTGCCCGTGCCTCGTGAAGCCTTGGGTCGTTGAAGGGCGCGTCTCCTCCTCTGCAGAGCTTCCTCGCTTCGTCTTCAGCTTTCGACCTTTTAAGCCTTCCCCCTCCCCCTCTATTTATAGGTGAAGGGGGGTGGGAGAGATATGGGATGATTTATTTGAATTCCCTTTAATATCTCCCCCATAACTACCCAAGATTTATTCTTCCATTGATGGGGAGAATAAACCTTTATTTGCTTTCCTTTTTTGACGGAGTAGTTATGGTTCAATCCTTTTTGAATTTATTTGAATCTTGCACACAAAGTCGATGGCGACCCGGCTTCATTTATTATCCGTTGGATCGAGGGATCGGCGGAAATCCACGCTTATGTAGACGTCATACGCAACCTCCCCCCGCGCATGGCGGTCTTTCTTTCCTTTTTCTTCTTTTCTTTCCTTTTTTTTTCTTTCCTTTTCTCTTTTTTCTTTTTCTTCCTTTCTTGCATGGCCGGCCACCCCTTACCCGCGGGTAAGGGGCTCGAGTTTCTAGAAGGGGGGTGGGCCCCACTTCTATAACGCCATAGCCTATTGTTTGGCGTGAGTCGGGTCCGGTTTGTCTCCGAGTCGGTGCATGCGAGTCAGATCCGGGTCCGAGTTTGTGTCGGGTTTGCCTCCGAGTCGGTGCATGCGAGTCGGGTTCGGGTCCGAGTTTGTGTCGGGTTTGCCTCCGAGTCGGTGCATGCGACCCGTGTTCGGGTTTGACACTATTTGTGTGTCTACAAATGCCCCCTCAAGGATAAGTGTGTCGGTGGAAATGCGGAGTACTTATGTACGTAGGAAACACACATCACTTGTCCTTGATTCCTTTCTTGGATGTGATTGAGGGCTTATTTAAGGGCTACTACCCCTTTCATCCTGTGCCTTATTTTTGCGGAGGGCTGGAGCTTGGAGACCGCCGTCGAAAGAGGCTGCCTAGGGTTGCACGACTTGCTCCGTCTTCCTAGTCTAGCCTTTTTCTTCAATGGCGGCGGCGATGGTGTGCGAGTTGAAAATTGTTGCGAAGGCAGACTCGAAGCGAAAGGGAGAAGATGACCGCGGCGAGGAGGACGGAGGGTCGCAGTCGAGGTGTCGACCGCCTTCTTCTTCTTCTTCTTCCTTCTTCTTCTTCTTTTCTCTTTCTTTTTTCTTTCTTTTCTTTTTCTTTTTTTCTTTCTTCTTCTTCTTCTTCCTCTGGTTCGTGGAGGCAGCGACAGAGGCGGCCAGAACTGCGACGCACACGGAGCAATGGTCGGGGCGGGCGTGGGTCATGGTGCTAGCGGCACGGTGGCCGAGGTACAGGCCGGCGGCATACGGCACGGGCGCGGGGCTAGGCAGCGGTGGCCTGCGGCTTCGGGCGCGGGGCGCAAAGGCTGGGGCGCAGGTGAGCGGCGGGCGCGGAGGTCGGGGTTCAGGGTGTAGGGCGCAGTTGCGGCACGGTGCGCAGGGGGCCGGGTGGTGCGTGGTTGCGGCGTGGAGGCCAGGGCGCAGGCGGCGGCGGCGGCAGGCCGGATGCGGGCGCGGAGACCAGTCCAAGCGGCTTTGGCTCCGGCTTGGTTGGAGAATAAGGGGGCTGCGAGCCCCCCTTGCCCCCTACGCGGGTTTGGATGGGAGAGGGGGGGTTGCGGGCCCCTCCATCCTTCTTAGTTTTTTTTTTGTGGGATAGATGAGGAGGGGCGGTGCCCCCATTGGTCCTTTGTCTGATATGAGGATGGATGCCCACTTTTTTTTTTCATAGCTTCCTCTTGCTTGTCTTTACTTGACCTGCTTCTGTGTTTTTTCAGGATCCGGGCTTTTGAGAGTTTGGCTTTGCCAGATTGGATAGTTAAGGACTTCTCCGATGGGAGTAAGTACCTTCGCTTCCCCTTTACTCGGGTGTACCGCTACCGTACTTCGAGGAGAGACGATCGTCTATCGATGCTCCGGATTCCTATCCATGAGCGTATCACAGAGGATGGATATGCCAATGCGAACTACGGGATGCCGAAGCTGAGCGAGAAGGTTTACATCGATGAGGCGATCTCCATGAAGGTTCTTCGTCCGAGCTTGAGTCTGCCCTTTCACCACTGTGTTGAAGGCTTTGTGCCTGTTCCGGTGGTGGCTTCAAAAATTTTCTCTCGTCTGATCCGATGGGGTGTCGACTCCTGGCCTCATGGGGACGTTCAGTACCTCTGCGGCTTGGCGAGCTCTCAAAAGTTTTCGGGACGGAGCCTCGGCGTTTGAAGACGAAGGCTTCTTCGGCGGCTTGAAGATGAAGGAATCTTTGGCGGCTTGTGGAGATGAAAGCTTCTTCGGTGGCTTGGAGACGAAGGATTCTTCGGCGACTTAGAGGCGAAGGACTCTTCGACGGCTTGGAGACGAAGGCTCCTTTGGTAGCTTGGATATGAAGGATTCTTTGGCGGCTTGGAGACGAAGGATTCTTCAGCGTTTGAAGACGAAGGCTTCTTCGGCGGCTTGGAGATGAAGGATTCTTTGGCGGATCACGGAGACGAAAGCTTCTTCGGCGGCTTGGAGGCGGAGGACTCTTCGACGGCTTGGAGATGAAGGCTCCTTTGGCGGCTTGGAGATGAAGGATTCTTCGGCGGCTTAGAGACGAAGGATTCTTGAGTGGAGTGTTGTCGTCTTCTTGGTGCGGGAGCATGATGACAACGGCTCGGCGAGAGGACAAGACGAAGCCAAGTGTGGTGACGATCGCTTGGTGCGACGTCGAGGCGGAGACGTCGGAGGCCAGGGAAGGTGGCTCCTTCATCTTCTTCCTTCCTTTATTTTTTTTTTCTCAAGATTTTGGATCTGGGGGTCTCTTGTCTGGTGACGGAACCAACATGACTTGCAGTGCCTGTTTTCCACAAAAACTCCTCGCAGTTAAGCATGCTTGAGTGAGAGCAACATAGGGATGGGTGATCCCTGGGAAGTTTTTTTTTTAATTTTGATTTTCTTCTGAACTTGACTCGTCTCTTGGCTTGACTTGATCTTAGATATGATTCCTTCGTCTTCTTTCAAGACTCACTCTTTTGATAATCTTTCCGGGCCTGGATGGATCGAAAAGGAGCTTTATCGTAGGAACACATATCTTCGTCTCCCTTTCATGTGTGTCTTCCGACTGGCGAGGTTGCGTCCGGGCATGCTGAGCAGGGTGGGCTGGATGTTTTTTTGACGACCACGGGTTGTTGGAAACCCATCGAAAACTTTTCTAGTGGCGATGCTGTCTTAAAGACCATCAAGATGGACGGTCTGGAGTTTGACAAGGAGAAGACGAGGCCATGAAGATTACGTTAGTTGTCTTTTGCTTACCCATCTTGGCTTTGATGATAGCTCCAACGGTCCTCTTGGCTTTGTGGAGGTCGTGAAGGATGAAGTTGTTATTGATATATTTGCCATTCTTTGGGATGCTACTTTTGACTTCAGTGGCGGTTCCTGTCCTTCAGGTGGATTCAAGCTTCTGCATGAGCCTAGAGAATTTCAAGACGGATGACTCCTTACTTGTGGAGCAGCTGCGCACCTTCCTGGAGTAAGCGAGGTTTGTTACTTGTCACTGGCTTTGCTGGAGAACGCTTTCTTGGCTTTAGCTGCGGCCGAGGAAGAGGAACGTCTATTGGAGGGGCTTCACATGCTTGTTACTACAGACTTAATTCAGGTGCAGAAAAAGGTGGAGGCCGCTCATGCGTTGCTTTAGAAGTTGGATTCCCCTCTAGAGAAAGCTCGAGCGACTAGGGAGAGTTCTGGAGCAAGGCTTGCAAAACAACGGGAAGGGCTGATAAAGTATCGGGAGCTGGTGGAGCGATTAAGAAGGCTTCCGGAGTAAACCTTGCGATGCAATACACATAATTGGTGATACGTCGGAAGTTGACGGCTTCCCTACCCCTGGAGTTGCAGCACGTGTAAGCTGCTAGAAGCAAGCCGGCCACTTCGGCACCTCAAGGACTTCGACTTGCTACTCGTGCGTCGCTTTAGAAGCTGGAGTCCTGTTTGGGGAAAGCTCGACCGACCGAGAAGACGTCTGGAGCAGCGCTTACGAAGCAGTGTGAAGAGCTGACGAAGTGTCGGAAGCTGGTGGAGTGATCGAGAAGGCTTCCGGGGTGAACCTTGCAAAACAGCGTGCATAGCTGGCGACGCGTCGAAAGTTGACAGCTTCTCTACCCCTGGGGTTGCAGCGCATGTAAGCTGCGGGAGGCGAGTCGCTTCGGTGCCTCAAAAACTTTGACTTGCTACTCGTGCGTCACTTTAGAAACTGGAGTCCCATTTGGAAAAAGCTCGAGCGACCGAGAAGACGCCTGGAGCAGAGCTTGTGAAGCAGCGTGAAGAGCTGACGAAGTGCCGGGAGCTGGTGGAGCGATCGAGAAGGCTTCCAGAGCAGACCATGCGAAGCAACGTGCATAGCTGGCGACACGTCGGAAGTTGACGGCTTCTCTACCCCGGGAGTTACAGTGTGTGTAGGCCGCGGGAGGCGAGCTGCTTCAGCGCCTCAAGGACTTTGACTTTCTTATCATCTTTTGGTTTGCTGACTGGACTTGTGGATCTACACTCGTTCTCTTCTGGGCTGGCCTTCTTGGGATGACGTTGGTGTGTTTCTTTTTATCTGAACTGAACCTTTGTAGGTTGCCTACGTACCCTACTGAGAGGGATCAAGTTGTGATGAGTTCGTTTATTTTTATTTTTTTATTTATTTTTATTTATTTGTTTTTTTTTCAGGTCTTAGCAAAGTACCTTTTGAGGTACTTGCCGTTAATAGGGCCGAGCACGAGCCCTTCTGGCATTGTGAGGAGGTATGCACCGTTAAAGTAGACTTCTTTGACAGCGTACGGTCTATCCCATTTGGCATCGTACTTCTTTTCTCCTCGATGCGAGAGAATGATGGGGCATTTGACTGCCAGCACCAGTTCTCCTGTTTGGAAGGATCGAGGATGAATCTTTTTATTGAAGGCGCGAGTCAATCTGGTCTGATAACACTCCAAACGTTGTTAAGTTTCGAGGCGTCTTTCATCTAGTGCCTCTAATTTTGCCAGGCGGAGCTGGGCATTGTCGTCGCTGGTGAGACCTTCTTGGATTGCTATCCTAAGCGATAGGATCTAGAGCTCGAGTGGAAGAACGGATTCTACCCCATAGACGAGGGAGTACAGAGTTGCTTGTGTTGGAGAACAAAAGGATATGCGGTAGGCCTATAGTGCTTCACCCATGTGTTCGTGCCAGTCCTTCTTTGTCTTAGAGACGATTTTCTCTAGAAGCTTGCAAAGAGTCTTGTTGAAGGCTTCGGCCAAACCATTGGCTGGAGGATTGTACATTATTGAACACTGCTTGGCGCAAAACTGGCTGACAGCAGTATTTTTGAACTGCTTCCCATTGTCTGTTATGATATAGCGAGGGACTCCGTATCAGAAGATGATGTCGTTCTGAACGAAGCTGATGACGGAGTGTCTTGTAACTTTCCGTAGAGGTATTACTTTAGTCCATTTGGAGAAGTAGTCTGTTGCTGCCAGGATATAAAGATGCTGTTTGGATGATTGGGCAGGGGACCGACGATGTCGAGTCACTATCCGTCGAAAGGTCATGACACGATTATTGGGTGCAAAGGCTCTGGCAGTTGACGGATGTAGTCACCGTGTAACTGGCAAGTATGACACTTCTTTGTGAACTCTAAGCAGTATTTAATCATGGTGGGCCAGTAATAGCCCATCCTCTTGACACAAAAGTGGAGCTTCGGACTGGACTGGTGCGAGCCACAGATTCCAGCGTGTACTTCTTCCAGTGCTACTTCTGCTTCTTCATTTGCGAGACATCTCAGGAGCATGCTATCGTAACTTTGATGGTACAACTCATTGTTGAAGTGGAAGAACTTCAGAGACTGTCGGTGAATATCGATTTTGCGCTTTGGATTGTCAGGGAGCTTACCACGGATGAGATAATCCACGAAGGGTTGCCTCCAGTCTTGCTCTTCAATTTTGAGGATGTATACCGCATTGGCTTGAACTAGAATCCCAACTGGGCTGTCTTCTTTGGTGATCACTATTCTTCTACAGACGAGGATGACGAGCTGACGTCCTTCTGGGAATGGGAGTATAGCCGCCAAATTCGCAAGCACGTCAGCTTGCTAGTTGAGATTCCTGGGGACATGTTGGATAGAAGCAGTCTTGAGTGTGTTAAGGAGTTCCAGAGCTCGTGTGTACAGTGGCATTAGGTCTTCCTTGTTGACTTCGTATGCCCCCAAGACTTGCTGGATGACGAGCTGGGAGTCGCCGAAAATCTCGAGTCCTTGAAGCTTCATATTGTTGGTGAGTTCGAGGCCGATGAGTAGAGCTTGATATTCCGCCACATTGTTAGAGCACGATTCTGACAGTAGAAACGAGAAGGGGAGTATCTCGTCGTTTAGAGTGACAAAGATGACCCTTGCTCCCGCTATGTCTTGTCTTACTGCACCGTCAAAGAACATCTTCCAAGAGGGAGCGATATCAATGGAGAACACTTCTTTGTCTGGGAGATCTTCTGATAGTTTCCATTCTACCGGAAGAGGATATTCTGTGAGGAAGTCCGCGAGAGCTTGCCCTTTGACTGCCTTCTGTGGCACGAAGGTATGTCAAACTCGAGGAGTAGCAGCGCCCACTTTGCTAGACGTCCGGAGAGCACTGACTTTGACATGATGTATTTGAGAGGGTCGGCTTTTGATATGAGTTTGATGGTGTGAGCCAGTATATAGTGTCGCAGCTTCTTTGTAGCGAAGATGAGCGCCAGACAAACCTTCTCGATCGGGGAGTAGTTTAGCTCTGTGCCGACGAGAGTGCGACTCAAGTAGTAGCATGTCGTCTCTTTGCCTAGCTCGTTGTCTTGAGCCAGGAGTGTCCCTAGGAATTATTCCCGGGTGCTAATGTAGAGGATTAGCGGCTTCCCCTAAACTGGTGCTGATAGGACTGGCGGCTTCAGCAAATAGCCTTTGATGTTTTGGAGAGCTTCTTGGCAAGCATCGTCCTATTTGAACGGTGCTCCTTTCTTCATGAGGCGACTGAACGGGCGGCACTTTCCAGCTAGGTTGGCGATGAATCTTCTAATATATGCCAGATGCCCTTGGAGACCTCTGAGGTCTCGTACTATCGTTGGTGCAGGCATATTGATGATAGCATCAATTTTGGATTGATCTATCTCGATGCCTCGATATCGTACGACGAAGCCGAGGAATTTGCCTGAGGAGACTCCAAACGCGCACTTGAGTGAATTCATGTGGAGTTGGTATCTTCGAAGCCATTTGAAGATTAGCTCGAGATTTTGCAGATGTGTATCCTTCTTCTTAGACTTTACAACAAGGTCGTCGACGTAGCATTCCACGTTTTGATGAAGGATATCATCGAAGATTCTTTACATGGCTCGTTGGTAGGTAGCTCCTGCATTTTTCAAGCCGAATAGCATGACTTTGTAGCAGTAGATTCCCTTTGGTGTGCGAAATGCCATGAGCTCTTCGTCTTTGGGTGCCATCCGAATCTGGTTATAGCCTGAGGATCCATCTATGAAAGTTAGCACCTTGTGGCCTGTCGTCGCGTCCACAATTAGCTCCGTGATTGGCAACGGGAAGTCGTCCTTCGGACATGCATTGTTCAAGTCTCTGAAGTCCACGCACACTCTGATTTGGCCATTCTTCTTTTTGACTGGAATGACACTGGAGATACATGTCGGGTACTTAACTTATCGGATGAAGTCGGCTTCGATGAGTTTGTTTACTTTACTTTTTATCTGGGGTACCAGTTCCGGCCGGTAGCGTCTTTGTCCTTGCTTGATACCACTGGCTCCGTGTTTGACGCTGAGCTGGTGCACTGCGATTTTAGGATCGAGGCCCGACATCTCCTTGTAGGACCATGCAAAGACATCTCTATATTCTCGGAGTAATTTGATATATGCAGCTTCTTCTTCAGGAGTCAAGAGTGTGCTGACGAATGTAGGCCGAGGCTCCATTTCTGTGCCCAAGTTGATTTCCTTTAAGTCATCAACGGTGGACTGCTCCCCTTCTTCGAGGACCAGCGAGGCTTTGTGCAATTCGTCGTCCGAAGTAGAAGTATCACCGTTGTCTGATTCGATAACAGAGATATGATTTATGGTTACCATGGGTGGGTGGGTAGGTTTTGAAACGACATCCCTATCTGGCATTCTCAAACGGTCGAACACCGATATCTTCTTTTTTTGCTTGATTGACCCGAGCCTTTCGAACACGGATGTATGCTTTAAATTTGATCAGCTTTGACTTCTTTTGTTTTGCTTCTGGAGTATAGCTTGGCATTGAGCTCGTCGCCGTCTCCTTTTGACTATCTTCCTATTGGGATGGCCGACATAAGTGGAGCGTGCATCGGAGATTGTTGATCCTTCAGCTGCTTCATCTGCCATCTTCACCTCAATGTAGTTAGAGGTGAAGGTCTTCTTTGTTGCAGTCTTGATGACCATCGGGGTTTGACTGGAGCCAATGCCTCGATGATTCGAGAGAATCTGTTCGCTGCTTTGAAACAGACGAGCTTGAGTCTTGGTTATCCGATGTGGTGTCGTAACTGGAGGAAGTATTTCCATATGCATGGTGCTTTCTTTGTTGTAGCCAGCTTTGAACAGCAACTTGGTGGTGTTTTGTCCCCAACTCCCTTTTGGCTTAAATTTGAGTTGATTAGGGTCGATAGATCTGACAGATCCGATCGGGCTTGAAGCTTGTGTCAGACTAGGTAACGGTAATGTCATTTCTTGCAGAGTGATGACATTGGCCTCCGATAGTGGCAGAACCGGCTCTTTTGCCGAAATAGACGATGGTCGCTCGTATTTACGAAGCCATTGAGGTGCGAGGCGCAGGACCAGTGCAGCTTGGACGGGCAACAGAGTATGTTGTATGGATCTCAATTTGAAGTTGACGCGCATTCTTTGTCTTAACTTCGGTGCTTCTCTGACTTTGAGTGTCGCCTTGCTGGAAGGTTGCATTGGATTTGCAGGTAGAGGAGCCTTATCCCGCCTTGCTTCTTTAACCTTTTCGATTTGAGGGGCTTTAGCTGGAAGGACCTCTGCTACAAGGTCTTTCTCCTGGTAGAACTTGGCGTCAACAAGGTATGCTTCGACTTCATTGAATAGCTTATCATCAGCGACGATGCACTTCTCCATGCCTTCCTCGTAGTACTTGAGGCACTGGGGCCAAGTGGATACTACGATGTCATTCTCATGTAGCCATGGTCTTCCCAACAGGAGGCGATATGACATCTGGCAATCAATGACATGGAAGAGGACTATTGTGTCGAGCGGACTGATTGAAAGCTTCAGATAGATGATTCCGATGGTGGACTGTCCACGCTGGTTAAACCCTTGAATGACCAGCTGGCTATGCGAGAGCTGGTTAGCGGTAATGCCGAGCTGCCGTATTGTTTGGATGGACATGATGTTGACGACGGAGCCACAGTCTAGCAGGATTAGGTTTACCGGCTTCTCCTTGATGTATCCTGAGACGTAAACGAGCCGGTTGTGCAATCGTGCTCCAAGTTACAGGTCTTCGTCTGAGAAGGTTATCGCCGCGTCGCATGAGGCAACAATTTTGCCCTTCTCGCCATCCTTCCTCTTCTTCTTGTAGCTGTCTGGATCTGCCAAGGCTGCAGCCATCGCTAGGCGAGCTTTCTTCGGAAGGTGAAAGCTTCTATGAGCGGCAAGTGCAAGATTGTCATATTGTGAAAGGCAGTGCCTTCCTTATCGGAGCCGTCCTTCTCGTTGTCAGAGTCGCCTTCTTCAGAAGACTCGATTTTGCCTTTTTCTTCCAGCATTTCATGAACTTCAACCATGCAACAAGAGACCCTGATGTGCTGATCGGCTAGGAGGAAGTGATCGGGGGAGAATTCTTGCAACGTTGCCGGTTCTGGAAGGCTTTGTTGGAGGAGGTCATCTGGATATGCTGGCGGTACTTTGAACGCCTTTCTTCCTGGGGCCTTGCTTTTCTTCTTGTAAGTTCTTCGTTTAGGGAGTTTCCCCATTGCTCGATCAAGCTTGTGAGGTCTCTCCGGCCGTGGCCTTCGCCTCTGGGGTAGCATGATCCATGCTTCTTCATTGGTGGATTCTCCCCTACTAAGGTGATGATCAGGAGAAGCAGTTATTGGTTCTTTATTGGTCGGAGAAGCTTGTTCTTCTAGAGGTTCTGTTGGCTCGTCTTCCAATCCCCAGCTGGTGGGCTTGATTTTTTCGATCAAAACGGATGAAGGCTTTGAGTAAAGGACGTAATAGTCGAATTTGCCCGAGGGTTGGCCTAACAAACCGACTTCTGGATCTCCTTGCTTGTATCTCTTTTGGAGAGTATATTGGGATGTAGCTTGATTGGGAGGGACTTGGTCTTCTACAGATTCCATCTCTGATTCCCAGCCAGTTGGCGCGATCTCCTCTACCGAGAATGATGCAGGCTTTGAGTAAAGAACATAATAGTCGAATTTGCTTGAGGGCTGGCCCAGTAGACCGACTTTTGGATCTCCTTACTCATATCTCTTTTGGAGAGTGTATTGAGACATGGCTTTGCTTGGGAGAGGTGCTGACGTGAGCGACGGTTCCCCCCGAGGCAATGGCGTTTTATCCCCAGCGAGTGCAGGAGCATGCTGGCGTCGCTTCGAGACCTTCAGTTGGAAAGCTGACTTCGCGATCGGTATCTGACGATTGATGCACAATTTGGGCATTCCTTGTCGTGCTGCAACGAGTACCGGTGAGAAGGAACTGAAGGTAATTAACGTCATATTTGCTGCAGCGACATTGCTGGTGTCGATCTCGATTTTTTCTTGCTTTGCGAGCACCATGATTCTTTTTTTGAAGACAAAGCATTTTTCGATGGGATAGCTAACCACTCGGTGGTATTTGCAAAAGAGAGGGTCATCGATGCGATGTATTTGCTCGGGCCTCTTTGAAGGCGAAAGTTTGATCATCTTCTCTTGTAGTAATTGGTCGAACATGTAGGAGACTTCCGAGTCCGGGAAGGGGTACTCCTTTGTTTCGAGCTCTTCGAGAGTCATCCTCGACTATCATTGAGGTGGAGGCGGCGGTATGGCGGCTCCTTTCTCTTGATCCGGCTTGCCACTGATCTTGAGCGGCTTGGAGGTCGAAATAACATCGGCAACGTTAACTTGCTTTGGTTTTGGTGCCAGCGGCTTGTCCTTCTTCTCGACCTTCAGGAAGTCTTTGATCTTCGAGTCCCCGTGATTTGCTAAACTGAGCTCCATATCATAAACTCGAGTTGCGAGTTCTTCAAAGGACCGAGGCTTGATCTCTTTGAGGATGTAGAGCAGGTCCCAGTGCATGTCTTGGGTGCACATCTCGATAGTCGAGTCTTCATACAAGCGGTATCATGAATTTAGCGCGAGGTTCCTCCATCAATCGATATAGTCGATCACCGGTTCGTCTTTCCTTTGCTTGACGGCAGTAAGCTCGATCATGCTGACGATGCGCCGAGTACTGTAGAGGCGGTTGAGGATCTTCCTCTTCATTTGATTCTAGCTTTCGATAGATCCTGGAGGAAGATCAACATACCAATCGAAGGCGTTACCTTTAAGGGTGCGCACGAACTGCTTCACCATCTCGTCGCCGTATATGCCGGCATTGTTGCAAGTTTTGATGAAGTGGGCGATGTGCTGCCTTGAATTTCCCTTCCCGTCAAAGTGCTAGAATTTTGGTGGTTGGAACCCGATTGGAAAGCGCAGTTGTTGGATCCTCGCATTGTAAGGCTTTGAGTAGGCCGCCGTGATTGAAGGGAGACTACCACCGTGGAAACGCATTATGTCGGCCACCAATGCTTGTATTTGCTGGGCATTCATTATTGTTGTTGCCGGAGGTTGTGTGACCACCGAGACTAGCATTGGAGAGATGATTTCCGCTGAGATAGAAATCGAAGAGAGTGCTGGAGTAGTCGCTAGAATTGTCAGGACAACTTCTACAGGAGCGGGAGTTGAAGACGGAGCTGGAGCGGCTACTGGAGAAGCAGGAGGTTGACTGAACGCTGTAGCATCCCTAACACTTAGCCTTTGAAGCAAGGTATTGATGTAACGGTCCTTCTCCTACATCAGCCGAGTAATTTGTGCCATTTGTTCATCCATTTGCATAACTTGGAGCTGAAGAGTGGGCGGAGGATGATGTCAGAGGATGTCTCGATATTGCATGTCTGCATCCTCACCGTCATCGTCGGAGATGTAGTTGCACTGACTCGCTTCTGGTTGATGACGGACGTTTGCCCCTGCAGAGGAGGTGCAACGTCCGCTGGAGAACCCAACTAGGCTCAGGGTTAAGGCTGGCCCTCCCCAAATTTCTAGACTAGGACTCCAGGATCAAGGCTTGTTTCTTCATGCACCAAGGTCTCGTCGGCGATTGGCGAGCATCTTCGGCAGCAGTTTCTGGTGTGAAGACGTTCGCAAGAATTCGAGTATGCCGAGTGAAAACACGTATCATTGGGGGAACATCACCCTCCGGGTTTGCTGGATTGTCGCGTTGTAGTAGAGGAGACTCAGCGATGGGCAAAAGGCTTGGAGTAAACACATCGTTGTTTGTCCCGGCCATGGCGAACTTGAAGCAACTCCTTCAGATGTACGGATGAAAGGAGGGGAGGTCCCACCGAGCGTGCCAGATATCTTTATGCGTAGAAAAAGATACGGGTCGTCTTTATTGCGAAACACACGAGATTACAGATGCCGGGACCCGAAGACTCAAGGGTGGTGAGCCGGGTACGGCGAATATTTGATCAAGAGATTGTGGAAGAGATCCTCTGGTGGGTCCCTTTGATCCGCGTCTCCATGTGGTATTCGTGCGAGAGTTCTAAAGGGGTTGCCCAGGACTGAGGTCTTTACAGGGTGAGGGTTTCTTGAGAGGCTAAGGAGTATCCGCCATTGCTTTTGTTCCTTCCGTGCTTTATGCTTTCTCGGCTAGGGGGTTTTGGCTTCGTTCCTCAGTCTTCATGTCTTCCTTGATCCTTGCTAGACCTTGGCGTCCTTGATCGTCGGTTCGCGACATCGATCATGCTATTGGCATCGGATTTGGCTTAGGCTTTCGGCTTTGGCTTCGCTTTGGCGTGGCTCTGGCTTTTGCTTTGCTTTGGTGCTTGCGCTTAAACGTAGACGGATAGAGGCTTGCGATGCTTTAGTTCTTCTGGACTTCGCGTCATATCGGCTAGAACATGCGGTGCTTTGCTCGTGACCGACGTAGTTGCTTGGCTTTGGCACTTGCGTTGCTTTGGCGCGGGCTTTACCGATGCTTTTGCTTTGGCTTCTTGCATTGGCTTTTGCCTCGATGTTGACTCGATCTCCTTCTCGAACGACGATGACTACTTCTTCAAGGCTTCTTCGTTCTTCCAGCTTCCTTGACGATTATAGCGTCGACTTGACTTCTCTTCTTCTCCGGGCTTCTTTGGCTTGATCGGAGTCGAAGGCTTTTTTTGAAGACAGTAGGGATAGCACCGATATCCGTGCGACGGTTGTGGCATCGGCTTTGCTTTGAAGACAACGAGTGTAGCGCCGCTTCGGATGTTCCTCTCCAAGCTTTCTTCTTCGTGAATGGAGCGGGCGTTGTTGAAGATGACGGGGTGATGCCGCTTTGATCTTCTTCTCTGGGCTTTTGGGCTTGATCGGAGTCGAAGGCTTGTGGGAGATGACGGGGTGATGTTGCTCTTGTCTTCTTCTCCGGGCTTTTGGGCTTGATCAGAGTCGAAGGCTTGTTAGAGACGATGGGGTGATGGCGCTCCTGTCTTCTTCTCCGGCCTTTGCTTCTGGCGTCTTCGGAGTCGAAGGGTTCTTCTTCTCCGAGCTTTCTCCTTCGTGCATGGGGTCGAAGGGTTGATCTTCTTGTGCAAGGGTCTTCACATTGATGAGGGCTTTCAATGGACTAAGCCGGTCCCGAAGGGATAGGTTTGCCCGTGCCTCGTGAAGCCTTGGGTCGATGAAGGGTGTGCCTCCTCCTCTGCAGAGCATCCTCGCTTCGTCTTTAGCTTCTGACCTTTTGAGCCTTCCTCCTCCCCCACTATTTATAGGTGAAGGGGGGTGGGAGAGATATGGGAAGATTTATTTGAATTTCCTTTAATATCTCCCCCACAACTACCCAAGATTTATTCTTCCATCGTTGGGGGGGATAAACATTTATTTACTTTCCTTTTTTGGCGGAGTAGTTATGGCTTAATCCTTTTGAATTTATTTGAATCTTGCACATAAAGTCGATGACGACCCGGCTTCGTTTCTTATCCGTCAGATCGAGGGATCGGCGCAGATCCACGCTTATGTAGACGTCATACGCAACCTCCTCCCGCGCATGGCGGGTAAGGGGCTCGGGTTTCTAGAAAGGGGGCTGGGTGGGCCCCACTTGAGGATGGGCCCACCCGGCCTCTTGTTTGGCACGGGTCGGGTCCGGTTTGTCTCCGAGTCGGTGCATGCGAGTCGGATCCGGGTTCAAGTTCGTGTTGGGTTTGCCTCCGAATCGGTGCATGCGAGTTGGGTTCGGGTCCGAGTTCGTGTCGGGTTTGCATCCGGGTCGGTGCATGCGAGCCGGGTTCGGATTTGACACTATTTGTGTGTCTACACTCCCCAAGGTTGAATCATGGTCAACTTTGACTACACTCCATCCGATGATCCCCCAATGGTACTGGATGTCCATTTACCAAAGAGAAGTTGCGTTTCCTTTTTGTGATCTTTACTGATCAGTTACCTTAGGGCTGGCAATTTGGGACCCGACACGACAGACCCGACAGGACCTAACACGAAGTTAGCGGATCTGGGTCAGGGCTAAACGGGTTCGGGTCATAAACGGGTCGACACGATAGACCCGTTTAATAAAGGGGTCGAGTCCAGGTTTAGGGTCTGGACACGGTAGACCCGGGACGACCAGTTTAAAATTCAACGGGTCGTGTCGGGTCGGATCAGGTCTACCCACAATCCGATACTGTAATATATAGTATCAACGGGTCTATCTGGTTAGGTCGGGTCGAGTCGGATCGGGTCGGATCGGGTCAACTAAATAAACCCGTGTGGTAAACGGGTCTAACAGGTCTTATCGTGTCTACCAGTTTATAAATGGGTCGGGTATGGGTTTAGGATCTAGACACACGATTAGTTAAACGGATCAGGTCCGGGTCTAGAGGTTTTCGACATGACCCAAAACTAGACACGACACGAACCCGACCCGACACGACCCATTGCCACCCCTAGTTACCGTAAATTTCTATACACAAGCCCAATCTCCAATCCACATTGGCATTGCCCTCTACATGAATCCACATCTGAAAGAGAGTGACACTACAGTTAGCACACCATGGCCGATATGTTTCGCATGGGGTTGATCTCGAGCCACCATCCAAGCATGAATATCTTCATTTTTGGGAGAATTTTAGCAGAAACATAAATGCTAAATCAAGAATATTGTGTATTTTTATTATATACGTGCAACAGAGATGGTGAAAACTTGGAAAAATAAAAAGTTTCTGATTTTCATGGCATTTGTATTGTATACTCCTTTAGACAGCCTGCAGCAGCATAAATGCCAAATGGATTGGACGATTGCAAGGTGATAAGTTTGGCTTCTTCTCCATTAATGGAATATTTCATGGAACTTTTCGTTACTCGTAACTCATATTTCAAACTCACAAATTAATATACGGTACTTCAATACCCCCTTGTTAGAGAGGTGGTGATCAAGTTCGACGAGCAGCAGCAAGCCCAAGCCAAACCTAAGATGGAGCTCAGCATGATCAAAGGAGGGGAGGAAAGTAGGATACAGGGCAGGTCGTGCGCGCAACCTGGTGTCATGAGGAAGGTCGTGTGCATGAATTGCGCACTGCTCGCATGACATCCTCGACACGACTTGCTCCCAGGTCGTGCGCACAATGACGACAGGATTTCTAGATCTGTCCCTTTTGTTTTATTCTCTTTTTGGGGTTCCTATATAAGGGCTCCATAAGTTGTCTAATTTAGCCTAATATCTTTACTGAATTGGTAGAAACTTGGAGAAACTTGAAGAGTAGAGATCGGCTAGAATTTGCTTCCAAAATCAAGGAGGAAGAAATCCTTATTCATCGATTGGAGATTCTTGTAGAAGATTATTTGAGGTGAGATCCTTCTTTGTATTGAGCGGTTTGCTCTTGTGATTGAAGGTAGTGGGATGGGTGTGATGGAGAGAGGACGTAGACAAGTTTGTTGAACCTCTATAAACCATACCTCTCTCTATACTTGTGATTTGTTTCTTGCATATATTGCTTGCTCTCGGTAATCTAAAGCGGCTGCCTGATTGGGTGTAAAGTTTTGAGGAGCGATCTCGTTGTTCGATCATTCTTGTCTTTGGATCCATCATGATTGTGTAACATCTAGTGATCTTGATGTTTTTGTTGTGCTAGTTTGTTGCCTAATCACCAACAAGTCATGTGCATGATCTACCTCCAAATCGTGTACATGTTCGCTTAACATGTTGATCCTCATTCCCTTCGGGGTGGTGTGGGTTTCATTGGGCCAAACCCAGCATAATATACCAAATAAGGAAAATACATAAACATAAACATAAGATTTCTACTCTATTTAGTTTTCCATTATGTTTGAATGCGATCTTTTATATTGGAACCTAATAGGTGCCTGGAAAGCATTGGTTCAGTGGAAATCACATTTTTTTTACAATGGGACACACCCTTTAGCTCTAATCATAATGCTTCACAAGCTAACAGACACTTACACAATGAAAACCAAAATAAGAAAAGAAAAAGAGATTATATTCATAACCCTCAAATACATAAGTTAACTCCATATCTAATAAAAATTTGCTTCCATACTTCCACCACCATTCACACCACAAAAATTATACGTCGTATTATGAAAATAGCACATCTTCAATAAACCTCAGTGTCTCATCTTCGCCTTTCGATGTGCATCTATCCAATCTTCCTTTCCGGAGATAATCTCCTCTCGGGTGAGCATTCTTCCCCTCCTTATCACTCTTTCCCTTCCTTCCCCTCCTCCTTCCCTATCGTTGGAGCCACTGCCACCTTCACTTTCCTTCCTCCTCCTCCTTCCATGCCGCAACTTCTCTTCCACCTCCTCGTTGTCATTGCATTGTACAGTATTGGCCGAACATGTAGAATAACATCTAGCAGGATGCTACTAAATGCTTTTTGGAATATTGGGCAAGATCATGTTAAATGTTGTTTGGTATGTTGGGCAGGATCCCGTCGAATATTTGATTGCCATTCGATTGAAGATTTCCAAATAGCAGGATCTTGTCGAATGTTGTTCTCGATGTTCAGTTATGTAATACTAAATAGTGAGTTGGTGGAGGCTTCAGCGATTGTGGGGGGGGGCTCCAGCGATGGGAAAAGAGAAGTTGGCAGAGGCTTCGATGATGGAGAAAGAGGAGGGTAGGGGAGAAAGGTGGGGATAGAAAGGCGATGAAGAATCCGATGATGAAGTCAGACGTGCGTCGAAGCCACCAGAATCCCTGGGGTCAAGAAGGAAGATGACGAAGGGGTTAGGGAAATGAAAAACCAAGTTGATAATAACGTATGGGAAACGAGGAAAGCCTCTTGTTAAGTTTAGTAATTTGTTGGTCTGAATAAAATTTTGGGCAATGAAGGGGGTGGGTGGGTTGGATATCCTGCATATTGGGGGATAAAACAGGGGTTATACTTGCCATTTAAAAAGTAAAATCAAGCTGTTAAAAAACGTATGGGAAACGAGGCAAGTCCCAACTTGTTAAATTTAGTAATTTGTTGGTCTGAAAATTTTGGGGGACTTAGTGAAAACCCCTTTTTAGTGAGTTCATTGTGTGTTTGAACTCCAGCTCCTTTAGAAAAGACACGATTTACAATAAATCATTTTTGACTTTTTTAATCACTTCAAATAACAAAAATGTCATTCCATTACCAATTGGGTATCAATTCGGACTACAATGAAATCATTCCTAACTGAATTTGTTGCTCTGCAAAAGTGAAATCACTGTAGCTGCTATGGTGAAATCACGATAGTAAAGTAACAATTCAGTTGGGAGCATCAATTCGGGCAATAGAGTATCAGTTCGGTTGCTACAATGATTTCATTGTAGCTACTGTGAAATCACTCCCAACCGAATTGTTACTCAGCTACAGTGCAATCACCATAGCTGCTATAGTAAAATAATTGTACACGTACTTTTACCGAATTGAATTGATACACTAGGGGTAAAAAGGATAATTAAAGAATTAGTTTTTTTTTAGAACCCCTCTTAAATAGGCTGCCCCCGACCAGTTATATTAAATGAAAATCAAGAAATAATACGAATGCAAAGGTCATTCGCCTCAGAAGTCAAAGAAGCAAACCAGGGAATGATCCAAAGCTTAAAGGTCGAGACCGCTGACCTTCAGAGATCCTCGGCATTTGTGACTTACCATTGAAGATCCTTTTGTTCCTCTCGAGCCAATCCTAGAGGATATACATCACCAGTATATCCCACAGGACCAGTTGCTCCTTCTTAACCATCCTTCTCCTCTAATAAGACCAAAGGGCTTTAAGGTACCACGGGTGAGAGGAGATACCACGCCGTCCCTCGAAGTGGTCCTAGACCCTCCCCGCAACATGGCAGCCAAGCTGCAGATGGGAGGGTGTCTCCTCATCCGATTGGTAAAATGTACAAGTAGTCTCTGATACATTCGGATTGTTCCTCTTAATAAGGTTCACTTTCGTCAAGATCTTGTTCCTAGTGGCCAATAAGGAGAAGATCTTGCCCTTAACCGAGACCTTGGATCTCCATATCGCCTTAGAAGGTAAGTACTTCTCTACTGGTGGTAGGAGGTTTTTTGTAAGACGATTTCACCAAGAAAACTCCACAAGAATGCCATCTCCACCTCACCCCATCCGATGAGTGCCTGAAGGATGCAGCCGATATGATCACATTTAGGTCAGAAAAACTCATGTTGTTGCTCCTGTGATAACGGAAGAGAAACTAGATTTGCCATTGGTAGCCCCTGCTTCCACTCTCGCGAGCGATCTGACAGATGCACTCGGACAGCGGACCATAAAAAAAGAATCGAAAAGAGCTGCTTCAGAGGCTTATCTCTGATCCATACATCTTCCCAGAATCGGATGCTCCGACCATCCCCCAGGGTGATAAGATAGCCCATTCTATAAAGATCCTTCACCATGAGGATATCTCACCAGAAGTAGGAGATCCGTTTCGAGAGCTTGCCTCTCGATTAGAGAGGTGAGAATCTCCTGAAGTACCGAGCAAGAATAATCTGTCTCCATGATCCACTATCCTCATTCTGAAAGTGCCATCACTATTTTCCCAACATGGAGATATTAAATCTCCGCATATCTAGAATCCCCAAACCTCCAAGCTCCTTCGGGAGACACACATGGTCCCATCGCATGAGATTGTAGGAACCTTCTGTGCCTCCCGCGCCTCTCCAGATAAAAGATCGCTGAATCTAATCAATCCTCTCAATAACTTAGGAAGGAAAGTAAAAATAGGCTAGAAAATAGGAACGGATAGCCGAAAGGACAGCATTAACCAGCACCAGCCGCCTACCCAAGGAAAAAACCTTCCAGTCTGCCCTCAATCCTCTGGATGAGTTTCTCCCAATCCTCGGTCTTGAGGGCTCTGTCACTAATCGGAATGCCAAGGTACTTCATCGGTAGACTAGCCTCACTACAATTCAGCAGACGGGCAAATGCTGACCAAAGATCCTCGACTCTCCCAATACAATAGAGGTTGCTCTTCTGGAAGTTAATCTTGAGCCCCAAGACAAACTCCCATATAGAAGGATTTTCAGGGACACTAATTGGAACGGAGAGAATTTCGAGAAATACAAGGAGTCATCTGCGTAATGGAGATTGGAAGTAGACCAACCCAATCCTCCAATCCCTTTCACAATTCCCAAAGAGTTCGCTCTCCTAATCATGGCGTCAAAAGCATCTACTACTAGGATAAAAAGATCGGGCGAGAGGGGGCAGCCTTATTTTAAGCCCTCATATACCTTGAACTCTTTACCTCGAATGCCAAAGAAATCCATCGCCCACATCAACTCCAGGAGGAAGCCCCACCTGATTTAGTCAAAAGCCCACTCAAAGTCAATCTTCAATAGGATCCCTTCTCTATCTATCTCCCGAAGATGAAAAATAGTCTTATGGGCCACTACAATGCTATCTAGCATCATCTGTCTCTTAGTGAATGCCGATTGTGAGGGGGACACTAGAGCTCTAATGCTACATGCCATCCTATTATCTAGCACCTTTGTAATAATCTTGTACAAGCAGTTAGAAAGACTAATAGGACGAAAGTTACAAATGGAATCAGCTCCCCCCTTCTTTGGCAGAAGAATAACCCAACAGTAATTCAAGCAATGAATGCGAGAGGTACCTCGAAAGAAGTTTGCTAATAATCTGCAGAGGTCCGGTTTGATAATATCCCAGAACTTCTAGTAGAATCCCATTGGAAAGCCATCAGGGCCCAAAGCCCAGTATCCCTTGGAATCAAAAACCGCTCTTCTGAAGTCTTCCTCCTTGAACCCGTCGTCCAAAGGAGCGCCAGGGAAAATCATAGGCATGTCGAGATTCTGCCAGTCTATCTTCACACAAGGTGGTGGGTTGAACTGGAAGGATTCTCTAAATAAGGAAGAGGCTCCTTGCAGGATATCCAAAGTGGAGGAAAGAGTCGCTCCTCCATGGGAAAGCGATGTAATGAAGTTCCTACTCCTTCTCCCATTGGTCACCCGATGGAAATAAGGCATGTTCAATCACCCAATTTAATCCATTACTCCCGCGATCTCTGTCTCCACATAATTTCTTCATTCCTGAGGGTCTCCCCAAGTACCGAGTTATGCTGCTCTAATTCCGCTCTCTCAAGCACCAAAAGAGGGGAAGATTCACTCCTGACTTTCAATGTCTGGATGGAGGCCAAGAGAGAGACCTTCTGCGCCGTTACATTGCCGAAGTGCTCCTTGCTCCAGGTCTTGAATTTTCACTTGACGAACCATAGCTTATTCACCATGTTCAAAGCTTAGTTCGGGAATTACCTATCTCAAGCCACCAACCAACTAAGAGGTCAGAAAAACCTTCATGGAGGGCCCACATCATTTCGAAACGGAACGGAGGTTTGATGGATGGGACGATATCTATAGCTAAAAGTAAAGGGGCATGATCCGAAAGGCAAGCCGCTAGGCCTTGCTGGCAGCAGTCCGGGTAGAAAACATTCCATTTTTAAAAATAGTTACGGAGGGATTTAAGGCTAATTGCAACTTAAACAAGGGTTTATCTTAATACATGGTTAGCTAGAAGGGCCATGGACTAAAAACCCCTAAAATTTTTCAATAAAAAATCATGAGACCCAACTTGATACTAATTACACCCCCATGCGTGGACCGGATACAAACTGACCCGACTCTCACCTGCGCGGGTTTATATATGACCGTGTCCCGTTGGTCCCAAATCCAAAACCAAAACCACCTTCCATATTTTCTAACATCCAACATGTGACAAAACTAAAACCTCAAAAATCAAACAAAAAAGATGCAAGACCGTCAAATGATAAATAGTGAAGTTTCAACAAGCATTGGTTAAATAAACAAAAGGGGGGGGGGGGGGGGGGGGGCGGCGGCTTAGTGGCAGGCCCCTGACAAAAGTACTGACTTGCAATATGACTCCCCGCAAGTTCCGTATTGCATTTGGTCCCTCTCGAAATCCTGTCGATTCAAAAAGAAGAAGAAGACAACATGATCCAGTCGAATTTCATTAAATTTATATTTCCTACCGTCAAATGAACCCAAAACGCTTTTCTACACTAAAAACAATTGAAACCATTCCAGACTGTTGATTTAAAAATACAAAACAATCTAAAATGTCTCTATATATTTTCATCAAAAAAATTATTCTATCAACGGAACAAATAGTTACTATTTTTTACCGGATTGTTACTGTTTATATGAGAGACAAAATCAACATGTTTTTATATAGTTAAATGCATTTTGTTATCGTAAAAAAATCATATTGTTATCAGATGTAAAGACATATTTTTTAACCAATAGTTACTTATTTTTACCGAATTATTACTTTTCTATGTGCGAGATAGATTCGACTTTGTTTAACACTGTTAAATACCTTTTTTGCCACAATAAAGCTTATATTGTGATAAGATGTATATAAATATTAATTATAATAAGCTACAATTAAAGTATAATTAATACATGTTACTATATCAAATTATTACTCTTTGCTATCATATTTTTACTTTTTATCAATTATAAATCTTCGCTATAGAGTTGTCACCCTTGATATGTAAGGGTAAAATCGTTATTAATTTTTTTTTCTATTACCTGCACATGGCAGAAGGATCTCACGCTAACCCCTTACCAAAGTACAACCAAAGTGACTTAACCTTAACCAAAACTTTTTTAAGGGCTTAACACTAATTAATTATCCAAAAAAAATAATATAATTGTATCTGATTAATTAAATTTGAGAGATGACGAGGGCTTTGTGACGAAGAGGAGAGGGGCCACGGCAGCAAGGCTGAGGTAAGCAAGAACCCTCCAGCGTCCATGCGGACACGTGGCATCCATACTCACGGTCTCACCTACTCACCAGAACCATCCAACGGTTGTCAGATGCGAGATCATGGTCAGCTTACAACGCCAGTGGATTGTCTATTCTGCATCCCAGCCGTAGAATCCAATTCCATGTCTAGTCTCGGTTTTCCACGGTGGAGATCGCACCGGAGCTAGCTGCCGAACCGAGCGTGAATCTCGCGGTCCCACGTGTCCTGACGATACGGGGCTAACAATGAGGTTTTTACCGAAATGGACACCAACTCTCAACTATTGTTGAGAATGGACCCCATCAAGAAATCTGAACGAAAATGGCCACCAGCACGTGGGAAACAGGTCGCACGGTGACACTAAACAGATAAAAAGACATATTGACCCTTACCATCTTCTCCACCTCCATCTTCTCTCACAGAGAGAGTCAAAGAGTGAGAGTGAGCAGAGAGAGTGAGAGAGTGAAAGAGTGGGTGAGCAGAGAGAAAGAGAGTGAAAGAAGGAGTGAGAGAGAAACAAAGAGTGAGAAAGAGTCAAGCCCAAGCCCGAGCCGACCTTCCCTAGCTCCGGCGGTCCACAACCGAGCCGGCGCCCAACCCCTGCTAACGCGCTGTCGTCGCCGTCAAACCCGAGCTCCGGTGACGCACGGGTGGAGTAGCGGCGACACCCCCCCCCCCCTCCCCCCCCCCCGCGCCCGATCTCCCGACCCCCCCCTGCACTTCGGCGCCCGATCTCCCCCGAGCTCGATCTCGACCCCCCCTCCCCGTGCTCCGGTGACGCACGGGAGGAGCAGCGGCGACCCCCCCTCCCTGTGCTCTGGCGACGCGCGGAGGGAGCAGCGGCGACGCCCCCTCCTTCGTCCTTTGCTCCGGCGACGCGCAAAAAATCGGACGAAAATCGGACGAAATCCGACGAAATAACATGTTTCGTCTAGTTTTCGTCGCCAAAAAATCACAGTCATTTCTCCCTGAGACTGGCTTTGGGCTGTGTGACGAAAATCGGACGAAATAACAAATTTCGTCTAGTTTTCGTCGCCGAAAAATCCGACGAAATCCGACAAAAATAACATGTTTCGTCTAGTTTTCGTCGCCAAAAAATCATAGTGACCCTTACCATCTTCACCACCTCCATCTCCTCTCACAGAGAGAGTCAAAGAGTGAGAGAGTGAGCAGAGAGAGTGAGAGAGTGAAAGAGTGGGTGAGCAGAGAGAAAGAGAGAGTGAAAGAAAGAGTGAGAGAGAAACAAAGAGTGAGAGAAATAGAGAGTGAAGGAGAGAGAGAGAGAGAGAGAGAGAGAGAGAGAGAGAGAGAGAGAGAGAGAGAGAGAGAGAGAGTTGAAGAGAGGAGGGGTGCAACCCACGTTCCAGCAGCCCTCCTTCGTCCTTTGCTCCGGCGACGCGCAAAAAATCGGACGAAAATCGGACGAAATCCGACGAAATAACATGTTTCGTCTAGTTTTCGTCGCCAAAAAATCACAGTCATTTCTCCCCGAGAATGGCTTTGGGCTGTGTGACGAAAATCGGACGAAATAACAAATTTCGTCTAGTTTTCGTCGCCGAAAAATCAGACGAAATCCGACGAAAATAACATGTTTCGTCTAGTTTTTGTCGCCAAAAAATCATAGTGACCCTTACCATCTTCACCACCTCCATCTCCTCTCACAGAGAGAGTCAAAGAGTGAGAGTGAGCAGAGAGAGTGAGAGAGTGAAAGAGTGGGTGAGCAGAGAGAAAGAGAGAGTGAAAGAAAGAGTGAGAGAGAAACAAAGAGTGAGAGAGAAATAGAGAGTGAAGGAGAGAGAGAGAGAGAGAGAGAGAGAGAGAGAGAGAGAGAGAGAGAGTTGAAGAGAGGAGGGGTGCAACCCACGTTCCAGCAGCCCTCCTTCGTCCTTTGCTCCGGCGACGCGCAAAAAATCGGACGAAAATCAGACGAAATCCGACGAAATAACATGTTTCGTCTAGTTTTCGTCGCCAAAAAATCACAGTCATTTCTCCCCGAGAATGGCTTTGGGCTGTGTGACGAAAATCGGACGAAATAACAAATTTCGTCTAGTTTTCGTCGCCGAAAAATCAGACGAAATCCGACGAAAATAACATGTTTCGTCTAGTTTTCGTCGCCAAAAAATCATAATGACCCTTACCATCTTCACCACCTCCATCTCCTCTCACAGAGAGAGTCAAAGAGTGAGAGAGTGAGCAGAGAGAGTGAGAGAGTGAAAGAGTGGGTGAGCAGAGAGAAAGAGAGAGTGAAAGAAAGAGTGAGAGAGAAACAAAGAGTGAGAGAGAAATAGAGAGTGAAGGAGAGAGAGAGAGAGAGAGAGAGAGAGAGAGAGAGAGTTGAAGAGAGGAGGGCTGCAACCCACGTTCCAGCAGCCCTCCTTCGTCCTTTGCTCCGGCGACGCGCAAAAAATCGGACGAAATCCGACGAAATAACATGTTTCGTCTAGTTTTCGTCGCCAAAAAATCACAGTCATTTCTCCCCGAGAATGGCTTTGGGCTGTGTGACAAAAATCGGACGAAATAACAAATTTCGTCTAATTTTCGTCGCCGAAAAATCAGACGAAATCCGACGAAAATAACATGTTTCGTCTAGTTTTCGTCGCCAAAAAATCATAGTGACCCTTACCATCTTCACCACCTCCATCTCCTCTCACATAGAGAGTCAAGAGTGAGAGAGTGAGCAGAGAGAGTGAGAGAGTGAAAGAGTGGGTGAGCAGAGAGAAAGAGAGAGTGAAAGAAAGAGTGAGAGAGAAACAAAGAGTGAGAGAGAAACAGAGAGTGAAGGAGAGAGAGAGAGAGAGAGAGAGAGAGAGAGAGAGAGAGTTGAAGAGAGAAGGGGTGCAACCCACGTTCCAGCAGCCCTCCTCCTCAAGCTCCGGCGACCATCCGACACCGGCCTGCCAACCTCCTCCACCTCCTCTCACGGTGGCAGTCAAGCCCAAGCCCGAGCCGACCTTCCCTAGCTCCGGCGGTCCACAACCGAGCCGGCGCCCAACCCCTGCTGCCGCGCTGCCGTCGCCGTCAAACCCGAAAAATCACAGTCAGTAAAAGGGTAGTTTGGTCCCAAAGAGTTTCAATGGTCATTTTGGTAAAGCCAAAAGCAACCTGGCCCATTCTCAACAATAGTTAAGAGTTGGTGGCCATTTCGGTAAAAACCTCGGCTAACAATGGCCAAAGTCAATCGCGGCGGCAGGAGGATCACGCAACCGAAAGCGACAAAAAGATGGAAGCCCCACAACGCACCCGTCGGTGACGTGGGCCCCACGTGGGAGGAAGCGGGACAAAAGGCCACCCGCCTCCGCCCGTTTCCCTCAGCTCCCAGCTCCCACCTCCCACCCACCTCACCGCCTAAGCCCCTCGTGGGGGGTTAAGAAACTCCCGATTCAGTGACCCCGGCCTCGTCCCGAAATGCCCCTGTCGATTCTTTTTTCCGCAATACTCCTCTCGCTCTGCTTCCTCCCCGGGAGCAGAGGAGGCGCGGAATCCGAGCTCCAGATTCTCCTCGACCTGAAGAGGTCCCTAGGGATCGACGAGGGATTCGAATCCTGGGCGCCGGAGAATCCGCCGTGTAATTTCACCGGAATCTCCTGCGATCTCGCCGGATCCGTGGCTGAAATTAACCTCTCCGGCAGGGGCATTTCGGGAAGCCTCCCCTTCGATTCCCTTTGCCGCCTCCCCTCCCTCTCCAAGCTCTCCCTTGGGTACAATCAGCTCTCCGGCGTCCTCCCCGCCGGCGTCCGCAATTGCACCACCCTCCGCCACCTGGACCTCGCCTTCAACTTGCTGGCGGGAGTCGTCCCCGACCTTTCCCCACTCACCCAGCTCCGGATCCTCAACCTCTCCGACAACGCCTTCTCCGGCATCTTCCCGTGGGGCTCCCTCGGTAGCCTCACCGCCCTCGCCGCCCTCAACCTCGGCGACAACCGGTTCGACCCCAGCCCCTTCCCCGACGTCGTCACCAGCCTCTCCAACCTCTACCAGCTCTGCCTCTACGACAGCAACATCCAAGGCCGGATCCCGCCGTCGATCGGGAATCTGACGGAACTCACCGACCTCGAGCTCTCCGACAACTTCCTCTCCGGCGAGATCCCGCCGGAGATCAGGAAGCTCAGCAAGCTCCGGCAGCTGGAGCTCTACAACAACTCAATCACCGGGGAGATCCCTCGCGGGTTCGGGAACCTGACCTATCTCGCGTTCATCGATGCCTCCCAGAACTTCCTGGAAGGAGATCTCTCCGAGCTCCGGTTCCTTACCAACCTCGTCTCCCTCCAGCTTTTCTTTAACGGCTTCTCCGGCGAGCTCCCGCCGGAGTTCGGGGAGTTCAAGTACCTCGTCAACCTATCCCTCTACTCCAACAGCCTCTCCGGCAAGCTCCCCAGTAGCCTCGGGAGCTGGTCGGACTTCAATTTCATCGATGTGTCGACCAACTCATTCTCCGGGCCGATCCCGCCGGACATGTGCCGGATGGGCACAATGGAGAAGCTGCTCATTCTCGGGAACAAATTCTCCGGCGAGATTCCGGCGACGTACGGGAACTGCTCCTCCTTGCTCCGGTTCCGAGTGAGCAACAACTCGCTCTCCGGTGCGGTCCCTGAGAGGATCTGGAGTCTGCCGAAGGTCAACATCATCGATCTGGCAGACAACCAGTTCGAAGGACCGGTGAGTGCCGGCATCGGAGAGGCTAAATCCCTCTTCCAGCTCCTCATCGCCGATAATCACTTCTCGGGCCAGCTCCCGCCGGAGATCTCGGGAGCATCGTCCCTTGTTTCCATAGACGCGACGTCTAACCAGTTTTCCGGCCAAATTCCGGCAAGCATCGGTGGATTGAAAAACCTCGTCAGCCTCCTACTGGTGAAGAACGATTTCTCCGGCGAGATCCCAGACTCTCTGGGATCTTGTGCCGGTCTAAACGCCGTGAACCTTACAGGCAACTCCCTATCGGGACCAATCCCGGCGAGCCTCGGCGGGCTACGCGGCCTGAACTTGCTGGACTTGTCGGACAACCAATTAACAGGCGAGATCCCGGCGAGCCTCTCCTCTCTGAAGTTCAGTGCTCTCGACCTGTCGAACAACCGCCTCAGCGGCCAGGTGCCGTCCGGCCTCTCCATCGCCGCTTATAGCGACAGCTTCGGCGGGAATGCCGGACTCTGTGGCGAGAACATCCAGTACCTACGGCGGTGCTACTACGCCGCCGGCAGTTCCCCTCAGACGCTCCGGACGTTGATTACCTGCTTCCTCGCCGCCTTCGCCGTCCTCCTCGCCGCCTTCGGCTTCGTTATCTTCCTCAAGCGGCGGCGGCGGGGAACCGACGGCGGCGCGGCGCGGCCCATGTCGAAGGACTCTTGGGACCTGAAGTCGTTCCGGATCCTGACCTTCGACGAGCAGGAGATCATCGACTCCATCAAGCGGGAGAACCTGATCGGCAAAGGCGGGTCGGGGAACGTCTACCGGGTGGAGCTGGGGAGCGGAAAGATGGTGGCAGTGAAGCACATCTGGAACTCGCCGGACGCCTCCGCCTTCGACGGGTGGGCGGGTGGTCAGAGCACGACGGCGATGCTGACGCGGCGGCCGTCGTCGGTGAGGTCGAGAGAGTTCGAGGCGGAGGTGAGCACGCTCAGCTCCATCCGGCACGTGAACGTGGTGAAGCTCTACTGCAGCATCACGAGCGAGGACTCGAGCCTGCTGGTGTACGAGCACCTCCCCAACGGGAGCCTGTGGGACCGGCTGCACGGCGCGGCGGCGGAGAAGCTGGGCCTCGACTGGGAGGCGCGGTACGAGGTGGCGGTCGGCGCCGCCCGCGGCCTCGAGTACCTCCACCACTGCTGCGGCCGCCCCATCGTCCACCGCGATGTCAAGTCCAGCAACATCCTCCTGGACGAGTGGTTCAAGCCCCGGATCGCCGACTTCGGCCTCGCCAAGATCCTCCACCTCACCGGCGCCGGCGCCGGCGCAGACCACTCCACCCATGTGATCGCCGGCACCCATGGCTACATTGCCCCCGGTATTGAACGATCATTTTTGTTTTTTGTTTGTTCGTCTTGTTTTTTTTCGGACGATCCTTTTTGCTAACCAGAAGGTTGGTCTGGACGAGTGCAGAGTACGCGTACACGTGGCGGATCAACGAGAAGAGCGACGTGTACAGCTTCGGGGTGGTGCTGATGGAGCTGGTGACGGGGCGGCGGCCGATCGAGGCGGAGTACGGGGAGAACAAGGACATCGTGGATTGGGTGTCGGGGAGGATGACGAGCAGGGAGAGCGTGGTGGGGGTGGTGGACGGGGGGATCCGGACGTCGGCGAGGGAGGAGGCGGTGAGGGTGCTGAGGGTCGGGGTGCTGTGCACGGCGAGGCTGCCGACGATGAGGCCGTCGATGAGGACGGTGGTGCAGATGCTGGAGGAGGCCGGCAGCGGCCGGGTCACCGCCGCCGGCGTTGGGAGGGACCAGAAGGTGGAGGGCGGTGGTGGCTACAAGGCTGAAGCCAGGGAGAGCTGCGAGAAGGTCAAGCCGAGCCCATGAATAGGAAGCACTGCTATTGAACATACAAGGGGACATACTGCGAGGTGGCCAGTGCATCTGCAGTATGTCCGCATGTATGTCCCTTTTATGTTCAATAGCATTTTTCCATGATTATTGGAAAAAAAAAGGCGGATGAACATATATAGTAGCGTATGCAGAGGACTTAGCCATAAAAGGCAGATCTGATGGATCAGACGGTTGGTATACGTCCGGCTAAGGATGGTACACCTATAATAACAGGACCATCTTGATCCATACTACTAGTGTAAATTTGTTAAGAGGCCTAAGCCTTTGCTATTTGTACATTTAAGGCTCTTCATAAGTATAATTAGTATAGAGAGTACTAGGGCAATGGGTCGGGTTTGGGACGGGACGACCCATTTTCGATCTCGACCAGTTTGGAAAATAAGTCGTTAAGAACCTCTTATCAAATCTGTCTCGGGTTTGACAGGCAAATCCCAAATCTACAATTGTTCTGCGCTTCACTGATATAGTTATACTTGGCGGGGTAGGTCGAAGCAGAATAAAACATGTTTGAACTTACATAATCATCATCCTATAAACAAATTTGTGGAGAACTTTATCGGTCAGACACCTTTCATGCATGACCGTCTCAATACAAGTTGAGGCCTAAGGCAAAAATTCTAAATAAGATTGTTCTTGGGTTATTTAAGTGGGTTGGGGGTCTTTATTTTTTTTATAGGGGGTCACACATCTTTCATGCATGGCTGGCCCAATACAAGTTGAGGCCTAAGGCAAAAATTCTAAATAAGATTGTTCTTAGGATATTTAAGTGGGTTGGGGGTCTTTATTTTTTTATAGGGGGTAAGACTCTTTTAAGTTTTGTTAGAAGCGTGGAGGCCAAGGCGGCACTACAGGCGCCCAGAGCGAAGGCCAGGCGACCAAGTGGAAGGCAGCAGGGCAGGCGCCCAAGGCGAAAATCTGCTTGAGGCCGGGAGGAGGGTGCGGTATAGTCTAGGCACCTCCTCGTGGCAGCAAGTTGTGATGGCACGGGTACATGCGGGTGTCGATCGAAGGGGAGCACCTTGATGGCACGAGGAGTCGTCGATGGTATCATGTTCAGTCGCTGACGAGCGGACTGATGTGGGATGTCGATGAATGACTGGTGGAGGTCTCGACGGGCACCGGTGCGGATCGCCAGCGGGTGATGTGGGCACTGACAAACGCGATGGCGGCAAGCACGGCCGCGAGCACCACTGTGGTCTGGCAGGGTGTGGAGGCTATCGATGGATGACGGACTAAAGGCGACAACGGTCGTGGTGGCGGCGGACTCAGCCACGGGCACACATGTGGTACATCAGGGTGTGGGAGACAAGGTTCGAGTGTTAGCTGACGGGCAATAGCTTGGGAGCGATTGGTGCAGGTATCGTCACAGATCTAGGCAAGGGCCTTGGTTTATGGTAGGGTCGTCGACGGGCGATTGACCAAAGCGTAAGGGCATGGCAATGATCTACCGATAGGAGCATTGGGCATAGTGTACGGTCACCGAAAGGAAAGTTGTAATCCATAGTGTAGCCCGCTTGACAACGGATGAATCACGTTAAAGAAATCATGATTGGCAACGAGACTGCGGTCTCCCCTATCACATGTTTATTTTCACGAATCAACAATATATGCTCCTAATTTTTTATTAACTAATTAATTAATGTGATACTTAAAGAACATCTTGTACATTATGGGTTATTTGCCATATTCTGAATTATGTGATATGATTAAGGAGTGACTAGCCTTACTAGCCATGAGCTGGCTCACTGTTAGATTATTGCTAATAGTGTCAGGATTGGTGTCTCATAAATACAAATTCCAGCATGCATGAGATATTAGTTTAAACCCAGTTCACTATGGTGTGGTTTAGGTAGCTCAGGGGTGTGTGGAGATATAAGATCAACATACATGAGTTTACCATACGCAGCTAAGTAGAGTTGCAGTCAGTAACTGGACTGTATATCTAATTTTGAAGACTGCAATACCCTAACCTCCTCAATAGACACATGTGGTATATCTCAACCATTGGAATATTAATTTTAAATCGGAAAGTGTTGATGCATTTGGAATGCATTGAACGTAATCAAGACTATGTACCCAGCTTTTAAGTACTATCACCCAAGACCATATATATATATATATATATATATATATATATATATATATATATATATATATATATATATATATATATATATATATATATATATATATATATATATATATATATATATATATATATATATATATATATATATATATATATATATATATATATATATATATATATATATATATATATATATAT